>MU228289.1:282475-320599 GCA_018584345.1 Thuja plicata | reverse complement strand
CATCCTCCCTTCCCTCTTTAAGGCCTTCATTAATGCCTTCATTAATATGAAGACCTTAAGCCCATGTCTCTCCCATGCCTTATTAATGCCTTGGGCATTAAAGGCTCTTACATATTCATTTTTGAGTCTCCAAATTCATAAATGAACCTTGTCCCCCCTCTCTCTCCCCCATTCTTCTATAAATAGAAGCCTGTTTTGAGAGCAAATAAGCCTTCATATTAGATCAGAAATACATTATTATGCTGTTAGATTCACTCTAGACTTACATTTCATCTATTATCTCATGCTAGTTCTTTGTTTTCATAAAGCTAGATTGTATGCTTTTTCTCATTTTTAGTTTAAATTCAAATCAAATCCTTCATGCTAGGATAGTATTGGTCACTGATTTTGAGCATATTTTTGAGGGCTAAATATGCAACTTATCATACTCTTTCTAGTTAGAAATCAATAGGCCGATATTAGTGATTTTGAACGTTTTGACTAACATTTCAAGCTAATGCAATGACCTATTGAGTGTTTCTGTCATTTTCAACAGGTACCCATTTACACACACACATTTCCCATTATCTAGGTTAGTGGTTTTGCGGTTTCCGGTTGTGGCTCTTGTCGTGAGTTTTTGGCCATCGAAAGGCTGAAAACAAATTTTTTGGTCTGTTGCCTAAGTGTCCATCGTAGATTTGGACTTTTAATCTTTCGGAGGTCTAAGAGGTCCAAAAATTTGACAAGTCCGAATCACTAAAAAATGTTGGATTTTAGACATTTAGAGTTCATGACCCATTTTGGACTTTCGGTGTCTACATAAACTTTCAGGATTTTGGATACTAAAAGATCGACAAAGCTTGCTCATCGACAATTGCCTTTTTTGCACTTTCAGCATTTTCGGACTCCAAACTATTTTTCGGTACCCGAAACCCCAAAAGGGCCAAAAGTGAAAAATCTACATTCCTAGCTACTTAAAGATTTGTTTACCTCTTTTTTCTTAGATTAGTCAGTTTTCTTTTAAAGTTTTCTCTTCAATAAGTTACTGATACTTACATTCTCCTAACAGGGATGCTTGAACAAAAGGCATCTCCTATGAAATATCAATACAAGGGGAATCCCCCAACTTCAAAGGTCAGGAACAAACACATGGAAATCACCGACACTAACATCGAAAATGTAGACTAGGATCAGTTCCTAGTGCAATGCTCCCAGCCAGCACAAAGATCTAAGGACTACACTGTACTAGTCCTATCTAGCCTAGTGAACATGGCAGCCCAGCCTGTAGCTATCTCATCATCATAGCTGATTATAACCTTTTCCAATCATTAAAAATCAGAGGAGAGAGTAGTCTAAAACATGGAGGGATAGGTAGTACTAGATATAAGGGAAGATATCATAGAGGAGGTCTTCGACCTCCATAAAGGCATAGATGAGTTCTATAAGCTCTACATTGGAAAGGGGCTCCAGTGGTTCAACAACAAAGAAAAGGAAGCCTATGAAATTGTAAATAATGACTACCTCAAGAAACCTCTCCCAAAAAATATGTTGGATAAGATAGACCTCCGATGGGGATACTTAAAGAAAGATAACTAGGTGGCTGTAACATTGATAAGCCAAGTTTATGGATTACCTCAGGCCATCCAACTCAAACCCTGGATGATCTTACTAATAGAAAGGATTAGAGGCTACAAAGAAAGGTTTGACTAGGGTTCCATCATCAGTGATAGATTGGATGAGTAGTTGGTTGCGGTAAAGCATAACCCAAAGTTCTATATGACCACCTATATAGTATACATGTTGGCACCACGGGCAGACTACCCAGGTCTTACCAAGAGGGGAAGCATAAATGACCAAAATTCTTGTTCCCACATTGTGTACCCACAATTAATTAAGAGAGAAAATATGCCAGAAGAATGCCCTAATTATAGAATAGTCAATGATTCTTTCATATTTGTAGTCATCTGATCCATTGAGGGTGATTTTGCAAAGAGGATGTCAGAGGAGGTAGCTTCCAAGGTAAGGGCCATTGGGGCCTATTATATAAAATTTAAAACATTTACTTACATCTGAGTAGCAGGATCAACATTAAAACCATAGAAGTTGCCCATGTATCTGTCTGACTGGATAATCATTTTGGATATGGCCAGGCAGCTTGCAGATGCCGACAAGCATATAAAGAACAAGAAGAAGCATTCTTGGGGTTTTCCTATTTCACTGGGCCCATACACCCTACAAGCTATGAAGGTAAGTAAATCCTTGACCTTCAAATGGGATGAATGCCCCCTACAGCTTTACAAGATAGTGTGGGCTCACTTCGACCCCATAGGCACATACAACCATATTATTGGCAAGTTCTACATTCACAAACCAAGCTTAGAAGATCACTAGATGAACTGTATAGATTGCCATGAGGTCAGAGTCTGAGATTATTATAGAATGTCTCTTTCCTTGGAAAAGGAATTCTTGAAGACCCCAATTCTCCAAAAAGGTTTGGGAGTATGATTCAGATGAGGTCCTAGAAGCCATTTATATAAATGACAAGATATATGATAGGCCTATCATGAACATGAAGATTGATAAACATGAAAATGATGATATTGATTTCCGGGCAAGGAATGTGATGAGAACAATAGAGAAATAGATAAGATTCTCTACAAGATGATAATGATACCTATTAAAACATTTATGGAGGCACCCAAGAAAGTAGATAAATAGGGAGGGGAGAAGTCTACCATCCCCATGTATAAAAAGGCACTACCTGAAAAGCCAAGGATGATATATGGTCATGAATGTCCAGTGGAATATGATTCTAATCCAAGGCATAAAAAATATAGGGATGATAGGGAAAATAGATCCTCCAATAGAGGTATCGTAGGCTCCATCAAGTGAAGGTTCGTCCACCTCTGGCCAATCTCCTCTGACCACTAAGAAGGGAATAAAACATATAAGAGGAAAAGAACTTCTGTCTCTCTATGAATGGAAACCGTACAGGAGGATCTAGAAGGAGAAGAAAAGAAAGAAGAGGCACAACTAATCATGAGGAATAGGTCCTAGAGAAGGAGAGATAAAGAGACTACTAGGAAACATTAGGAGGACCCAAAAGAATATCATAATCCCTTGGATTCCTTAGGGTCAGACAAATTTCAAATATCTGACTTTGAAGGTCTAGAAGGATTTTCAGATCAAGGGAAACAAATGCAAGGGTATGATGCAGGAGACCCATCCCTCTTTAAACCTCAAGTGACCCTCACTACACCTCTGGCCTAGTTCACCTATCCATTAGTAGATGTGTCAACTACAGAGGTAAGCTCCAATTCATCCCAAGGGCCTTAGATCCAAGATACGGGGGTAATGCAGAACATAGCAGCAGATAAGGTGGTAGAAGAGAGTTTTGTTTCTACTCCATGACCTCACAAACCTACTCCATGAACTTCTCATCTACCTCTAATTCCTACTCCACCACCACTGTTCCCAACTCTAACACCTACTCCACCCCCTTCTACTTCTACTTCCCCATTTCTCATCCTAATCCCAACTCCAACACCTACTCCACTGCCATCATTCCCTTTTCCTTTCTCCACCCTGACCCCCCAAAGGGGAGTAACTATGAAATATATATCACCCTTCAAGACCACATTGGAGGCCATGATTGGTCTTAATTAAAAAATATTAATCAATTCATTAGGGGATGAAGGCTAGGACAAAGAAGAAGGTAGAACAACATAAGAAGATAAGGCAAAAGAAGAAAAAGGAGAAGGAGAAATACAAGGTGAAGGGATGGATGAAGGAGAAGATGAACAAGGAAAGGTACAGAAGAAAGAGTCGGAGGAAGGAGTGACCTCAAGATCTCAAAACTTAGTTCCCATCCTCCATGTTTCCCCATATGAGCCATTGACAACATCTGGTAAACCTACTTGGTTTACCAAAGAAATCCATTTTAAGAGAAGAACTTATAGAAATGAGATAGAAGAGGAAGAAACAAGTGTGGCATGTATATGGAAAGCCTTCCAACAAACAAAAATTAGTGTGCCCGTGAGGAAAATATCCTATGTCACTCAAGACACTAGAGGTCACTACAAGGCACAAATAGCAATTCATCCCATGAGCACTACTCAAACATCATCCACTTTAGAAGACTACACATTAAAGGAGGTGGACTTGGGAAAACCTACTAGAGAAGGAAGCAAGACACTGGAAGCCTTAGGGCTTAATATTTCTCTAGGGTTCATGAGTAAAGATGAAGAAACCATAAAATCATTGACTGAACAAAATGAGGCCTTGAAAAGGTACATTAACAAGGTGGTGGGTCCCATTAACCCAAATTTACTGGAGGCTTCATTACAGGCCATGTTAGACAAAAGGGCTACACCAAATTTACTGGTAGGATTAACCCCTTCCTTCATCCAAGAAAGTGCAGATTAGAGGAATGACTGCAAGAAATTTGGAGAGAAAGCCACAAGGTTGGTATTCAGGCCCTACAGGAATATCTTGGTTGAGGCTAATTTATCGATTGATCTGGTGCAGAATGAGGGTGGTCTGGATTCTGAAATAAGTAAATGGAAAGCTACCTTTTGAGACTTGGAAGTAATCAAGAAAAAAGGTTTCCAGATTCTAGTCTAAATATATGAGGGGGAGGAACTAGACAAATTTAAGGCATGGATCAAGTGAATATCCAAGATAATCAAGGTCTACAAAAGGTATCTAGCCTCCATAGCTGGAAAGCGCGACAAAGTCATAGAGTGGATAAAAGAGATGGATGTCTTTTTTACAGGGATTGGCCTCAACTTATATATGGACCTGTGTTGTCTGAAAATGGAAGCACTTCCATGTTAAGAATGTTTATCCCTCCTTAGGATATTTTTTTGACCACCATCACATTGTACTTCCATTTCTGCATCCTCTCTCGCTCCTCTGCCTATTTAGGACCCTGATTGGGCCTCTTCTGGCACCTTCCATCCCAACTAGCATGTTTTCCAGGGGTCTTGACCCCCTGGGTCAAGGTTGACCTCAACCTTGACCTAGGTCAAGGATGACCTTGACCTTGACCTAGGTTAAGGATTACCTCGACCTTGACCTGGGTCCCCCTTTCCGATTTGGAAGTCTGTCAGTTGCCAAAGGTCATTAAAAATTCATTTCCCACTTGCGGGTCGGCTTTTTTGGGTTCCAAAGCGACAAATATTAAATTAAATTTAATATAGGTCCTCTACTAGCGGCATGGTTTTAATTGGAATTTAATTTCCTATGTCGGCCTCTCTAGAATATTATTCCCTAGTTTCATATAAAAGAAAGCTTTCTCCTCTCATTTTCTCTAAGTCTCGCTAAGTGAAGAACCAAGGAAGTATGATCAAGTGCCTCTAAAGAAGCCGTCAAGAAAAATATTCAATAATTTTTCTACATGTTCTCAAGATTTCAAAGTGTTCAATTCTTCCACTCAAGCATTCATTTTCCCCATTGAAGATCATGGATTCAAGCTTTTAATCATTTGAAGGGATTTGGTTCAAGCATTCAAGATTCATCATTCAAAACCATAGATCTATCCATAATGGTGGAGTGATCTTCCTTCAAGATCCTTTATGCATCCTCAAGACTCATTCATTCTCCCTTAAAGGTGGATTTCAAGCATACTATCATGGAGGTTTATGGTTTCTAATTGAGTCCAAGCTTTCATATTTAAATACTTACTTACATTCGAAAAACAATTGCATATCTATTAAATATCATAACTTCATTATTAGATTTACTTCTACTACTTGCTAGAATGATTTATTTCATTATTGATTTCAAGGTTAATTCCTAAATTGGGGTTTAACTAAGGCAAACCCCTCCCACCAACAAAAAAACCAATTTTTTTGTAGGTAGAGGTTTAGAACATCAAATCAAGCCGGAGATTTAGATACCCTTCTCAGCACACTTCCAGGATTTAAAAGCATAATTTTAGTCTGAGACTTTTTAGGTCGATTGTAACCTAGGGCACAATCATAAATTCTGGAAAATGCTGACATTGACTTGAGGGTACAAATCAAAAGTGTCTCAGAATGGAAAAATATTTATGGGTTTTGTCCGTCACTGTGTTTCTATTTCAAATCTGGTCTCAGATTTTATAGAAACTCAACGCAGACTTTAGAAAACAACATTCTTTGATCTACAATATTTCAAGGTTAGTTCATTTCTCCTATCCATTTCAATTCAAATCCTTAATAATTCTAAATCTATCACACATTTGCAATCATTCACAGACATTTTAAGAGGGAAACCTAGGATCTTCTTTATTCTTATTTCCAATAGATTGATTCATTTATCCATTGATCCTTTTTGGGTTGATCAATTTGGATCCTTCCTTTGTGTATTTGAGAATAAAAGGGAATATCATATTTATCCCTCTACTCTAAACATTAAATGTAAGGTGATAAGTGATATGAGTATCAAAATACTCTTATCCCATTGACATCATTTTTCTTTTTGAGCTTTGATTTCTGGGTTTTGATTGTGTATATTTTTAAGCATCAACGTTTCGGATCACACTCCGTGATCCATCATCAGGATATATTGCTCTTACATCCTGATGATGGATCACGGAGTGTGATCCGAAACGTTGATGCTTAAAAATATACACAATCAAAACCTAGAAATCAAAGCTCAAATTCAATGGATTGTGGAAATCTAATCGATTTAAACATTTTTCTTCCTTACATTTTGGTGAACCTGCGATAGACAACTCTTTTTTTTTGGTGTTGGATTTGCATTTCATATTAGATCTTGCATGCATATAGAAGTAGATTTATTTTTATGCTCTTGCATTAATATTTCAAAAATAAATAAAAATTATAAAATTTCTTTAAAAACACAAAGAACATTTACATGCTTGTAATTTTGTTATGTGTTCAACATGTATGACTCTTATTTTGAATACTTTGATTTAGATTTTATTGTACAAGAGAATAGATCCTATAATGAGGTACATGGAAGTGAGGATGAAAATGGTTTGAATGAGATCCCCATTGGTTGTATTCCAATTTTATCCTCCTCTACAATCTCTTCACTTGAAATTTACCATATAAATGAGTTGAGGATAGATGTTAATTCTTCTCCTAATATATGTCTTTTCTATGAGACTATTTTAGAATATAATTCTTTCTCCTTTAGGGATCAAGATTTAGGTTCTCCTAACATGTGATTTACTGATAGGGATGATAATCCTCCTATTTGGGATGAACCTTTGGATTTGGATGTTGATTAGTCTCTTCCTCATGAAGCCATTATGAGTGATTCTACTTTTTGGGATAAACCCTTGGATAAAGACATTGATTTATCTCCTTCTTATGAAGATGCTTCGATACAAGAGGGTGATTTATTAATGGATGACATATGCATACATGATAGTAACTATTTTTCTAAAACAAACTCCCCTTATACAAACATTTTAGAGGAAGAAGATAATATTATTGTTACATTACCTCTAAGTGGGATTCCTTCTAGTGATGAGGCATTAGCAGAAAATGATATGAATTACCTTAATACTCTCCCTATTAGTGATGATCCTATGGAGAATCAAATGCATACCTCATCTTCTCCTAGGATGTATTCCGTTCTTCCTTCTTGTGAATCTATCAAGCATACTAATGATGACATAGTAACTACTAAAGTAAATTGACTTCTTTTCATGCTCTTGGGTTCCATTTACTAGTTAAAAAAGGATTCCATGGTCAAGGACATGGTAAGAATAAACATGGAATTCAAATTCCCTTACAGAAAGGGGGGCATGAGAATTCTTATGGATTAGGATTTAATCCTCAAAAACACATCAATGTTGTACCAACATCTGAAATAATATTTCAAAACATGATGACCCTATGAAGGAATTTGACCAAGAGGTTATTCTTCCTATACTCTTTCATGCTAAGACGATTAGTAGACCTAAATGCAAAAAGAAACGTAGTCTATACTTGAAGATTATTCCCTTTTGTTTCTATCATATATTTCATGATCACTCTACTAATGAATGTAAAGCTTTACATTATAAGATTAGGAAGCTCATTGATAGTAAAGTTATTTATAAATCATGTGGCAATGAGTTGTATTTCAATCCTATTTTCTCTAAATAACATTTATGTTCCTATTATGGAACTCCACATTATGTAAAGAATTTTAGCCTAATCCTTGGGGCCTCGTTGTCTTGCATAGTTTTGTGAGCGATATAATAGATCCCCTTTCATCCTTGTTCCTATGCTTGTGGGGCAAGGATGACATCTACTTCTTTTCTGTCTTTCCAGGATTAACTTTTCCCTTGGTTAAGAAATATCTATCTATTATGTGATATCCAATATACATGAAAATTTTGGTTTGTATTAAGGATCTATTTCCTTAATCATAACCTATTTCTTTATTTGACATTGGGTTTCCATGGTTGATAAATCTCTCACCTTAGAAAGTGAATAGTGTGCTATCCCTCATAAGGGTTACTTTTTTCACTTCTCACATGATATCTCTTTGCTAAAATATCTATTGATATAATTATATCCCTTGCTTTCACCCCTGGCGGGGCAAGGTATTTTCCTTCTTCCTCTATCTAAGGATCTACTTTCCTTAGCTTAGTGGCATTTGTTTATCCTATAAAATTATTTCCTTATAAAGATGTATATTTTTTACTATAGATACCCTCTTATATGGGAGGTGATGGTTACCCTCTTATAAAGATGTATGTTTTTTACTATGGATACCCATATATGTTAAAATGGAAAATACCAAAAAGAACTAGAGTGTTTTGTAGTTTGATGTCTTGAATGTACCAGCAATGACATCCTCATGAACATTCACATTTATCTTCAAACCGAGTAACCAAGCAGGTTGTGATCCAACCCCGAAGATCCTTGGGAATAATTCTGTTATTCTTTCAAGATGGAAATTGAATTTTGAGATCCTAGAAATTTGGCTTGTGTCAAAACAATGCTCAACAGAAGTGGCGCTAGAAGGAGGGCCTCAAGACTAAAAAGCTAGATAACATTGGATATTTCTCTCCTGAGAAATTTGAGTGAGTGCTTAGATCATCTCCAAAGAGAGGGGAGTTCCTTGAACTCACCCACCATCGTAGAGATCATAGAGACAAAGGAAATACCAAAGAGAAATCTTCTCACCACCTTACCGAGTCCCAGAATTCTCTTTGGCAACAATCACATATCGCTGCCCTGACTGTCATCGCAGCCATAGACCAAAATCAGAATAGGAAAAATCAGAATTTGCAACAACCTCATCTGATGGCCTTTTTTGCCAATGCAACAAGCTCACCATTAAATTTTGTTGGGCATCTCCATGAGTTACCAAAAATACAGAGAATTTTTGCACACAATTCATATATGGTAAATCAAGAACAACAGAAGAGAACATACGTGCCTTCAAAGAAATTTGTAACCATAAAGAGATTGCCCACCAAGACGTTGTTTGTCATCTATTCCCATGCACTTTGGGAGAGTTTGCATACAAGTGGTACCTAAACTTGACACGAGGTTCTAACTCCGCATGGACCGAATTTTAAACCAAATTCCTCAATCAATTCACGTTGTATGTTGACCCCGCTATGACACATCACTAGTTCATTACAACGAGGAAAGATCCTAACAAGCCCATCGCTATGTTTAACCATAATTTTCAAAAATGCATCAAAAGCTGGAAGCAACTTACACCATACCAGATAAAGTTGTCATAGAAGTATAACTCAAAGATTTGGACCCTTTCACCTCAATATTTCTAGGAAGGCTTCCCCCAGCAGATAGAGATATGATGGAAAAGGTGTACAATGAAGCCATCATATTTACCCAGCAAATGGTCCCACAAGAAGGAAGCTATGCTGCAGTACCTACCATGAGTAACTTTTCTGTCCCACATCCATTTGTAGAAATTAATCAAGTTCCAACTGCTCACACACCTATGTTGAATCTCATTCCATCGTAACCATTCACAGTCATACCCCCATCTATTACTTATCCGGGTTATGAGGCTCATAAAATAGCATTTGTAGAGTAGAGAACTATACCCCAAGAAGAGCTTGATACTATCATGGCCTCTGAGATGGAGGTCGTGAAGAAGACCTTATCAAAACTCACCAACGTGCTCACCTGGATGAAGTTAAATCCATCCCAAAACCAAGGTCGATACCAAAGAAAACCTGCTGATTTGAATACATATCCTCAGAATCCAAGCCAAAATTTCAATACGTACAACAACAACAACAACACATAGGAGAAACCATTTTGGCAGAAAAGGCCAAATAGGCCATGGAACACTAGACCTAATAATGACAATATCCCAACAGACAATGCTAACACCTATGATGCATCTGAGGCTAATTTTGTCAGGGCTCCAGATCTCCGCCAAGGCAGTGATGGGTATGGAAATAGTTCCCATGATCACTACATCCAGAATCTAGAGGAGCCCCCAGTGCAATTTAATGCCATGATGTTCGTCTCTTATGAGTCTAGAAAGGAGGAAGGCTTGAATGTCTTTGTGGGAGAAGAGGAGTTCATGTTCCCCTTTCAAATAGAGAATGAACTTGAGTACTCTGAAGTACATGCCTTTTAAAATGATTAATGAAACTCATACAACCTTTGGAGTAGAAAGGAACCTCTCACCGAAGGTATACCTCCATCCAAACAACCAAACCCACTAGATCCCTGGGCTAGTAATAGCCCCATGCCTCCTAAAGGTCTGAATACTTCCACACCCCTTAGATCAAGCACATACGTTGGCTATAGAGGTATGGCATGGTCAAATGATAAGTATAGTGCAGTCGATGAACTAAATAAAATTAAAGTGAACATATCTATGTTTGAATTATTGTAAGATTTCCCATCCCCGAAGGAGGCCCTTCTGAAATCTATGGACAATTCAAGGCTCGGTCCATAAACCAATAGTACAAGGACACCTACATCCAATATACATGTGTCTGAGGCTTTCCCTACCATGTACAAAGATAGGATTGAGGTCCCACCATTCTTACTCAGTTTATGGATGTTTGGAAAGAACCTACATAATTGCCTGATTGATTCAGGAGGTTCATGCAATGTCATGCCTCTGTCAATTGGCCAAAATTTGGGGATGGCGCTCCAAGTAACAAATCGAGTGGTCATACAACTGGATAAGACTGAGGTCAAGGTGATTGGTGTACTCAAATATTTCCACATCTAATTGGTGGCAGATCCCCAGATACAAGAACACATAGATGTGCATATAGTGAACATACCCAAAACTTATGGGATGTTGTTAAGTCAAGAATCAGCCAAGTTCTTGGGAGGGTGGCTCTCCACATATTTTACCCAGCTGTGGCTACCATGGAGAGGTTTGCACAACTAAATCAATATAGATGCAAAGCCTAAAATGAAAAGGATGATCATTGAGTACAATGCCCCAAATGAAGTCTTATTCAACCAGGCTGATTTGGGAGCTTATCAGATGGATGAAATCCTCATGTTCCAAATCTAAGAGAGTGAAGAGTCAGATCATAGTCCCATACAAGGTCTCCTTGACTTAATTATTGGTGATAACATCTTCCAAAGTTTCCTCAACAACATGACAACTAGCTTATGACATCTAGGACAAGACATAGACCCTAATATCTTGCTACTACCAAGGCACTGCCAAATACACCAGGCTAGCCATTTTGAGTTCACATGCCCTATTTCCTAGGAAGAATTATCACGTGTATTGACTTAGATCTCCCTATCGAGTAAGCTAGCATAAACTATGATAGTAAAAGAGGATATCCTAGAGATCAAAGACAAGAGTAACACCTTGCCAGAGATGGACAACCCAGTCAATATAATCACTGCAAGTCAAAATCAGGATAGTGGCTTAGACTTTGATGATAGAAGTCATACCCTGAATGTACTCAATGAGAGGATTACCTCGGATGATGGGGTGTGTCCCCCTTATAAATAAATGAAAGTGCAGTAAAATGATATATCAAAACATACTTTGTGTACCCGATCAGATCAATCGGGTCATGTAGTAACAAGGTTCAAATCATTTGGTCTCTTAGTATGCCTTGACTGCATGAATTACTTCACTTCTACTTGACACCTATCACCTAACGGCTCATTTACAAGACATAGCCCGTGAGGGTGCTGAATTCCTTGAGCCCAAACATACCCAAAATTTGGGAGAGTTGACTTCTTATAATAGTGATGGGGGAGAAGGAGAAACTCAAGACCAAGGGCATTCCTAGGAAGAATCGCACCAAGTAAAGCCCCACTAAGAAACCCTAGATATGGAAACTGCACTTTGATAGTTCCAAGTGTAAACAAGGAGCAGGTGCGGGAATCAACCTGGTAAAAGCAAGAGGTAAGTCTTTCTATTCCACTTAAAGGTTATAATTTCTATGCACTAACAATGTTACAGAGTATAAAGAGCTGGTCTGCGGGCTTCTCTTAGCCCACAAAAAGAGAATCAAAATACTAACGGTGGAAGGGAGAGGAATTAGAAAAATTTAAGAAATGGATCAAGTGAATAGCCATGACAATCAAGGTCTACAAAAGGTATATGGCCTCCATAGCAAGAAAGTGCAAAGAAGTCATAGAGTGGATAAAAGAGATGGATACCTATTTTATAGGGATTGGCCTCAACTTATATAGGGACCAAGACAAAGTTACCCTACTACCGTCAAAGGAAGTGGTTCAGCAATTTAGGGATATTATCGTAGGTGTTAGCACTAAGTAGGCCTTACACTAGATGTTCTATTTGAAAGAAGAAATGGAGAGAATGTCCCAACACAAAAAAGAGATCAAGCTCTTCGCTTCTGAATTGACTATCTTTAGAGAGAAGCAAGAACGAAGGGTCACCAAGGTGAAGAGGAAAGAGATCAACTATGAAGAGGTCCAAAGAGATAAAGCATAGGCTTTGAGAAGCCCACCGAGATGTCTTTCCTGACTGAAACCAAACATTCCACTCAACAAGTTGGTAGGAAAATTTTCAAACTTAATCATTTTCTGCCAAGGCAAGTTCGGCCTTTCAGCCTTTTGACCCTCAAGGTCTTTCATCTTTTTGGCCTTCCAAGTTCTTCAACATTTTCGGCTTCCCAAATATTTTGGCATTTTGGCCCTTGACAAGTCTGAACTTTGGACTCCTCCATTTAAAAAAAAAAAAACACTTAAAATTTTTGGGGCACTAAAAGTTTCAGAGTAGAGGTTGGGGTCTAAAAATCTAGGTGTTTCCAGGGAGATCACATTTTTGCATACAAGTTGAACTCTAGGCCAGATTGATGGTAAAATTGAGTTCATTTTGGAGGTACTAAGGGTCCCCTATCAGTTCTCACCACCAGAGGAGCCTCCAGATGAAGATTCCAATAAGAACTCCAAGAATCAAGAAGAAGACTCCAAGTTCTCAGAAGAAACCTACCTTCTTTTCTCTTTCTCTTCTTGGCAAGTTTGACCCTCCTTGCATGGGAAAAATGATTGTAAATGGATTCAAGAATCTATGCTAGTTATCTAGTGTCATATAACAGTAGTTTCCTTTTAGCAAAGTTTTAGTTTTAGCTTATATTCATTAATTTAGACTCTCTGATGCCCTAATTTCATAATTTAGAATAGTAGATTAGAAGCTCTATATATTGTAATCACAAATCAATGTAAAGGGTCTAATTATTAATACAATAAAGATCTACATTTGGTGCTTCATTCGTGGTGTGTGAATTGTTGGTACCTATGAGAAATTATTGAATGTATGCTTGCATTATTCACTATTTTTAGAGAGCCTCTTATTTATTGTGCTTTGAATTCACATTTATTTTGTTGGAGTTTGTTGTTGTTTGCTTACCTTGCTGTGATGAATGTGTGGAAGAGATCATCTTTGGGCTTAATGATAAATCTATCTTGTGGGTCTTCACATCTTGGTGGCTTCACAATTTGAGATATTTTGAATATCTTTCATGAGTGAATGTTCCTTCTCTCTTAACGCTTGCATCTGTGGGGTAGTGAATTGTGACTTTGTCTTATTCATGCTTCATGGGTTTGATCCAAATCTCCCCATTATTCAATTTTCAAGGAAGAGATTATAATAGTTTATTCTGTAGGATTTCATTTTCAGTAATTTGTTTTGTTTCTCTCTACTCTACTCTCTATTTCATCATGTCTTCAATTCTAAAAAACAATATCTTGGAAAATATAAAATTGCATTTTATTTACAACACCCATATATGTTAAAATGGAAAATACCAAAAAGAACTAAAGTGTTTTGCATTTTGATGTATTGAATGTTCCAACAAAGGCCTCCTCATGAACATTCACATTTATCTTCAAACTGAGTAACCAAGCAGGTTCTAGCCCGACCCCAGAGAATCTTGGGAATAACTCTGTTATTCTTTCAACAGAGGAAATCAAATCTCAATATCCTAGCAAGTTGTATTTTGTCAAAACAATGGTCAACATGTACCTAGACCAAAATATAATAATGTGATTGGTACTAGGTGGGTTTTTAGGAATAAGATGAATGAAAAAGGAGAAATTTCCAGAAACAAAGCAAGACTAGTGTGTAAAGGATATGCTCAAGAAGAGGGTATTGATTATGGATAAAAAATTTCTCTTGTTGCAAGACTTGAACGAGTCAGAACTCGTCAGGAATAAGCTACACACAAATGATTCAAGGTATATCAAATGGATGTAAATCTACATTTTTGAATGGAATCCTTAAAGAGGAAATCTATATTGAGTAACCTAAAGGTTTTGTAGATCCTAACAGAAGGAATATGATTTGCAAACTACACAAATCATTGTATGGACTCAAACAAGATCCTAGAGCCCGGTATGAATGATTGCATGGTTACTTGATAAGTATTGGATTTCAGAGAACTAATGACAATAGTAGCTTTTACATAAAATAAGGACCTCAGAAAAACATGCTATTAGCAGAGATATTGTGGATGATATACTATTTACTAGTTATGATGATTTATGCAAAGCATTCTCTGAAGCCATGAGTAAGGAATTTGAGATATCTATGTTTGGTGAAATCAAATTCATTGTTGGTTTACAAGTTTATTAGATGATGGATGGTATCTATATTACCTAGTCTAAATACATCAAAGAAATACTAAAGAAATTTGGAATCAAAGATTCCAGACCAGTTGGAACACCTATGCCTACCGGACATAAGTTTTCTAAGGATGATGATTCAAAGGAGGTAAATAAGACTACCTACAGATCCATGATTGTCAAACTTCAATATGTTGTTCACACTAGACCTGATATTGCAATAGCATTTGGTATTGTTGCAAGGTTTTCAGCTAATCCTAGGGAGAATCACTTAATGGATATCAAAAGGATTCTGAGATATCTTAAGGGCACTGAAGATTATGGATTATGGTATAAGAAAGGAGGAAAATTTGATTTGAATACTTTTACTGATGTTGATTGGGCAGGAAGTGTTGATGATAGAAAAAGCACAAGTGGTGGAGCATTATTTATTGGAAAGAGGTTAGTCTCCTAGACAAGCAAGAATCTGCATTTCTAAGTCTACAATAGAGGCATAATATGTTTTTGTGGTAGTAAATTATTCAAATATCATATGGTTCAAACAGTTTTTGTCAAGTATGAAGGAAGAAATCAAAGAACCAATTATTATCTACTATGACAATACCAGTGTTATTAACATTTCAAAGAACCCTATCATCCATACTACGACTAAACATATTGCAATAAACTATGATTTCTTGAGAGAATTGGTTCAGGACAAGGAAGTAAGATTGATATATGTGAATACTAAACAACAAATTTCACACATATCCACAAAACCATTACCTAAGGATGATTTTTTTTTTATCTTAGAAGATCAAGTAATTAAAGCCAGAGTAGAGATCTAAATTAGCAAAGATAGTTTCTTCTCAAAATAGGTCAATCCATTGTTACTCTCTAACAATTGTAGCAGTGATCAAAATCTCTTAACATTGTAGACTTAACAATCTTTTGTAAATCCTCTAACAGGGTCACACCTAACAATGTGTTATTTTAACCTTTAACAGGGTTGGCTCCTAACAAGGCTCATTTAAGAAGAGCGAAAAATAGTAACTAGTTGTAATTGGTGGTTTTTCCCATATTGGGTTTCCACGTTAAATCTTGGTGTTATCTGTGTACATTTTATTTTATTTATGGTTTATGTTTCTATAATTAATTACTAAAGGATAATCACAGTTAATATCTTAAGATTTGCTATGTTAACTGAGTGACAGTAGAATATCAGTGTTAACTGAGAAACAATGATAAATTTGTTTAAGAAATCTAAGGGACTTGGATTTATTTTTGTGGTAACTGATTCACCCATCTCCTCTCAGTTACTCAATTCATTTCCAACACATCTAACATATTTCTCTTCCTAATATATCTTTGAACAGTTTTTATAGATACATTCACTAAATCAAAAATATCATGTACTTGTTTTCTCTGTTTCAACCTCCTACTAGATAAAGTAGTCATCAACGCTCTACATGCAACACTTAAATCAGCTCCTTGAATTGATTTGTTAATGTCATTCAATGCATCTTGCAAATTTTTAACTATTGTTTGGTTTACAGTGTCTCCTGAGTTTTTCTTGATATCAACAACTAACAACTCCAAAACAGGATTCATTTCTTTTTTTCCTGAATAACCTAGAAAATAATTGTGGTTTTCCAATCAGACTTTTATTTATAAAATATTCATCCCAATTTTTTTTGCATTTCTTTTTTATGTGCTTTTAGATACCATTTCTTCATATGAGATTTGACTGAAATGTGAATCCTCATTCATCTCCATCAAATTTCCCATGTCAAAAGATATATTTCCACCTTTAGAACTACCAATTTGTTCCCTTACTTGAATTGCATCTTCCTTAATATCAATAGGTCCTTCCTGAACTTCAAAAGGTTCATCTTCATTACATTTTGTATGACCTTTCATTTTGTCATCCCTTATTCGATCATATTTTCTTGTTTCGTTCTTTTTATTCCTCATTGCACAAATTGTTCAAATAGAGAGCTTCAATTCACCTACATACACAAACGCATGTACTCTTGATAAAAAAATAATAATAATATTGATAAGTTCATAACTCAACATTGAACAATGCTTTAATTAAAAACAAAAAAATCCCAAAAAACTAAAATAAGAAATAGACTTTCAAAAAATACAAATCTCCTTGATATTCTTAATTCGTAGTTTCCCTTTAATGCACAAAATACACCTTGAAAACTCATTAGAAAATGATTTTATTAAAAAAAAATGATTTTATTAAAAAAATATTTTTTAAGTCGCAATAATTCACTATTATGTTTTTATTAATTTTAATAAAAATTCTTTAATATATGAGCTTTGAGGATCGCGATTATCTATGCGACCATGTTTAGTCAGCCTTAGTTTTGGCCAAAATAATTCTAGCCGGAACACTTCCAACTGAAACTCGTCTGGCCGAATATACCTATGTGGCATCCTATGTGGCAGCCAAATAAGAAAAAAATGGAAAATTGAAAAATAGGTCATTTCAGAGCTGAATTCTCCATCAAAACTTAACTTGTTTTAAAATCTAAAAATACCCTTTGGTAGAGCTCGAAGTCTAGACTAGGGTCATATTATTTTTTTAGTGTTTTGATTAAATATATTAAATTATAAGTTGAAAAAACTGCAAGTAGGTATTAAAAAATTTAAGAACACGCTCATTCCAAAAATTAAAAAAGATAGAAAATCATGTCGGAAAAATTTAAAACTTACAATTAATACTAGAGGAGAGAGTCCTCTTCAAGAATATATAAATTTTTTTCTAAATGGTGTAGATTTTGTAGGGCAAATTAGGCGGGAATAGTTATATCAGACAAACTACATACCAAAAACCAATCTTTTTTTTTTTTCTGCACTAGCTATACATGCCATCTAAAACATATTCTTAAGTCAGAGGAAAATAATATTATTTGCATTTTTTTCTTCGTGGGAATTAGACCCTAGATTTTCAGCATTTTTTAGCAATTATAAAATGGACTTCAAAAATTAAAACACTATTTCTATTCTTATTCAAACATTTTAAAAAAATCATAGGCATAAACTACATCCAATTTTACACATTTCATTAGTTTACATTAGTTTTTAAATTCTAAACACAAATGTCACTTTTATGTTGTTAAAGTTTAATAGTTTACATGTTGTGGACCTTTTCCTTTATAAAATTGTGACACAAGTTTGTACTTTTACCCCATTAAATATAATGCAAGTCTAGTTTGATTACAACCCCTGCTCCAATTAGAGATATATGATAGATCCTATAGTTCAAGTATAATAGCCAAAGGAACTCTTGAGAATTCCAACTACTCTCAAGTGAATACAACTCTTTTCAAAGCCAAAAGAAGTCTTGGTATTGAAACCAAAAGAGGCATTTAAATATCCAAGCTTAAGGAATGAAAAATTCCTCTACTCAAGTAACTTAATATGGTTGATTAATTGAAGAAGGCATCAACCGATGTATCATTTTCAGATATTTTTGCCATCTACAAATATAAATATTTTCTCCAAAAATCCCTCGAGGGACAAGACAAGGCTCCCCAAGAAGATATTTCTAAGGAATGTGAACAAGATAAAGGTAAGAATGTAGTTGTTGACACATTCAAAATCCAACATGCAACATTAATAAATATCAAGGAAGAAGGAATCTCAAGTGAACTACGCACATCTAAAAAAAATGGCTTTCCTTTAGAACTTAACTGTAGGATAAAATATACTTTATAATTCTATGATAGGTGCTAGCACTATAGTTGCCTAGATAAATGGTGTAAGATTTAAGCCTCCAATATGAACCTATACAATGAAGTTTCATGTAACTATATGGTAATATATTTTATACTATAGGAATCATTAAAGTGCTACCAATTGCCTTGTATTCCTACGTGAACATCACTATTTCCTGGAAAGAAGTTATAGAAGCTAAATATCTCCCTACTTTTTGTGTCTACATGTCAAGGGATTTTACTACTAAAATAGGAGATTACCTACCCTAGATTGGTAAGATTTAATTATTTAGAGAATCATGGTTCTAAAGTAAACATATTATCAGATAATATTAATGTTGAACATATAATAAATGATTCTTAGATAAATTTTTATATAATTCATACTTCGATCACCTAGGAAGAAACATACTATGTGGAGATATTTGAAGATGAAATATGATTGGAGAAAGAAGAGTTTTTTATTTGGGGAAAAATAGGTTTTGAAGGGACCCAAAACCCTTTATAAATAGATTTTGAAAATGACTCTAGAATCCCATATAGACAAGTACCTTCCTAAGATAAAGCTTTATGAAATAGAAACTGACAAACATCACAAAATCAATAGCCTAAAAAGATGTGTATAAATCCAAAGCTGTAAAAAAAAGGCCAAAGTATCACCACTCAATGCAAAGGGTTTTTGAAAAGTCTCCCTCAATATTGGACAATAAATGAGGGTTTTACCAGACTTCCTTAACCTTATAAAAAGAAATGAGGGTTTTTATCCAAGTACCCAAAACCTAATACATTTGGTTTTAAAAAGGGTCCCAAAAACCTTAAACTCCACAAATATAAAGATAAACTTTGAAGCATAGTTTGAGCATAGATGAATCTACTAATCAATCTAATCTAGGAAGTGAATCAAGGGGCTATGAAAGGATTCCCTAACCTTAAAAAGAGGTTCTAAGGTAGCTCCCAAAACTAACTTTGGTTTTAAATTGGCTCCCAAAACCAACCAATAGCAAGAAGAAAAATGTTCCTAGAAATGATAAATTAATTTGTCAACTTCAACACTCCTCTCCACATCAAAAGAAAAAGATCCCACCTTAATAGGGCCAATAAAGGAGGAGAAATCAAGCTATATAAAAACACTTAAAACAATCCCAAGTTCATGTAACCAATAGTGAGGATCAACCCCGTATAGAAACACTCAAGCTCTCCCAGCGACTAAATCTCTTCCTCCATAAGAGAAACTATTGCCTAAATAAAAAGCATGAAAGAGGATGAAGCAATAAGAGCCAAATCTAAATCCTAGCTACCTGAAGGAACTCCCCTTCTATAGGTGGAAATTATACCTCTAAAGGAGCTTTGTAGGAACAAAAAGAAGTAAAGAAATAAAGAGATAAAAAAAAAAATGAACCAATAAGAGAAGGTCTTGGATAGGGAACAACACACTCCCAAAAAATCTAAAAACACCTAGAAAAAAATACAAAGTCTTCAAAATGAGCCGTTGAAAACTTATAGAAATTGGATGAAAACCATATCTAGGATAGTGCCACTAGAAAGAAGGGAGAAAAGGAAAAGCTTGTCCAATGAAAGACATCATCTACCAATCCATGCAGAAGAAAAAATATACTTCAAAATACCCAATGCTCTACCAAACTAGAAAAAAATTTGAACCTTGCCTCCAAAGAAGAACAAAATAACCAAATATGAGGGAGAGGCTCACTAATAAGAATGTGAATGAAATGGGAAAGAGAAAAGGTAAAAGAACAAATAGGGAATATAAGAAACTTAGAAGGAAATAAACTATCCCCTAATAGAAAACCACAAACGACTACAACCCGAAATTGGTCAGAAATAAGAAAACATGAAAAAGAAGCCACAAATCCTCCCTTGAATAATCTTTTAATAAACTACCACAAAACTAAAGTCAAAGAGGTCCAATGCATCCAATGGGGAACATAGGTTCGAGAGGACTCCATCAGAACACTCTAGAAAGAGCCAACCAACCATGATGAGCTATAGAAACCACCCATGATGAAAAAATGAAACCAACACCATAGATAACATAGACGATACCTAGGCCAAGTGGGGGAAAAGAAAGAGAGGAAACACAAATAGAAAAACCTCTTCAAAAGAAAATATTGAAACACCTACCCACTAAAATGGAAAAAGAGCATAGATTCACCACTAATAGAGACTCAGTAGCATCATCAAAACACCTACATACCCTCCAATAGGAGAAAGAAGTGTTGAGGATGAAGTCTTGCTAAAATAATTTATTAATTTAGGTCCTTTTTCTAACTTGAATGCTAATGGCGTAGTCATTTATGTCATATATGATGAAGAATGGAAATTATTCTGAGCATTTTCAAGGATCCAAAAGGACAGAGGAAAATCATGAAGAGCCAAAAAAATGTTCCTTGCATTCAAGGATGGAGCCATAATTAAAATTAGCTAAGAAAATGAAGTTTTCTTTACTTCCCTAAGACGATATCAAACTTTGAGGGCTCTTTGGCTTCATTTTTCCTACATTAATAATGAAATAGAATATGAACAACTAGTATGAGGTTTATACCGCATAAAAATGAAATTAAGCAAGTGAAAGTGTTTGGAGATTCTGAATTCATGTTAAACCAAGTGTAGAGCCTCTCCGTGGACAAGAAATTTTTATGTAATCTTATCAACATTCAATATGGAATTTGATTGAAATCTTTGGAGCTTCCAACATTCAAGTGATAGAAAGGAAAAAAATATTGAAGTATACCATGTTGCCACCATTTATTCTCATTTGAATAAAATATCAGAGCTAATAACCAATGGACACATACTGTAACTCATAAGTTACTCTTGACAATGAGAAGAATTGTTGAGTATTTAAGAGTGATGACCAAAATTTCTGGTTTATTTGGAAATTTGGTGACTTGGTAAAACAACTATAGACTAAGATAGAAAAATATTATGAAGACAAAATCCTTCAACTTAAAATTAATAAAATTGTCAATGGATTGATCACCTTGGAGAACTTATTTAATTGTGATGATATAGGAAATAATAAGAAAAAATTCATAGTAGATAAGGGAGATTATTCTTAGCTTAAGCATGGTAATGGAGGATTGAAGGTAGGAAGATATGTTTCCACTTAATGATGAACAAATATTGATTGGTTTGTGCAAAAAATATGACAAGGTCATAAGATCAACCTATAATGACCTTAGAGGATATTATTCAACATATATTTAAATTTGAAGAAAGAGAAAAGAAAATATAGTAGAAGTGTCTGTCAATCAATCCAATGATTAAATCTCTAATGTTATAGGAGCTAAAGAAGCTAATTAATTCCCAGATTATTTATTTTATCAAGCATGATACCTAGCTCTTAGATTGATTTTGTATGTAAAATAAAATGGTGTTATCCTTGTTCGTGTTGATTTATAGAACTTAGAAAGAGTCTCATTAGAGGATCATTATCACTTTCCTTAAAGAGATTATATTTCCTAGATGATTGAAAAATATAAAATGTTTTCCCTTCTTAATGACTTTTTGATATATAACCAAGTTTGAGTGAAGGAGGAAGACCAACATAAAAATACTTTGACCATGAAATTAGTTTTGGTCTATCAAATGTAGGATCCACTCTCTATTGTGAAATGGATTTTTATTTCCAAGATATAATCAAATATGATTATTGTCATATATTTTGGTAAGTGCACCAAGCTAGTTTGCAAAAAAGTGGCCAACCACCCAAGAAAATAGAAACATCCCTAACACAATTTTTTTTCTTTAAATTCAAATAACATAATTATGCTTAGGTTTGATAAATTTTCAAGATAATAATAGGGATACGTAATATACTTGGATAACAATCTTGGGTCTTGGGAGCTTGAATTCCCTCAATTTACCTCCCTTTTTACATGTTTTGTTCTGCAGAACATGTTTCTCAACTTCCTCATCATCAGGTTTACACATCATTGGTGTAGGACTACCTAGGCTATCCTTTATGCCCTTGTCACTTTTGGCTTGTAACTGAACTTATCAAGGTCAATGTCTATTTTATTAAGGCCTTAGATGGTCTTGTTTTTGTGTGTGACTAGATGGATTAGTGGTTAGTGCTAATTTCATCTTATTCTTTGGTTTTTGCGTTTAGTCCTTAGTTTGGTCTAATTTAGGGAAATGATGTCAAAATTGAATCCAAGACCCATGTGTGGGTAGAAAGATGATTAAGGAGGCATAAATTATGTTATTTCATCAAACTAAATGGGTTAGAGTCCCTAAAATGTAGTTTGCATCATAAATGCAAAAGATGTCAAAAAGTTGTCATGACAACATTTGCAACTTTTTGCAAATGTTGCATGCAACTTGACAATATTGGATTCCCACCATTCTAGGGGTGGGAAATGAATTTTAGTGGCCTTAAATGGTGGATGAAGCATCTATAGACACTCTATGTCTCATTTCCTAAGGTAGTGTGAATGTATGCAAGCTTTGAGAAGAAATAGAGCAAGTGTTTTGGAAATAGAGTACCATCGATGTATTTGCAAGATCTTTGTGTTTTAATTGATTGAATTAACTAATATAAATGTTGATTCATATCATAGAGACATATCTAAGAGTTCTTCATTCATATTAGAAATATACTAGAGTTGATTTGATAGGTGTAGGGAATTTTTTACTAACTAGGTAGTCTACTGGTTCAGCTTAGGTAGTTTTTGGTTTTATGGCTCCCCCATGAAATTCAACAGTGGGAAATGCAAAATTTTGAATGAATGTGTTAGGTGAGCCTCTGTACAATGTACATATGTAGGTAGGAGGTCATATAATTCAATTTTCAATTTTTAAAGCCATGTCCTAGGCGAGCTAGGATAGTCTTGTTAGTGGTAAGGCATGGGAAAACAATAGTGCAGAGAAAAGGGTGTGTATGGGAGTACTTAACCAAGTGTGGTCTCAGTGTCATTAGAGTCCCATAGAACCATAGTGTTTAGTTCAAAACCCACCCAATCCATTTGTATTTATTTTTTCATAGAAATTAGAGAAGTGCTTGTGAGGAGCCAAAATAGGCCTAATAGACCTATGTTTCAAGACATAGGTTTACGGACAGTTTAGGGACTCTAGACCTTAGAAATATTTTAGGTTTCCCAAAAGGGTATCTGGATCCTAGATTGGTTTTGGGAGTTATATGAAATTTTTAAGATTAAATCTAGAAAACTCATTGGATAGGGCTAATTGGTGTTTTATGCCTAATAGGACAATTTGGGTGCAATTTTGGAACTTGACTAAGTTGGGATTGAAGACCTATAAAATATGGTTTCTATGGATGAAAAATGAACATACTAAGTTTGTATAAGGACCATGGAACATTTTTGGAGTTTTTATGAAGAGTTTAGCATTGGACTTCTTCAAAGCCAAGAAGAAACATTAATAAAAAACTAGTGATAGATGTCCTTCAAGGTGAAACACAAATTTTATAACTATTTGGGGAGAGTTAGGAGTAGTCATAGGCTCAGTGTCTATAGACTTGTGAGGTACTACAGTGGAAATACAATGCTAAAGTGGACTAGGACAGATAATTTTATGTCTAGTGTATTGTGAAGCACACCTTGGGGTTACTTCCATCAGAGTGGTATTAGAGCCCCTTTTGATTAGGCTTGTAGTTAATGCTACAAACAGAGGGATCCATTGGAGAGTCAACAATGGTGACTAATGCTGAATTAGAAAAGATGGTAGATGAAGAAGATGAGGAGAATAGACTACTCGGAGATAGGTTGGCTCAAATAGAGAAAAAAGTGGATGAAGTTGATGGAAAAGTAGATGAAGTGAAGGACATAATTGAAGGGAAAGGAAAAGATATTTCTATTGAAGATGAAGTACTCGAATCTGACACTATCCTAAATGAAGAACCATTATTGAAAGCCCTAAAGACTGAGTGGCAAAGCACTGGAAGGAGTTCCCATTTTTAGTGGAAAAATGGAGCCAAAGGTAGTCCTTGATTGGATAGAAGGACTAGAGAACCATTTTGAGTGTGATGGAATCACAGAGGCTTAAAAGGTGAAGGTTGAAAAAGAAATACTAAGAGGGTCTTCCCTCACTTGGTGGAAATTCATCCAAGATGAGAGAGAGAGAAGGAAGGGAAAAGGCCCATTTCTTCAGGGAAGGCTATGGTAGAAAGAGTAAGAGATGCTTATAACCCTAAGGATTATGAAATCCAATTGCACAAGAGAAGACAATGTCTAAGACATAAGGACCTAGATTCAACTCATACACTGAAGAGTTTCATAGACTTTGTATAAGGTCAAGAGTAGAAGAGGATGAGAAAGTAAAGGTAGAAAGGTACCTTAATGGACTTAAATGGACCAATTAGGATGAGATGATTCTTTTGACTCTAGACACAGTTCAGAAATGCTACCAAATTGCTTTCAAGGTGGAAGACAAGTTGAAGAAGAAACAAGATTCCAATACTTCAAGAGGAAGGGGTAGAGGAACAGACAGTACAGGACAAATAAGTGGTTATGGTGGAAGAAACTCTAAATCTAAAGGACAAGTAGAGACTAAGATCACTTTAAAGAATGAAGGAAACTTCAATAGAGGGAGTTCAATTAGAGGAAGGAACTCTAACAATAGAGGAAGAGGCAGTATTCAAGGAAGAGGAAACTATTTTACCAATATGAAGTGCTATCACTGTAATCAGTTAGGACATCTGGAATATAGGTGTCAAGATAAGGGAAGTAACTCTCAAGGAGGTGACAAAAGAGTGAACTTTTTTCATGAGGAGATAAGTGGAAACAAGAACCCCAAAGTGACATTAGAATAAGAGGAGGGAAAGAATCTCATGATGAGAAGAACTCTAATCAAAGAGCCAGTGAAGGAAGAAATCAGTCAAAGGAGATCACTATTTAGAGTAAAGTGTAAGATGGTGGGAAAAGTGTGTAGATTCATCATAGAATTAGGGTCAAATGAAAACATAGTGTTAAAGGAGGTAGTCAGTGAGTGGAAAATGACAAGGATACCCCACACCAATCCCTATAAGGTCACTTGGCTAAACAAATAATAGTATGTCCTAGTTAATGAAAAATATTGGGTTGAATTTTTGATTGGGAGATATAATGATAAAGTTTTATATGATGTCTTACCTAGGGACACATGTCACTTGATCCTAGGAAGACCATGGAAATTTCACCAGAAGGCCATGCATGATGGATTGAAAAATTCATACTCTTTCAAGAAAGACAATGTGACATACAAAATCCAGTCACTATTGGAGGATGTAGAATTGAAGACAACTAGTCCCAATGTTCTCATGGTGAGTGAAAAAGAGTTCTTAGAGATCTTAGAAGAAGGAGAAGGATTTTGATTTGCACTGGTGTTAAAGCCAAAGGTAGTTGAAAACAAAACAGTGAAGAGGACAGATCTACCAAAATAAGTCCAAGAGATGTTAGAGAAGTGTGAAGGAATAGTGAGTGATGGAAAACCATCAACCCTACCCCCTAAGAGGTTTTTAATCCATCAGATAGACCTAATACCAGGAGCTACCCTACACAATAAGGTAGCATATAAAATGATGTTAGAAACAGTGAGAGAGGGGGGGGGTGAATCAGTGTTTGTCTATTAATTACTTTTTAACAACTTAAACATCAATCAAACATACATAGAATGAAGCTTAAAATAATAACTCATAACACATGATATGATTATGGGGAAACCTTGATCAAAGGAAAACCCCAGTGGGAATTAGTACCCACAAATACTGTACTAAGTATAATGAACTTGTGATAGTTCCTTTGCCCTGTTAGAAGCAGTCTTTACAATATGAGTACAATGACCTAGTTAAAGGTCTGACCCTATTATGAGTCTTTTAAAAAAACCTGTTAAAGGTATATGGCTCATTTCCTAGGCTCACTGCCCAATAAGATGAAGGCTACAACCTTCTAAAAGATGATATGCACTATATCAAAATGAATTGCTATGATGACACTGCTTGTCTGATCAGTTCCATGTATGTGCGAATGCTCTTACTCTCTTAAAGAGCTATATCATATACTGAATTCATTGTACTACTCTTCTGTATCTTCCTCTTTCATTATAACCAATGCTTGTAACATATCTTTACATTACATACTTATATCTTCAAATCTGAATAGGCGCGACCCAAAACAAAACACTAGTCAGCCCTAAACAAAATATACAATGCTTTTGAACAATTCGGCTCAAGCATGTTTACTATAATGTTAATTACATTAATAAAATCATATAACCAAAGGTGCTTAGCCATTACATAACAAAATAACACACGTTGATCAAAACACTTAGTCAGCTTCCATGCTCTATCTTCTGGACTGTTGTTCTATTGATCTTCTTGTAACTTTGCTATACTATAGTTCCATACTATGTGTGTCTAGATGTAGCATGTACACATGTCATACAAATTATGTCTGAATTCGCATAAGCTGAATCGATTTCTCACACGTGCGTTGATGTGCTGATTGCTGAGTATCTCTGTCTGCCCTATTTTCCTTACTTAGTAATTTTGTCTTTCATGACAGAAACTAAACATGACTTTGTTTCCATGATGACAACACAAAATGAGTCATGCATCCTCAGGTAGTCAACTTTCCAACAATCTCCCCCTTTTTCATTTATGGCAACAAAGGAATGTGGCCAAGTTACTCAAAATGACTTAACACAACAAGTGATTGTATAACATCATATATACATATACTTCTCTGCATATACACATTCTATATTACTCCCCCTTTGACATTAATGACAAAGGTGTACAAAAACTTGTAAGTCTTCTGTATACTTACTCCATATAAACTTTAGGGTACACAATTTGAAGAGATTGGATCTCTTTCTGCCAAAATACCTTCATTGCATCAATAGTTTGTAGATGCGCGCATAGAGCATATGTCAATTTCTCAATTTTCATTAGATCCATGAAAGGACCTTGATCATATTTCACCATGGTTTCATCAATCTATTTGATATTCTCAATTAAGACTGCTAGAGATGGCACAAGTGCATTTCTCAACTGGGTTTGTCTTATCCTTATCTTGCTGATTTCCAATTTTGCCTTCTCAATTTTATTCAACTGTCCTTGATAGACATTATTGCAAATGTTCATATCTTGCGTGGAAGTTTCAACGGATTGTCTTATGCTATCTATCATTAACTCTGCCTCTTCTACCTTTTTGGTGTGCTCAGAGGTGAGCTTCACTCTGTCCATGCTGTTTTCTATGACTCTCTTGCCTTTAGCTATTAATTCTTTCAGTATGGATTTCCCAATCTTTAAGGAGTTCAAGTCTAAGGTAAAGTTCTTGACCAGATCATTCAGTCTCTCCTTCTTATATTCATCTTCAGCAATATTAGTAGCTGAATCCACTAAGCTTATAAAGTGTGATTTGAAATATGTTAAAATGTTGTCCACATCTTCAACTGATTGGAATTTGGCTACTTTCTGATCAACAGGCACTAAGTCATTCAAAATGTTCACTATTTTCCAAAAAGTGAGGGTTCCTCATCACTTGTTTTTCTTTTTCCTTTTCCATAGCAAGAACGTTGATCTTGATTAGGTCTTCTTCTCCCCATGCATCCAAACTTTCTGAATCAGGAGTTAACCCTGACAATAATAAGGTAGATGGTTGAGTGGATGGTGAGAATATAGTGTTCTGACTGGTATCCATGCATTCAACCTTTACTGGTATCTCTTTTATTGGTGTCTTATCACCTTGAGTATCATCTTAAGTACCTTTTTCTTCATCTATGTCAATTTGATCATTGATGGGAACTTCATCTTGTTGTACAGAGGTATCATCAGTGCACATTTCTTCAGTGCTTACAAATGCTTTATCAGCTGTGTCCATGTCCTTGTCAGATGTTGTCATTGATATCTTGATGTTATCAACCACTATGGTATCTTCTGATTCTTTTTCTGTATCAAAAAGTATTGTTACTATGGGCATTGAGACCTATGGACCTATCATAGGTGTAATATAAATCACTGGTTCTGTAGCCTGTTTGGGAGGAGTTGGAGTAGCTTTTTCTGTAGGCGTTGTTGGTGGATACATGTGTCTATCCATAAACACTTGTGCAAATGCTTTTTCAGTCTCCTTACCTATCTTCTCATACTCTTTGTTCATAATTTGTAGGGTACTTGTCTTAGTTCGGAGATGAGACTTTACTAGATCCAACAATATATCCTTCTCATCATGCGAGCATACAGGAAGAAGAATATCCAATGTTTCTTCTCTTATCCTCATATCTTCCTCAATTGCATGTCTTTTCATGATCTCCAACAGGTTCCATAATTGATCTGGTATCACTGTCTTGAGTTCAAGAACTATCTTCTTGAACGTGATCATATGAGATATGATCATAGAGTGTATCTTAGTTTTATCAATTTCTTGATACTTGTCATAGACTTTAGAAAGTGTATCATATCTCCCTTCATTAAAAATCTTGTTCCTCAAAACATTTAGACTAGGTTTAAATCCTACCTCAGGAGGAGCTTGAGTATTCTTTTCTTTTCTCTGAGTGTTCCTTGAGGATGGGTGATTTGTGGGCACCTGTTTTCTTCCTCTAGTCTTCTTGCTTGGTGTAGACAGTGGAGATGAATCTAAGTCAATGGTGGTAGAAGGCGCAAAGGTGCTCTCTACTTTCTTCTTCTTCTGGATCTGTTCAGCTTTCTCAAGTTCTTTTGCTATCTTGGCATCTTTGGCTTTGTCAAGATCTTCTTGAGTGACTTCATGTACTTTCAGTATGTTAGATGTAATTTTGGAAGCTTTCCTTTTATTATCAGCACTGTGTAAGATAGTATTCACTTCATTGGTCTTCTCTCTGTAAGTGTCCCATCTCGGTTCATTTGGATCTTCGGGCGCTAACAATAGAACTTGTGCATATCCTTCTAGCACATGTTCTTCCACTTCATAATCAAGAGGATGAATCCATTTGGTTCTTGGTTCAACTACCTCCACGCAAGTGCAATCTATTTCTACCATGAAACATATGAAATCCTTATATTTGTCAACTATCTTCTCAGATAATCTGTACCTATTCTACATTTTGATCCTAAATGTCTTTATATCCATATCCATGGCATCCCTTTCACTTCTCTCTAAGATGACCTTGAGTGATATCTGAGACATTGTGGGTTTGCTCTTGTCTAGGTAAAGGTTTGTAACCTTTCCAACTATATGGAAATACAAATAGATGATCAAGGATCCAAACATGAATGTCTTTCTCCTGTCATGCTTGATGATTTGAATGTTGTCAATCAATTGATCATGCAAGCTCTCACATAAGTTGTATTGAGTGTTATCCTTCACCATTCTGATAGCTGCTAGGACTGTTGCTGCAGAGACATTGTTCAATCTACTTGCTTGCTAAGACTTATACCCGAGTATCATTGTCAGAAGTGTTATGTCATCTTCTTTGATAGGGTCAACTGTCATTCCACGCTTGTCACTTCTGGATAGACAAACTTGTTCAATTTTCTTCTTGACATTCTTTCTAGTAGGAAAGAGTGGTCTAGTCTTGGGAAGTCCAGTTAATTCATGAATTAGGTCTATGGTGATACGCACAGGGACCTCACCGATCCAATAAAGATCCTCATGTATTCTTCTTAACAAAATCTTCACCCATTCTGGCTCATCAAACTCATGCGCATTAGAATACTCAAAAATAGGGATGTCAATCAAGTGCACAAACTCATCCTTGAATGTGTAGTCAGGTTTCATCATAGATGCCATATGAGTAGCTATTTTCACATCTCCTACTATTTCCTTCTTCAGTAAATATACGTGCGGATATCTTCCACGTGAGAAACACCTAGTGGGGTTTTGGAGAAAGCCCCTTCCACATCATCCAGTATGGATTTGAATGGATGCTTCTTGAATACAAATCTCTTCCTCTCTAATATATCAAACACAACTGGAGTCACCATACTTACTTGGAATCTTCTTAAGTAGGGTTTCACAAAATTCCAAAATGGCGTGACTACTAGGGTTCCATTCCAAACTTCTTATCCATTTTCTTAACTACCAAATCTATTATGCCTTCGTGCCTTGATGTCTAGTGCTCCAATCTATGCTCTTCAAATGAAAGTGTGAAGAAGATCGAATACTTTCTTTCCTTTATACAATATACTGCATTTAATGTTTGCAACCATATGAAAATTACTTAGAGATTTTAAAACTTTGATCCTGATGCATTTTAGACAATGCATGAATGCATATAGAAATATTATGTTCTAATAACCATGATTTTGTAGGCGCATACTCAGAGGTGAGTATACCAACTGCGCAGGGGTCCTGAGCTAGAATAGCTCCCCCTAAGACCAAGAAGTTATATTCAAGCAGAAGTAGAGGGTGCATCCACTGTGTATGAATCAACTACTTTTTCAACATCATTATCCTTCTTTACTTCAACCCAAATTTTTCTTGAATCTTCATTTTCTTGAACAAACTTGACTTCTCCTTTCTCTTCAAATAGTGATTTTTTAGGTTCATCTTGCTTTTGAGTTTTGGATCTACAAAACCTTGAGATGTGTCCTGCCTTTCCACATGTGTGACAAATGATAGGAGTTTTGATGCTCTTGTTCATCATGTTGCATTGCTTTGTTGTGTGTCCATTGTAGTTACATACTTGACATGTAGTGTTCTGTAGATTCTTTTGAGGTTGATTTCTCTGATTGTTTTGATTCATTCTTCTTTGATTTGTTCTGCAATGTATATCCCTATGACCAAACTTATTATAGGAGAAACAATAACCATTAAAAGGTCTTACTTCTTTGCAATCTCTTGCCAAATGACCATTCTTGTTACATGCATAACAAGTTCTATTAATTTTCTTGATTTCCCTTTTAGGTGGAACTATTTTAATCTCTTCAACATTTTCTTCTTTCTTTTCTTCTAAAGATGCTTCGTGAGGTTTCTTTCTTTCTTGCAATGTATTGACTTCAATTTGAGCTACATTGAATCCAAGACTAGTAGTGTCACCATTTTGCTTTTGTGCATTGAGCTAAGATTGAAGTGAATTAGAACTTGTGTGAAGTTTATCAATCTTATCCTTTTCTTCTATTAATTCAGATTCCAACTTCTTCTTTGTATTTTCCAATACAAGGAATTTCATGTTTTCTTTCAAGAGTTCATCATCTAGTTGTTTGCTTTCTTTGATCTTTTCTTCAATAGAAATTTGGCTATCTGTAAGCTGTTCATCTTGATTTTCAACTCTATCTTTCAGAGACATATTCTCTTCATTGAGTTTTTTGATCATTTTCCCTAAATCACTTGTAGAACAATCTTTCAAATCTTTTCTTAATTTTTTGATAAGAATTTATGAGCCATCAACTTTCAGTCTGAGTTCTTCATTTTCTTTTTCGGATTTATCAAGATCTTCAAGAGCTGCTTCAAAATTCTTTTTCAAATGTTTTTCTTCTGCTGAGTCCATGATCTCCTCAAGTGGTTAAACTTATTTTCTGAGGACCAGAGCTCTGATACCAATTGTTAGAAACACTGGGAGGGGGGGGGGTGAATCAGTGTTTATCTATTAATTACTTTTCAGCAACTTAAACATAAATCAAACATACATAGAATGAAGCTTAACATAAGAACTCATAGCACATGATATGATTATGGGGAAAACCTTGATCAGAGGAAAACCCTGGTGGAAATTATTACCCATAAATATTGTACTAAGTATAATGAACTTGTGAGAGTTCCTTTGCCCTGTTAGAAGAAATCTTTACAATATGAGTACAATGACCTGGTTAAAGGTCTGACCCTATTAGAAGTCTTTTACAAAAATCTGTTAAAGATATATGGCTCACTGCCTAGGCTCACTACCCAATAAGATGAAGGATACGACCTTAAAAAAGATGATATGCACTATATCAAAATGAACTTCTATGATGACACTACTTGTCTGATCAGTTCTATGTATGCGCGAATGCTCTTACTCTCTTAAAGAGATATATCATATATTGAATTCATTGTACTGCTCTTCTGTATCTTCCTCCTCCATTATAACCAATTCTTGTAACATATCTTTACATTACATACTTATATCTTCAAATCTGAATAGGCGCGACCCAAAACAAAACACTAGTCAGCCTTAAACAAAATATACAATGCTTTCAAACAAGTCAGCTCAAGCGTTTTTACTACAATGTTAATTACATTAATACAATCATAAAACCAAAAGTGCTTAGCCATTACATTATAAAATAACACACGCTGATCAAAACACTTAGTCAGCTTCCATGCTTTGTCTTCTGGACTGCTGGTCTATTGATCTTCTTATAACTTTGTTGTACTATAGTTCTGTACTATACGTGTCTGGATGTAGCATGTACATATGTCATATAACTTATATTTGAACATGCATAAGATGAATCAATCTCTCGCACATGCGCTGATGTGCTGATCACTGAGTATCTCTATTTGCCCTATTTTCCTTAGTCATTTTGTCTTTCATGACAGAAACTAAACATGACTTTGTTGCCATGATGAGAACACAAAATGAGTCATGCATCCTCAGGTAGTCAACTTGCCAACAAATGAGTCCTCAATAGAATCAATAAATTTCCTAACAAATCCAAGATCTCTTAGAACAAGGCCTTATAAGAAAGAGCATTAGCCCTTGTTCCATTCCCACAATCCTAGCACCTAAAAAGGAAGGAACTTGGAGGTTATGTACAGACTCTAGAGCAATAAATAGGATCACCATTAGGTATAGGTTACCTATCCCTTGATATAAGACCTAACAAACTATCTAGGAGGAGCAAGGTACTTTACAAAGATAGACCTAAAGTGTGACTATCATCTAATTAGGGTAAATAAAGGGGATGAGTGGAAAATAGCCTTCAAGACTATAGAAGGACTATATGAGTTTCTTGTAATGCCATTTGGGTTTTCAATTTCCCCATCAACATTCATGAGGTTGATGAATGAGGTACTTAAAGAGTATAATGGAAAATTTGTAGTGGTCTACTTAGCTGATATACTCATCTATAGTAGGAAAAGGGAAGAGCACCTCAAACACCTTGAACTATCTTTTAAGATGCTACAGGAGGATAAGTTGATAGTCAACTTAGAAAAGTGTGAGTTAATCAAGACAAAGTTAGTGTAATTTAGTTTTGTGCTACCGCAGGGTAACTTAAAGATGGATCCTAGCAAAGTGGAGGCCATCATCAATTGGCCTACTCCAAGAACAAGCACTGAGGTAAGAATTTTTCATGGTTTAGCACAATACTATAGAAATTTTATTAAGAGATTTAGTGCAATCTATGATCCTATGTTGTACACTATTAAAGGAGGAATGAAGACTAAGTTTATTTGGAATGAACAAACTAACCATGGTTTTGAGCTACTGAAAAAGAATATTGCAACACAACCAATGTTTGTTTTTCCAAGCATAAAAGCTATTTACAGTGGAATGTGATGCCAGCAATATGGCAATTGGAGTTGTCTTAAGAAAGGAGGGAAGAATAGTGGCTTTCCATTTGGAGAAGTTGAGTGAAGCTAAGAATAAGTATTCTTCTTATGACCTAGAGATGTATTCTCTAGTTTAGTAACTAATAAAATGGAGGCACTATTTTCTTCACAAAGATTTGATATTCTATTCAAATAATAATGCCTTGATCTTCTTTAAATCACAAGACAAATTGAGTCATAAGTATATGAAGTGGGTTGAATACATGCAAGCATATACATTCAAAATAAAACACAAGAAGGGATTGCAAAACAAGGTTGCAGATTCCTTGAGTAGAAGATCCCTTACTGTCGAGGAGATACAACTAAAGATCATGTGAATAGAAAACTTCAAAGATCTATATGGTGATGATGAAGAATTTGTATACATCTATAAGTTATGTCAAGAATAAAAGAACCTTTTCATAGAAAATATTCTGAATACACTTTGTAAAGTAATCTCCTAATTAAAGGAAGTCAACTATGTTTCCCTAGAGGGTCTATAAGGGAGAATTTAATTTAGGAGAAGTAGAATGGTGCATTGAGTGGTCATTTTGGGGTCAATAAGACACAAGAACTTGTTCATAGAATTTACTTTTGGCCAAGGATGAATGTTGACATTAGGAAGTATGTTGAGAGTTGTATAGTGTGTCAAAAGGCCAAGGGGATATCTACTAATTCTGGCCTATACAACCACTTCCTATCCCAACTAGACCATGGGAATATTTAAGCATAGACTTTTTGGTTGGATTTCCTATGTCAAAATAGGGAATAGATAGTGTCTATGTGATAGTGGAAATATTCAGTAAGATGGCTCACTTTGTGCCATGGAAGACAACTAATGATGCCAATCAAATAGCTTCTCTTTTCTTTAAAGAGATAGTCAGAATACATGGATTTCCCTTGAGCATTGTGTCGGATAGAGACAACAAGTTTATGAATCATTTTTGGAAGACAATTTGGAAGAAGTTGAGCACCAAATTATCCTTTGGATCTGCATACCATCCTCAGACTGATGGTCAACTGGATGTATTTAATAGGATTCTTGGCAATCTACTAAGATTTTTAACAAAAGAGTATGGTCAGACATGGGACCAACCCATAGGTCAAGATGAATATGCTTACAATGATACTGTGAATAGCACTACTGGTAAGAATCCTTTTGAAATTTTTTATGGTCTACACCCTAGAGGTATTTATGAGCTTAGAGAATTGAAAGATGGAGTTAAAGGGAGTGGATATGATGAGGACTTTGCATATGCTATGTAATAATGTCATGACACCATCAAGAAGACATTGGTTGACAACACTGAGAAGATCAAGAGTAAAGTTGATCAAGGAAAGAGGGATGTTCAATTCAAGGTTTTGGATCTAGTGATGGTACATCTCAACAAGGCTAGAATATAACAAGGAATCCCATAGAAGTTGCAGATGAGAAGAATTGGCCCCTGCACTATACTAGCCAAGTATGAAGCAAATTCTTACAAGGTGGAGTTACCAAAGAACAGTGGATTGTCACATGTCTTTAACATTGCAGAATTGTTTCTATACAAAGGACCAATCCTTGATCTATATTTGAGCTTGACTAAATTCATCCAAGGGGTAGAAGAGCTCCATTTTCCCTCTACACTAGTCAAGAAGGCAAACTGCATACTAGAATCGAGAATTTACAAGAAAATAAGAAAGAAGGATTCCAAAGAACACTTAGTTACATGGCAAGGACAACTAGATGTAGATGCAACATGGATCAAGGATTTAGAGTTCAAAAATATGGACATTGATCCTAACTTACTCAATCCAAGGGTGGATTGAAATCTTTCACTTGGGGAGGACGATGTAGGAGCACTTAGGCTATCCTTTTTGCCCTAGTCAGTTTTGGCTCATAACTGACCTTATCCAATTTTTTTTTTTTTTTATTAAGGATTTAGATGGTCTTTTTGTTGTGTTTGACTAGATGGATTAATGGTTAGTGCTAATTTCATCTTAGTCTTTGATTTTTGTTGTTAGTCCTTAGTTTGGTCTAATTTAGAGAAATGGTGTCAAAATATGTCCAAGACCCATGTGGGGGTAGAAATATTCTTAAGGAAATATAAATGATGTTATTTCATTGAACAAAATGGGTTAGAGGCCCTAAAATTTTGTTTTCATCATAAATGCAAAAGATGCCAAAAAGTTGTCACGACAACACTTGCAACTTTTTGCAAATGTTGCATGCAACTCGACAACATTGGATTCCCACCATTCTAGGAGTGGGAAATGAATGTAAGTGGCATAAAATGGTGGAGGAAGCATATTTAGACACTCTATGGCTCATTTCCAGAGGTAGTGTGAATGTATGCAAGTTTTGTGAAGCAATAGAGCAAGTGTTTTTGGAAACAGAGTACCGTCGATGTATTTGCAAGATCTTTATGTTTTAATGGATTGAATTAACCTATATAAGTGTTTGTTAATATGGTATTGACATATCTAAGAGTTTTTCATTTAGAGTACAAATATATTAGAGTTTATTTGATAGGTGCAGGAAATTGTTACTAACTAGGTAGTTTGTTGGTTCAGTTTAGGTAATTTATTTGTTTTATGGCTCAGACCCCATGAAATTCAATGGTCATAAATGCAAAAGGTTGAATTAATGTGTTAGGGGAGCCTTTTTAAAGTGTAAAAATATAGGTAGGAGGATAGAGGATTTTATTTTCAATTTTTAAAGCCATGCCCTAGGCAAGCTAGGATAGTCTGGTTAGTGGTATGGCAAGGGAAAACAAGAGTGCAGAGACAAGGGTGTATATGGGAGTACTGAACCAAGTGTGGTCTCAATGTAATTATATTCTTATAGACCCATAGTATCAATTTTATAACCCACCCAATCCATTTGGATTGATTTTTGCACAGAAATCAAAGAAGTGCTTGTGAGGAGCCAAAATAGACCTAACAGCCCTACATTTTAGGACAAAGGTGTACAGATAGTTTGGGGATCCTAGACCTTAGAAATATTTTAGGTTTCCAAAAATGGTATCTATATCCTATATTGGTTTTGGGAGTTGTATGTAATTTTTAAGAGTAAATCCATAAAAACTCACTGGATAGGGCTAATTGGTGTTTTAGGCCTAATAGGACAATTTGGGTGCAATTTTGGAACTTGACTAATTTTTTATTGAAGACCTTTAAAATATGGTTTGTATGGTTGTAGAATGAACATACTAAGTGTGTAAAAGGCCCTTGTAACATGTGTGTAGTTGGTATGAATATTTTAGCATTGGAATTCTTCAAAGACAAGAAGAAGCATTGAGACAAAACTAGTGATGTATGTTCTTCAAGGTGAAACACAATTGTTGTAACTCTTAGGGAAGAGTTAGGAGTATTCATAGGCTTTATTTCTATATACTTGTGAGGTCCTAGAGTGGAAACAAGATCCTAAAGTGGACTAGGACAAATAAGGTCCTGTGTAGTATATTGTGAAACACATGTTTGGGTTACTTCTATCAATCATCAAGTGGGTATTTGTAAAATTGCTACCATAATTTCATTCATCATCTAAGCTTTCTAACATATAAATTTTAAATATGTTTTACAACATTAGCATACTAAATTTTAATTTTCATTACTAGTATCTTCATAGTGTATGCACCCTAAAATGGTCGCCTAGACTTTGGGCCCCATTTATCATTTTATCAATTCATCAAATTTCTGAATCAATGCTTTGAAACATTTTCAATTCAAATCAATTTCCTTGATCAAATTGTAATTAATTCAATTATTTCAATATTTCCTAAGGTTTGATCATCTTTATTTAATTAAAAGATTTAATCTCTCTTTTAATTAAGTAAAATTCCTCTTATTTAATTAAAAGATTCAATCTCCCTTTTAATTAAATTCCTCTTATTTAATTAAAAGATTTAATCTCCCTTTTAATTAAATTCCTCTTATTTAATTAAATTCAATTTCCCCCATTTAATTAAATAAAATTCTTCTAATTTATTT
>MU228289.1:257486-282019 GCA_018584345.1 Thuja plicata | reverse complement strand
GGCCTTCATTTTACATTTTTACACATCCATGACTAGAGAGCTATGGATCGATATTTGAGGCCTCATTCTTGAGCAACCTTGAATGGAATGATTCATAGAAGTGTGACACAATTATAGCACACACATAGTTCTCAGAGACACATGCCTACAATTTTCTTAATAACCTTTGATCTACTTGACCAAATTTTAAAATCATCACATATTATTCTTCTAGGCTTGATTCTATACAATTTCTAAAAAAAATTCATTACCAATTATTTTCATGCTAGTTATGTCTAGCACACAAACAGACACCTAATTTTACGGATGCACCCACTTCAAAAAATCACACAAAAAAAAATACTCAACAGAAAGCTACAAATAATTACACAGCTTATATATCTCACTCTTACCTATCATTCTACCAAAGGGTTTTTCAAAATGTTAAATATAACTATATCTTTTTTGATGTGCATGCTAGACACTATGTTATGTTTTTCTAAAAAATTAACATTAGTTTTTCATGCACAATCGATTTGAGCCTTTTAATATTATCCATTCTTTAAAAAAATTGGTATTTTAGAAACTAGATTCAATGTAATAAAATTCATGTTATTTACACATCTTCTAATTTTGAGTGTATGGCTCTCAAATTTCTCTTCAAAGTTCAGGTTTACCTAATTTAAGAAAACAAGTAGCCATTTATACCCCCTTTTTTCACAGAATCTTGGTGTAGTTACCCATCTTTCTGACCTTATAGTGTTTTTGATACATAAATAGGATTATTTTGATCATCTTGAGAGATTTTTTTGAAAGGTGTCAATAATTTAAGATTTATTTAAACCTGTAAAAAAAAAATTTTGCATCTTTCAAGGGAAACAACTTGGATATGTTGTATCCAAACATTAGATCTCCATCAATCCTAAAATAATTAATGCTATTAGTGACCCCTCTCTGCCTATGAGAAATAAGAGAGTACAATCTTTCCTAGGCAAGGTTAATTTTGTGAGCAGATTTATGTCTAACTTAACATGTTTTGTCAGATTGACCATTTTAATGTTGCATAATGGTGAAACATTCAAATTTAATTTATAAGAAAGAGAATAATTTGATAATATCAATGAATCCATATTATCAACTTATGTTCTTATTAATCAAAAAATTTCAAAGGACTTCACAATGTATGTTTATTGTAGTGATCACAATGTTGCGGGTGTGCTAAAACAAAAGGATGAAGAAGAAAAGACTAAACACCCTATTCCTTTCAAAACCTTAGAAATTGATTAAAACTTGTCATTTCCACCCTAGATTACCTCTAGTAAGTTGAAACATGTTCAAGATTTTCTAACAACATTTTTACTGAGAAATAAACCCTTCTACTTGACATGCTTCTCCTCCTTTGGTTGAGGAATATAGTTCCTCTTACCTTCTAGAACATCTAAAAGAAGGAAAACTTGTTTTAAAGGTATGAGAATTAATCCAAAAAAAATTCTAAATGATAATTTATAATTTAATAAACGCTATTATTAAAAACAAAATATTCAGCTTTTGATGAGTTGTATAGTGATGGAATGACTATATATTTTTTTTATTCTTTAAATGCCCTGAAGATTTTTACTAATGAACGCTAAATGAAATTAGCCCACATTTAATGCACAATTCTAACTATCATGTCTAAAGATTTATTATTTAAAATATGTTAATATTTCATAAGCGAACATGATATAAGTTTTAGTGATTTCATCACCTTTTTCACTCCCACAAGATATCAAAACTTAGTTGACTAGGGGTATGACCCCACTAACTGAGCATTATAAGATTATTAAAATATTAGTAATCATTATTTCAAGTTTAATTTTATCTTTAAAGAATATTTTTTTGATATATATATTTTGGAGATAAAATACAAATCCAATGTCATTCAACACTTGATTTATGTGTAGTGAATTTAATATATTAAATTTTGATTATGATAAGTTTGGTGTTTTTATAATGTGTTATATAGATAGCTAAAGTGTAATGTCCCTTTTCATTACTTTAATTTATAAAATGAGCTTGAAATATTAATAGTAATGGACAAGGATACAAATTATCCAACTATTTGTGAACCCACTAAGCCCACCCACAAGTCCTAGGTACAGAAAATGAAATCAACATCATATGAATATAGCACTTCCTCTTAAATGCATCAACATAAAATACCGAAACAAGTATACCATATGCACTTAAGGGACTCACTTTTACATTTATCTTCCAAGATCCTGTATTTTAAATTTTGGTGCTCTTACATTTATCAACACAGGATTAAGAGGCTTGGGAAAAGTGGAGCTTGCTTGATTGATTCAAAGATATGGTATTATGAAGATAATAATTATCAGAGCAAGATGGTAGCAAGAGGATATGAAGAGCATAGAAATATGACAAGGGTTCTCCAAAATTTCAAGATAGATATATTCTCCTTTACCTACTAGTTAACTGCATTAGTCTTGTTTGACTTACTTTCCTTAGGCTCAAATGAGGAAGAGAGATATACTTTTGGAGAAGTCCTCGTGAAAATCCAGGGTTAAATTAATAGGATAAATGAGTGGAAAAGATTAAAGAGTAGGTAGGGATAATATGAGAGAAAATGAGGAGTAGGTATACAATATGGACAATAAAGGAGATTAAGATGTGAAAGGAATTGAGTGGATGATATGGAAAGGTTAGTAGAAAATTAAGAGAATAAATGAGATAAAGTGGTTAATACAAATGGAGGGATGAGATTAGGTTGATGGTAGAAAATATTAATTTTTTGTAACACATCACATGATGTAGTGGATTAGGACATGTTGGGAGATTTGATTGAAAAATGGTAAATGAATTAATAAAATAAATTTATTTATTTATTTAGTTAATAGAGGAAAAAGATCAAAAAAGAGACAACTGACATTTTTCATATGCCTATGAATTTAGAGTTGATCCATGTGAGTGGAAATTATTAGTTAGAATTAGAAAACAAGGATTTGAAATTAATTAAATAAATATTTTATTTATTTAATCATAAGCAAAAAAAGAGAAAGGGAAATTATATAATTAAATAAATAAATATTGATTTAGTAATGAATAGGAAAAGCTAATTAGATAAATAAATGAATAATCCATATTTATTTAATTAATAGAAGACAATACTATTGGTGCATATGACCAAGTTGGGGCTTTTGTTTTGGATTTTTTCAAGTTTTATAAAATACAAAATTTTATGTCAATATCCATCTCTCATCCAAAATCGGTCCAATGGTGAGTTATGTTCTATCTCAAGCAGTAATGTACAAAATTTACCCTACAAAAACCTTTAAATCAAAGCCCAATGTAGGAATATTTTTTGTGCCAATTTTTTAAATTTTCTAATAACATGAATGCAAGGAAAAAATATGCATCTACACTAACTGAATAGTAGTATCAAAGGGACATATCTCTATGAAACCTTTTACTATCTATGATTATAATCCTGCATTATGCAAAGACATGTTGTTTTACAAACCAGAGATCTAAAATAAAGGGACTTAGTTCTTCGTAGCTTTAGAAACCTTTTTCTGAAAAGCAAGGTTGTGTCAATTTAATAAACACAATAAACCAAACATAAGTCATGCATGAATTATCATGACACATGGTATTTAGAGATAAAAGATGCTAAATTTATTATGTTTACTAACCTAACATTTGAGGTTTTAGGTGATGTTATTAGACAAAAGAAACATAATTCCATTCAAGTGCAAAGACTGAGGAATTAATAATTCACTTATAGCAGAGAGAAAAGAAAAGGGCAAGAGTGTCACGAGCCCATGCTCGAACCTCACAAGATGCATTATATAAGGAACAAGAATGCTATGAATTAATGAAAATAGAGCATCAAATGCAAAAGAAAAAAAATGTGGTTCATGATAGTCAGCTACATAAATTGGTAACATTGCATTCATATCACTTATATCAGCAACATTCTTGTGCATTAAAATTCATAATTCAATTGAAGGAAAGTATGTCGATGCTATAATTTTATCATGCAAATGCAATAAGTTCAACAATTCAGAAATGAGCAACATTGAAAGATAGTACTGATGCAAACAGTAATGTTGTTATAGTATTGATGCCAAGGATGCTACAGAATGATCAAATGAAAAGAAAGTTATGTATGTGCAGAGGAGAGAAAATGATGGTGTTATTCAAGAGGAAGAAAGGAGTAACACAAGATGCATGTAACTATGAGCTTCCTTCTATTTTTCTAAGTTATGCATATACAGAGAAAACAAAATAATAGTGCCAGGTTGATCTCACAATAGTGTGTTACATTGACTTCATAGAGCATAACTTTCAATGTGCTTCTTTCAAATTTTGTTTTGTAAAATCCATACAGAGGGCATGTAATTGGTTTGACGACATTATCATGATTATTTCATATTTTATGAACGTTTGAAGTAGCGTAAACCATAATTTTGACATACATTGACTGCATAGCTTATAACTTGTTGTCTATTTATCAAAATTCTTTTTTTTACAGAAAGTAGACTCGAAGCCAGAGCGCACTTTTTTTTTTTTTTAAAAATCTCTTCTCTACTATTTTTCATTGAATGTCAAACTCGAAGCTTTATTTTTGATAAAAAACCTACATTTGATGCACGTCAAAAACCATAGACCTAATTAATTCAAAAATTGTCAAATCTATATTCGTTAGAAAGCCCATTGAGAGTAGTTGTGCGATGCAAAAGGACATCTCCCTATCATTACATTTGAGCCCCATGCTTGAGCCCTGAAGCCATGAAAACTGTAGATTTCTGTTAGCCTCTGTAACTGGCCCCTATTCAGAGGGTTTCGATAGAAACCAATAGTTTTGATCCAAACTACTTTCTATCGAAAGTAGTTTCATTATTTGGCATTTTTTTAACATTGACCAAAGTACTTTTGATCAAAAGTCAAGATGACTTTCAATAGAAACCTATGTCGGCCTATTAGGTGTCATTTTGGGTTCAAAACAATTATATATAAATAAATATATGTTTTTGTCATCTTATTGATGCGAAAGTTTAAATATAATTCACATTTTGGAAAAGGAAGACAATTTTTCAACTTGTGATTGGAAATAAAAAAAAGAAGGCTAAATAAGAGTACATGACATTGTTCAGAAGAGACTGAATAACGACTATGTGAAGAAGCTTGGGAAAGATATTATCATAAGAAACAAGGTACATCTCTCTCTCTCTCTCTCTCTCTCTCTCTCTCTCTCTCTCTCTCCATATATTAAGTTTATGATTATGACTTATCTTAATGAAACATGTAAGCATGATATTGCAATACCTAATTTGATAAAGAAGACCTAATTAGACCTAAATCAGGACATAATTATACCTAAGAACCTACACCCTACCAAATTATACCTAAGACCCTAAACCCTAAACCCTAAACACTAAACCCTAGACCCTAAATCCTAATTAGACCTAAGATCCTAAACCCTAAACCCCAGAAACCCCACCTAATTACACCTAGATTAAGACATAATTTGACTTAGATTAGGACATAATTAAACCTATATTAGGACATAATTAGACCTAAGGCCTAATTCTAGACCTAGTTATAACCTAATTACCCCTAAGACCTAATACAAATAATTTATACCTAATTAGACACAATTAGACCCAATTAGACCCTTTTGGACCTAATTAGATCCAATTAAACCCTTTAAGACCTAATTAGACCCAATTAGACCCAATTAGGACCTATTTAGATAGAATTAGGATAATTAGATCTAATTAGGACAATTAGATCCAATTAGGACCTAAATAGACCCTTTATAACCTAATTATACCCTTTACGACCTAATTAGATCCAATTAGACCCTTTAGGACCTAATTTGGTCCAATTAAACCCTTTAGGACCTAATTGGATCCAATTACACCCTTTAGGACCTAATTAGATCCAATTAGGAAAATTAGGACAATTAGATCCAATTAGGACCTAATTAGACCCTTTATAACCTAATTAGACCCTTTAGCACCTAATTAGATCCAATTAGACCTTTTAGGACCTAATTAGATCCAATTAAACCCTTTAGGACATAAGTATATCCAATTAGACTATATTAGGATGTAATTAGATCCAATTATACCCTTTAGGACCTAATTAGACCTAATTAGAATTATCTTGACCTATGATAGGTTATATGACCCCTTAAGACTCTATTAGACCCACTTAGAACTAATTTAGAACTAATTAGACCCTTGATTATACCTATTATACCTTATTGTACGTATTAGGATGCACTTAGATCCAATTAGACCCTTTAGGACCTAATTAGACCCAATTAGACCCATTATGACCTAATTAGATCCAAATAGACCCTTTAGTCAACCTAATTAGACATAATTAGACCCAATCAAACCCTTGAGGACCTAATCAGATCCAATTAAACCCTTTAGGACCCAATTAGATCCAGCTAGACCCAATTAGGACAATTAGATATAATTAGATCCAATTAGAACAATTAGATCCAATTAGGACCTAATTAGACCCTTTATAACCTAATTAGAACCTTTTGGACACAATTAGGACCGATTAGGACTTAATTAGATCCAATTAAGACAATCAGGACCCAATTAGACCCAATTAGGAGTGCTTGATTAGAGCCAATTAGGACAATTAGGACAATTAGATCCAATTATGACCTAATTAGATCCAATTAGATCCAATTAGGACAATTAGATCTAATTAGATCTAATTAGGACCTAATTAGACCCTTTATAACCTAATTAGACCCTTTAGGACCAAATTAGACCCTTTAGGACCTAATTAGATACAATTATGACACAATTAGACCTAATTAGAACCTAACTAGACCCTTTAGGACCTAATTAGACCCACTAGGACCTAATTAGACCTAATTAGAACCTAACTGGGACCTAATTAGACCCTTTAAGATGTAATTAGATCCAATTAGACCCTTTAGGACCTAATTAGATCCAATTAGACCTGTTAGGACCTAAGTAGATCCAATTAGGACCTAATTAGACCCTTTATAACCTAACTAGACCCTTTAGGACATAGTTGGACACAATTAGCCCCTTTAGGACCTAGTTAGACACAATTAGACCTAGTTAGACCCTTTATGACCTAATTAGAAACAATTAGACCCTTTAAGACCTAATTAGACACAATTAGACACAATTAGAAACAATTAGACACAATGCGACCCAATTAGACCCTTTTATTTAAAATAATTATATCTTTGTATGCAGGAAATTCTCAAGAAGCACAACCTTATGAAGTTGGAGAAGGTTTATCACAAGGTGAACAAGCCGAACCTTTAGAATTTGGAGAAGGGTCATTGCAAGGTCAACAAGCCCAACCTTTAGAAGTTGGAGAAGGTTCATTGCAAGGTCAACGGGCTCAACAAGTACAACCTTTAGAATCCCAAACAAGTACATATCTCTCTCTGAATCTCCCCCACTGTCTCAATTTAGTCTCTTAGTATAGTTAATTATGTATTTTGGGTATTCCCCCTTAAGATGACATATTAAGAGATTTTTTTATTTTATTTGCAGCCCAAGTACAAACAATAAATGAGAATATTATTCTACCCCAAGAGTTGAAGAGAAAAATTAATTGTAAAAGCATAGATCATTTAATCAAAATGGATGTGGAAAAATTGAGAGATTATGCTAAACAACCCATAAATACTACGAAGAGGGAACTGAATAAAAATTCTAAGGAAATAATTGCACAATTTGAGAATCTTGATACACTTGAAAAAATCCAATTATTATCAATTACACTTCTTAAAGATGAGTTTAAAGAGCAATTAAATTTGTTGGGTGTAGATGCAAGCATGAAACGGACAAAAATGTCTATAGTACAAAAAATTATTGTTGAAAGTGTTAAGGAAGATTTGCATTCCATTGGGAAAACAACTAGATCTATAGATAAGTCTATTTCAAGAAGAGTGATACTGACATCTATTTTAAATACAAATATGTCCCAAAAAAGACAAATTTCTTCACTTTCATCCCATATCGGGTACAGTAGGAAGACACAAGGGCATTATTTGAAAAGGAGAATCAATTTGGATGATACTACATTGGAAGGTAATCGGGCACTAATGTGTAGAGCTTTACACTATGATAGGATTAACGAAACAATTAGGAACTTGGTTATGACATTTTGGACTGATCATACTCATCCTTTACCAAATACAAGAGATGTTATCAAGAAGAGGACTTGGCCTAAGGAGAATTCGAAACACACAAAAAATTGGTTGGAAAACACACAACATGAGTTGTATGTCTCATTTTTAAATTCAAATTTTGACATTTAAGATTTGACAAACAATGTTTGAAAGATTAAAGCCATATTTTGTAAAGATAAATAAATCTTTTGAAACTTGTTGTTTTTGATATCATGTTGAATTTTATCTCTACTATAAAGGGTTTAGAAATATGATACAAGAACATGATGGATATCATAATGCTTTTTAGAAACATCCAAGCCAATTCATAGCATGAATCTTATGTAACAAATCAATTGATCATGAAATACCTAAAATAGATGGCATAAGAGGAACTTGTCAAACATGTGGGGATTTGGATAAATTTCCTTTGAGATTTGAAGATACTGACGTGATGAGGACGGTAAAATGTAAGAGTTACAAGTACATTTAAAGTCTAAAATAAAAGTTGGGAAAGATTCAACAAGGTTGGAATATGTAGAGGAGGAGATACATGTTGCAACATTTATGGATAATTTTCGTAAATTAATACAACCATATATGTGTCATGTTTTTTTTTCTAAATGGAAAGCAGAACAGTTCCAACTACTAAGAGAAAATTTTCCAGTAGGAACATTTTTATCGGTTGTTGACTTTGTAGAAAATTACTCATTTGTTTCTCAAAAAAAAATTCAAGCAAAATACTACTATATAGAGAAAGTCACTATCATGGTACATGTTTCTTATCAACATGCACAATTAGATTTAGATGGTGTTAAAAGTACATATCAAACACAGGTCATAAAGAAAGAATATCACTTTTACATTAGTGATGATAAAAGAGCATGACATACATTTGGTTGAGCATGTTGGAAAGTGATTAGTTTAGGAAATGTTATTCACTTTTTGGTTGTCATTTATGGAAACACATCTGGGTTTGAGATCAATTCTTTTGAAGTTAAGTTTTGGTATGTCTAAAATTGACTAAGTATAAAAGTAGGGATACAATATTGTTTTGGATGTCAAAGACAGAGATCAATGACTTAAGGCATGCATGCTTAGATGAAGATATTATGGAGTATGTATGACCTCCAACTAAGATTGATTTGGTTTTGGATAAGTGCACGGTGAGTTATAATAATTTGAAGACTGACAGACAGCAGAGAACAAAGATATAGAGTAGTGGGACAGAAGCGAATAATAAGGGAGTATGACATGGACTCTGGGAAATTGAAGTTCAATTTTTTTTGTTGATAGTCTATACTTTGAATATGAAAGAGCAATGACTATTGATACTTAGTATATTAAATGTATTTTGTATTGAAGGCCGACTTACTACTATTTGTAATATTCATACTAAGAGCCGACTTTGTAAAGTTGAGAGATATATATGTAATATCTTTTTTGGTAAAGATTGATGAGAAAGTATGTGCAGTATTTTATCTGGAAGAGAAGACATGTGAATGGTAGAGCAGAGAATGGTAGAGCTTAAAGGAACTATCAAAGAATTTTTTATGCTTGTTTTGTTCATGACTAAGAACCTTTTTGTAACAAAATTACATTGTAAGAGCTATAAGCTCAGAAGCCCCTAACAGGGTGTTGTGAACCTTTAACAAGGTTGTTATTCCTCTAAAAAGGAAATGTACTATGTAATATTCAGCTCCTAATAGGGCTAGGTCTCCTTACAAGGACATTATACTTTAGTACATGCTTGTGGGTATCATCCCCGCCAAAATTTTCCCTTGGCTAGGGTTTCCTTATAAACAAATCATGGTGTTATGAGTATTGTGTAATTTTATTATGTTCTTTACTTTAGTAAAAATGTATGATTAATGTTTAAGTTGAAGAAGAATTAGTTTAAAGTGATATTATATTGATTCACCCCCCTTCTCAATATAATTCAACCCTAACAACTAGTATAAGAGCTTTTGGCCCTTGGAGAGAAAGTCTAATAGCTTGAGGGAGATCAGAATGGATTTGAACAGTTTACAGGAGAACTTTGAAGTTGCACTTGAAGACCTTGAAAATGCTAAAGCATAAAATGGTGAATTGAAGTTCAACCTCCAAAGAGCTGAGAAATTCATAAAGAAACTGAAAGAACAACTTGAACTTTCTAGAACTTAGAGAGAAGATCTTGTGGTTTAGATAAAAGAAGAGTAAGATGAGGAGAATTTAGATTAGGTGAAGCAACTGAAAGAAGAGATTGAGACTCTAAAGCTTGAGAACAACAATATGGCTAAAGAAATATAGATACAGGAGGATGCTAAGAAGAAAACTGAAGAAACCTTAAACAATGCATTGAATCAAATGAAGAATGAAGCTAACAGCTACAAAAACAAATACTTGGAATTAGAGAGACACAATCAGAATGTGAAAGGTGAACTTGCTAAAGAAAAGAAACATATTGAGAAAATTCACACTAGTAGTGATTCGATTGATGAACAACTGGACAAGAAGAAACCTAAAGGTGACATGACTGGTATTGGCTTCAATGGAGTTGAATGTTCTAATAATTAGGTAGACAAATCAGATGAGAAGATTGATGTTGAAAAACCATCTATTGAAGAACCTAAACAGTAGATCAAACATTTAAGAGGTGGATGCTTTTGTTTCAATAGATTTGGACACATTAAGAGAGACTGCAGAGGTAATGCCCCTTTCATAACTTTTTCTGGTTATTGTTTTAACTATAATGGATATGGGAAAAAGAAGACAGAATGCAGAATATCTAGTTATAGACAAGACAATGGAAGAGAACCTATATAAAACCTACATGCTACAAATGTAACAACATTGGACACATTGTGAAGTACTTTAATTTGCAATTTAATCAAGAAACAAGACCACCCATATGCTACAAATGCAATAATCTAGGACATATAGCGAAGTTTTGTAGGTATAATGGAGTAGATAATAGAAGAACACCACCTTCAATTAAACCTCAGGAGAATGGAAGTGATAATGGTAAGAGTATTGTAGATGTGAAGAGTGATTTTGAATTTTTTTTAAGAAAGCAGAAGACAACAATAGTGGTAAGATATGGAATATTAAAGAAACTAGTGAGGCATCAGTTCAGGGAGAGTCATTAGATGCTACTAGATATTTGCCTAAAGGTAGCAAGATAGAATCAACCTAATTGGTTGATCATGGCATTAGGGGGAGTATTAAATGCAAACATGATAACTTATCCTACCCCAAAATTTGTTAATTGAGCTCATGCGAGCTTGTGTGTGAGTTAAGCTGACATCATGGATTATATATCTAAGAGCGCATCATCAGCTGACTTGTATATGTTGATCGCAAGAATTAGTAGCCGACTAGACAGTTTGAAGTGAAAAAGAAAGTTATAACCTAACTTGTATAAAGAACCATGTTATGATCTATTTATCCATCATTTAACAAGGAGCGAGCCAAGGAGATCAGAGAGAATAAGTATTCATATTTTTATACACCCATCGTGCGTGATCGATTGGAGCATAAACTTAGATTTTTGCATGAAAAAGATATTCTACATCATCTAAGCCATGGATGCACCTGTGATTTTCGATGTTGTTGATCATCCTAGATACAGATTCAATAAACATCCTTATAAGTCATGTGAAGAGGATCTAGAAGGAGCATTTTCACAGACCCCACATGGTGTACTTCACATAGAAGACATTAGGGCTTACATTCACTATAAGTATGACATGTTGGGAGATAATGAAATACTCACTGAAATGGAAGATATGTCTGAGAATGGAATCATGAAGTAAGAATGGAATCACATTAGTCAGTTGAGCATAATGAAGATTATGGATTTATGTGAGTTTGATGAAAGTGAATGGTTTAAAATACTTATGAGCATGGTTCATGACCAATTCATATCGATTGGTAGCCAACCTATGAAAATATGTAGTGACCTAATTCATGAGATTACTGGTTTAGATAACACTAGAGTTGTACTCATTGTAGAGAAACATGTTAAGAAATAAGTCAAAACCCTAACACACTCGAAGTGGGATAGAAAGGCAATGACAGTAAATGATAATTTCCAACAAGATGTAAGGTTGATTGCAATGATACTTGGTTACAAATTCTACTATAGTAGCAGACCTAACTCAGTATCAGTTGGAGTGATTATGATGGCATGGAGAATGATAAAAGAAAACACATAGTACAATCAATGTGAAGTATTGGCATAATAATTCATAGAAAATGTAAAGCTTCTGAAGAAGGACAGAACAAAAACTTTCAAGTTTGGATCATTACTAGTACACATGTTCATTCATATTAAGCACAAGTTTCTAGGTCTACATCCTAGTGGTTGGAAATCTCGAGTACCTACTGTTATACTAATCTCATAGATTTATGAAAGAGAGAACACTACTTGGGTAGATGGAGAACTGTTTGCAATGATCAAAATTCTACAAAGACAAATGAAGAGTAGATAAAAAATACATGAGGACATTGTTGAGAAGTATAAAGATACAATTTGTTTTATGCTTGAAATAGATTGTGTATGATTTGAGGTAGTTACACCTAGGAAGAAATGGTGTTACCCTATGGCCTATGAAGTTATTTATGAAGTACTCACCATGCAAGTAGAACATATTCTTGCATCAGAAGTTGATACATAAGAAGAGAGATGGGGAAACTATGAGGAGAAGTTAGAAAAGGTAAGAGAAGAAAAATCTAGAAGATCAAGGAAAATAAAAATTACAACCCTTATTCATGACTGTGGTATAAAGGATGGTCTGTTAGAGGAAGAACTTAAGGAAGTAAAGAGGAAGATGGAAGAGAGATCCCTTGGAGTGGAAAGTGGAAGTACTGATGCCCCTTCCACCCCTAAAGTAATTATGGTTGACAATACACCTCCATCACAACCACAGAAAAAGAAAACAAAGGATGTTACTCCTAGAGGAACTAGATCTAGTATGTAGAGAAGAGAGAAGAGTGTGGTAGAAGAAGAGAAGAAAACTTAGAAGAATAAAGCATAGAAACCTGACATGAAAATCCTGGAGAAAAGAGAAATTGAACAAGGAAAATTGGTTTCAATTGAAAAATATTATGACAGGTATGAAGAAGTAGATAAACTAAAAATTAAAGACATTATGATAGAACAAATGCTTAGCTTCAGAAAGACCCTTTTGGAAATTGAAGAAAGAATATGTTCAGTTTTGTATACAAAATAAGAAAATAGAAAAACCTTGGCACAAGTTGAAGATGATAAAATTAGGAACAAGGAGATTGATAACATGTTGCCTATGTTATCAGTACAAGAGAGAGACAATATAATCAAAGCACTGAAACCTATTTTGAGAACAAAGATAAGATTAATGAAGATAATGGTGAGGAGATATGATGAAGTAACTGAGGAAAATCATAAGGCACTTGAGAAGATATTATTGAAAACTACTTTTGACAAGTCCCCACCTGCTAAAAAAACTTTTCCTTCACAATTGGGAATGGATGACAGCTCAAAGGAAATAGAGAATAATGATGAGAAGAGTAAATAAGACACAACTATAGATTTCTATGTTTCTGGTGTGGTAGTAATACTACACCCTTCACAAGATGAGAAGGACCCTTTTGCAGGAACCATGGAAACTTTTATTATAGATGAACCTGAAAAGGAAGAGGAAAATAAGCAAGATAAGAAGAAAGAGGATGAAGGACATAAGACTAAGAAGAAAGAAGATGAAAAGGAAAAGGTAACTTCTATTGGAATTATTGGAATGATGTACTAAGAGGGGAGGGTGAATCAATGCCTCTAAAAATTTTTATGTGGTTGGCCCATTAACCTTTGATTCATCTAATTTGTATATTCCTATCTATCTATTCATCTTTCTATATGTATGTGAAATCATAATATAAGTTATTTTACATGTGTAAACATTCATGAAAAAAAATAACACATAACACATGATATGATATCGCAAAAAACTCCTATTAGGAAGTAAAAACTGCAGTGGGGATGTCTACCCACAAAACTTCACTATCTGCAGATAAGAAGGGAGCCGGTAAAGGCTTACAATTAATCACTTCTGATGATCTAACCTATTGAGAGTATTATAGTGTAGACCTATTAGGATCTACCTCATTTGAAGCTTTAGCAACACAGTTAGGTGTGCACTCTGTTAAGAGATTTATCATAGAACTATTAAGTCCACCTTCTACAAAAGGATTTTAGTTGTGATGCACTTGTTAGAATGCAACTACAATATAAATGTTGATCTGATAGTGAATGAAATTTCTAATTGCTGATAACAGGTCCTATAAAGCTTATAATGTAAATGTAATCACCTTGAGTGATTGAGTGATACCTTGTCTCTACTCCTCGGTAGCCTTTTTTTGTTCTTGATAACTGCTTCGATCTATTTCTATACTTTGCATGAATTCTCTTCTGCTACTTAGATGTTCTCCATGGCTACAATCATTTGTCAAATGATTACAAGTCTTCTTCATTTCAAATGATTGAACATCTATTTATATTGATTTCTAGCTCTATTCTTGATTCACGCTTTACAAATTAACTCTAGATCCAAGGTTTACAACTTGACCTTGATCTTTAGTTAGATATGTTTTAGATCCGTTAGGATGCTTTAAAACATTCACAATTTGCTTTCTTGACCCTCAAGTAAATATTTAAAACAAATAAAAACTCTATAAATAGAATTATAATGTTTTATCTGACGTGTAAAGTCAGATCAACTTTTTGCGGGTTCTGTAACTGACTGTCAGTTTTGATGGTCAGGTTTCTTTGTTAGTTCTGTCAGCTTTGTACTTTGTTGGTGTCCCTTACTTAAATTGTTCATCAGGTATGCCTTTTCTGCTCGGTCGGTGATGTTCTTAATATTGTATCATCAGTAATGCTTGTCATCGATTTGAGTCTTGTCAATTTTCATCTGGCAAGTCTATACTTAGTATTATTTACGATAGGCATTTTCATCTCGTCGGGTATGCTTGCTTTCTGCCAGTTATGCTTATACCGATAACCTTTATCATGTTTTTCCCTTTAAGTATACTAATGAAAAAATTTAATGTCATCAATAACCCCCTTTGACATTAGTATCAAAAATTGATATGTGCAACATACTTAGATGTATTAGTATGTACACCCATGTATACTTCTTACTTAGTCATGAAATGACTCCCCCTTTGCATATGCCCGTAAGTGTAAGTTTATGTACATATTTATTCTTGTTGTACATACATTATACATATCCTCATATAGTATTTTGTACATATGTATACATTCCTCCTTTTTCTACTAAAGTATATTTGTACATATGTATACATTCCTCCTTTTTTGATAATGAAGGAAAAGGTACTTACAACTTTTCTAAAATGTGAGAGTGTGAGGCTTTGATTTCCTCCATCATTTTCTCCCATTTCTCCTTTCAATTATCAAGAGCCATATGCTCAAGTGATATCCTCGCATGCATGTCATATATGTTGTCTACCACAGACATCTCTGGGGTTGAGATAAGATTTTGTGTATCTGTGATATGATGTTGCAGAGTGGTGAGGATTGGCAATATGTGATCTCGTAGCTCTGTAACCTCATTTCATAATTGTGTCTTTGCATCCCATATTTTTTGTCTCAATCTATTTACCTCTATGATCTTTTCATGATGCAACTTTATTATGTTTGCATGAAAGGTTAAACTTAGTGCACTTGCTGTTAGATCTGAATCTAGTTGTGACAAATTGTCACTATTTTCTTTTGTGAAATTTTCTAGTATGCATAATTTCTAAACTAAGGTAACAAATTCAGCAATCATAGGTTCTAATTCACTTTCTATTTCAAATAGCTTTACCTTGTTCTCTGCCACTTCTTGGTTGATCTTTTCAACTGGTTTGTGTTGATACTTCATCTATGCTTGTTCTTCCATCACCTTCTCTCGATCAACATTTTGATTTGTGATGGCATTGGTAAGAACTTCTATTTGTTCCATGATTGATATACTATCTTCAATTTTGATATCTGGAACAAGTTTATGTAGACTGTCCCTTGCTTTATCAAGTGCTTGGGCTTCCCTATGTGCCTTTTCCATTTTCTCTTGAATTTCTTTTCTCTGACACATCACTCCAAAATTTTGAAGTTCTTCAGTATATAAAGTGGATACATCCCACTTGGGTATCTTAATTACCTCACCAAGTGTGACAGCCAAGATATCTTTCTTCATTGCTTTCTTCTTGTTCTTTGGTTGTTTGGAAAATTAGTATACTACCATTTGTGGACCTTGAGATTGGATGGATTGTGTGGGTGAGGGTCAAGAAGATGAAGCATCTTTTTGTTTCTGTTCTGAGTCCACCAGTTGGTTTTGTGAAGATGTCTCTTCATCAGCCTTAGGTGTATCAACAGATTTATCTTCCTTTTCTTTCATGCTTTCATCCTGCTTGACTTCTTCACTCTTTTCTTTTTCTTCACCTTTTCTCAATGTTTCATCTGTTTTATTATCTGCTCCTTTGTATTTTTTAGTAGACACCTCTTGCTAAGTGTTAGTTGCATCCTTCATCTCTGTATCTGTATCTTTTGGAGTATCGGATGCATTTTTATTTTGTTCATTACCCGTGTCCTTAGGTATATCATCATCTTTCTTCGATGATTTTTCCTGACTTGATTCAATTTCAATAGCTTGTATTAAAATTTTCATGTTGGTCAGTGTATTGATCTCTGCAATGTCAATAGTTGTATCATGTCCGTCAGTATTGCCCTGTGCAACATTGATATCTCCATCTTTTTTCACTTCTTCTCTAGGGTCTTTTCCTATAGTGTCATTGATAATGTTATCCAACCAAGATTCATCATTGATATCATTAGTTATGTTACCTTTTATTGTCAAATCTACTTTGATAACTTCTTCTTCATTACTCAAGTCAATATGAATTGGACTTGGTGGATTTTGGCTTTCCTTATTATGTGTTTTGTCAAGAGTAGTGTCTATCCATACTTCATCTATAGCTTTAGCATGTCTGGGGCCTACTGGATCACTCTCTTCTTTATCCAATTCCATAGATGATTCATCTTGTATATCCTTGATGATGATGTTTTCCTTTTCCAGGCTAGCTTCCTTAATTGGCTGGTTAAGTATCTTGCACCACCTTTTAATGTTGTCTTGATCAAGATCAATTAGCTTCCCTTGGAGAAATTTATATGCTCTCATTTTTGGTGAGAACTTCTTTTCATATTTCTTCATCATCTCACTTATTTCTTCCTTCTTTGAATATGAAGGCATAAGAGCAACAAGTACTCTTTCTCTTATTTCTTTCTCTTGATGCAGACAAAATGTCCATCTAGCAGACAGTCTCACTGATAGAGAATTGTAGTGGAACATAATGATGTTTGCGCATTTTAACTATAACAGTGTCTTCTATCTTATTTTGATCCTCTAGATCAAACTTTAACCATTTCCTATTGTTAGGATCAGAAATAGATTATGATTCTGAGATATTCTTACAGATTTCATCAATTGTCTTTGGGATCAAGGGTTCTTTCCCCTTTTGCACATCTATGTTAGTTTAATCCATAGCTAAGTCTTCTAGTTCCTCTTTTGTCTTGACCCATTTCCTTCTTTTGGTCTATAGCTCCTTTTGTGAGACCGGTTTTCTCTTGTATGTTTTCACTCTACCTTTCTTTAGTGGTAAATGAGTTGATTCTTTTGCAGTTTTGCTTCTTGTTCTTGAAGAGGCTGATGTTTTTTCTTTCTTAGGTGGAGGAGGAGGTGGGGGATCTCACTGTGTACCCTCTAAGTCATTCTTTTCTATTTCTTCACCGATAGGTGAGTGTCTTTAAGTTTTCTCCTCCTTTCCTTTTGTTCCCTCTTGACCTTCTTCAGTGAATGCAAATTGCTTCGTTAAATTTTTAACCATTTTGTTTTTCTTGTTTATAATTTTCTTGACAGTAAGATATATCTTGATCTTTGATTTGGCTTCTTCATAGGTGCCAAATCTTGGTTGCTTGTTGTCAACTAGTTCATTCAATAATGCCTTGATGCACTCAGTGGATTGTCCTATTTTGATCTCATATTCCAAATGTGATAGCCATGATTTCCTAGGTATTACTGGTTTGATATGGGTAAAATCAGTATCTACCATAAAAATATATCCTCTTTGTATTCTTCTATTAAACCATCAGGTATCCTAGTTCTTGCTTGCATCTTTTCTTTAAATCCTTTGAAGTACTCATTCATTAGGTCATCAAAATTTGTTCCTAATGACTCTATATGCTCACATATTTGTATGGTGACTGGTTTGCTTGTATCCCATACTAATTTCGCTATGGAAGGAAAGTAATCTTCAAAGTAAAATAATATGCACATTATGAGGGAACCAAACTTACAAGTATTTGTCTTTGAAGATCTTATGGTGTTCATGTTCTCCTCAAGTTGATTTAACAAAATCTCTGCAAGATCCATCTTCTTTCCTTGTTTGATGATCTTGTAAGCTATGCTCATAACAGTGCTTGCTATGTTATTCATTCTGATGGCTTGGAAGATCTTGTATCCTACCACACATGCACCAAACCTGAGTTCTTTATCAGTGATAGTGTTAACCTTCAGATCTCTTTTGTCTGATTTTGCACCAGTTAGATTTTCCACTTCCTTCAGGAATGGGTGCTTGTGATCTTGTGGTTTGTCGATTGTAGGATATCTAGTAACTGCATAAATAACATCGTTTTTTATTTGTTTTGGCTTATTGAGCCATAAAGTCTGGTTATGCATTCTGCTGAGAACTATCTTTATCCATTTTGTCTTAAAAATTTTTGGAAAGTGTAATACATTTGTGAGACCTTTCACTTCTAGATGCTTGTGCTCTTCTTGCAAGTTTCCAGCTTCATCACAAAGTGCCTTGTAGGCATTATCTAGGTCTAGATCTCCTAATTCTGAGATCTTGCAATGTATATAGGACCTTATGTCCTCTACCAGCAAAACCCTAGCTGGGATTCCAGACAAAGCTCTGGAATCATCAGGTTGTGATGTGGTTTCTGGGTGCAGTTTGTATTTAGGTTCAACACAAGTGCCTCATCTTATAAGCTTGACCATTTTCTTCTTATCTTCTTTCAACTTTTCATTTCTAGAAGTAGACACCATCATTTTGAAAAATTTAGGGCTTTTCATAATTTAAACATTGCGTTTGGTAAATGCAGGTACTTACTGAATCTCTATGATCACTCGTGAATCCTTTGAGTTGAGTTAGAATCTTACTTAGGACACACTTCAATTTTCTCTTCAATCACTCTACATAGCTCTGCTTGGTTGCTCAAAAATCATGGGTGCAAAATGAGTTCTTCCATCACGCTTTTATAACTTTTATGCCCTAAGTTGTCATTAACACCAAACAAATCATCGGCATACAAAGACTAAGTTCGTCGGTTGAGACATAAACAATATCTCCAGTGTAGGTGCAAAGTGTCAGGATTTCTAGCAGCTTTGGTGACTTCACCGATAATTGTCAGTAAAATGGCGACGACAAATTTTGTCGGCTCAAGGATTACTGATGTCTGTCAGTTTACACTTAGCGACTTGGCTTTTGTGTAGTGACCGATACATTTCGCTAAGTAGTGCTAACTTTTCTATGTGTGCTCATCGATGCTAATTTGTACCCATTAATTGATGGTTGTTTTTCAATAATATTACAAGTAACAATATAGTGCATCTTCAATAATGCTAATTTTGTCTATATGATCAATATGTAAATGGAACCGATGCATAATATAACTTGTCATACTGCAGTTCCTTACTTACTTGTGCAATTTAGTTGGAGATAGTGATGCCACCAGATCCATTGGATTGGGCATCATCATTTGCATTCCTTGTTCCAACACCTTCAGTGTTTGTGGCTTTTATCCACATCTTGTTTCTCATCTTTTTTATGTCATCAATGGTGTTTCCATTGGGATAAGTGCTTGTTTCTATCAGTCAGTCTTTGCAATATTTTATCACATGTCCAACCTTATGACAATGTAAACACGCCATACCTGGATTGAACCATCCTCTTATTTTTATAGTCCATTTTCTCATATAGTTGGCAGATATATGACCATACCTTCCACATGTTGTGCAATTTACACATGTGTTATAGTCCCAAACATATGAGTTACCTGCTCTTGTTGGTTTGTAGCCATTATCAGGTTCTTTTGGTGTCCATGCTTTCTTATTATTTTTCCAGCATTCCTGATATGTATGTCCATTAATTTTGCAAGTAGGACAGTACTTGTCCATGTAGGTTTCCTTATTTAGCTTTGTCACCTTGGATCTGCATTCACATGCCTTGTGTCCTTGCTTGTGACATTTATAACAATTATGAATGAAAGTAGGTTGTGATTGAGGAATACCTTTCATTTTGTTTCTGCAAATTTTTGAGGTGTGGCTTGGTTTTCCACAGTGATTGCATGATAGCTTCTTGGTCCTTGGAGTTGCATAAACATTCCTTTGATCTAATTTATTATATGATTCTCCATTGTCGGCGTACCATATTCTTGTGTAGTTTTTGACTCTTCTATGACAGTCAAGGAAATCATCCATTCTTTTATTGCTATCTCCATCTTTCTTGATCAATTCATTGTGCTAATTCTGAATCTTGACGTCATGCTTTAGTTTCTCATTCTCTTCCCTTAGCTCACTGATGATCTGTATTCTTTCAATGAGTTCAGTATTTAATATGTTTTTCCTCTTGTCTCATAAGAATAATCTAATTGGTAATCTCATGGTGATGATCAGCAAGTCTTTGAATCTCTGATTCTTTTTCTAGCAGCTTCTCAGTGATTTTCCTCCTATCATCAATAGCCAATGTTCTCTCTAATTCTTCTTTTCTTGAATCATTCATGACATCAATCATTTTTACCATCTGAGTTTCTTGACCAATTTGCAGCATCTTGATTTTCTCTATCAGATGTAGATTGACTTCTTGTCAACTTGTGATCTCTTCTACTTATGTGTCTAAATCTTTGTTTGTTGATGCTTCAGCATAGTTGAAGTAATCTAGGACCTCCTCTTCTTGATAGTCTTTTTCATTAAGCTTAGTTTCCATTATCTTTCTTTCATCAAGAAACTTTCTCATGCTTACTCTCACCTCTTTATACTTCTCATAATAAATCTAAATTTGTAATTGCTCATTCTCAATAGTCTTATCCAGTCTGTACTTTTCCATTATGTTGATCTTTTCTCTTAAGTCTTTAAACTTTTCAAGAAAGAGACTTAGCTTTGATACCAATTGTTGGAATTATTTGAATGATGTACTGAGAGGGGAGGCGTGAATCAGTACCTCTAAAACTTTTTATGTGGTTGGCCCATTAACCTTTGAGTCATCATATTTGTATATTCCTATCTATATGTTCATCTTTTTATATGTATGTGAAATCATAATATAATTTATTTTACATGTGTAAACATTCATGAAAACAAATAACACATAACACATGATATGATATCGCTTAAAACTCTTGTTAGGAAGTAAAAACTGAGGTGGGGATGTCTACCCACAAAACTTCACTATCTGCAAATAAGAAGGGAGCTAGTAATGGCTTACAATTGATCACTTCTAATGATCTACCCTATTAAGAGTATTATAGTAGAGACTTGTTAGGATCTACTTCATTTGAAGCTTTAGCAACACCATTAGGTGTGCATTATGTTAAGAGATTTATCAAAGAACTGTTAAGTCCACCTTCTACAAAAGGATTTTAGTTGTGATGAACTTGTTAGAATGAAACTATAATATAAATGTTGATCTGATAGTGAATGCAATCTCTAATTTCTGATAATAGATCTTTTAAAGCTTACAATATAAATGTAATCACCTTGAGTGATTGAGTGATACCTAGTCTTTGCTCATTGGTAGCATTTTTGTGCTCTTGATAACTGCTTTGATTTGTACTTTGTATGAATTCTCTTCTACTGCTTAGATGCTCTCCATGGATACTATCATTTGTCAAATGATTACAAGTCTTCTTCATTACAAATGATTGAACATATTTTTATACTAGTTTCTAGATCTATTCTTGATTCACGCTTTACAAATTAATTCTAGATCCAAGGTTTACAACTTGACCTTGATCTTTAGTTAGATATTTTTTAGATCCATTAGGATTCTTTAAAATGTTCACAATTTTCTTTCTTAACCCTCAAGTAAAGATTTAAAATAAAAAAAAATCTATAAATAGAATTACAATGTTTTATTTGACGTGTAAAGTGAGATCCACTTTTTGAGGGTTTTGTAACTGACTGTCGGTTTTGATGGTCAGATTGCTCTGTTAGTTCTATCAGTTTTGTACTCCATCAGTGTCCCTTGAACTATTCGTCGGGTATGCATTTTCTACTCTGTCGGCGATGTTCTTAATATTGTATCATCGATAATGCTTGTCATCAGTTTGATTGTTATCAATGTTCATCAGGCAAGCCTATACTTAGTAATTTTTACGATAGGCATTTTCATCTTGTTGGGTATGCTTGTTGTTTGCCCGTTATGATTATACCGATGACCTTTATCATGTTTTTCCCTTTAAGTATACTAATGAAAAAAATTACTCTCATCAAACTTCACCATCTAGTTCATTATTGGCAAGTAGTAATGTTAATGTTCATAGCATGGATGAAGATGAATTGATGAAACTAGCATTCACCACACTTAACAAAGAAAAGGAGAGATTAGCATAGAAAGGAGATAAGAAGACAAAAGTGATTTCAAGAGCTATTGATACTATGAATAAATTTCTTCCAGTACCCTTAGTATTCCCGAACAAAGATGATATTGAGAACTTCAAAGTCAGACTTGATGAGTTTGATGGCCACTTTGAAAATTTGCTGGAAATTGTAGAGGAGAAAGAAGAGAAAACATATGAAGAGAAGAAGCTAATAAAAGTATGCAATTCCATCTCATCATACTTAGGAATTGTGAAAAATTGTTTGAAAAATGCAAGGAACTACATTGCACATGGGAGAAAGTTATTTGGTTTCAGTATGAATCCTATTAGACATGTTAAAAATGTTGAAGACTTAATTGCCAAGGAAAGGGCAACCTTGGATAGTCTTATGGATGGTTGTGAAACATCTTCACAAACCACTATAGAGTTAGACACTGAAGTGACAAGGATATTAGCCAAGATCAGTGTATTGGAAAATTAGAAGGAGAGAGTACTGAACAGATTCAATTTCCCGAGGAACTTTATAAATCTAAAGCTATCAATACTTGAGGCATATCGAATAGATTTGGAAAAGACTACAGATTCATTGGCAAAAGGATTACCCACAAACTTGAAGAATGCTAAAATGACATCATTTACATTGAATGGATTGATTCACATAAGTCAATTTTTTTTCAAGACATGGAGCTCAGAAGTGAAGATTTTGGAAGATTCCTTCCAAGACATTCTAAAACTGGTAAGAAAGAAATGATACTTATTATTATGCACCTTTGTCATTATATATTGTAAGATCTAAATTTGGAGGTGGTTTTGATGCCCTAAGTCTCCTAAATAAGATTTGTATAATGGAGGGAAATACTATGTCCAAATTTAGGATATTATGTTTAATTATATTGACCAAAAGGATGGAAAAGAGCATGTAAAGAATGATGTAATAAAATTCCTACCTCATGACATAGCAGATTTGGGAAAACTCATTTTCTGAGTTCTGTAGACAATTTTTGGAGATGCTGATAGTTGATGCCAAACCAAAATGCAGAGATGAAGAAAACCCAGAAATCTTTTTCTATTTTGATGTCGTTTTATGAAAAAGGTCGACCCTGTACCACTTTTTCCAACTCGACCTGCTCAACTCTGAAAGTGTCCGTGTTGGTGCCCAAAAATGATGCATCACTTTTGGCCAACTGACAGGTATAATGGTGATGCATCACTTGATACCTCTACAATTTTGGCTTAATCAAGCCAAGGCTGGTAGGCCTAATTTCACTTTAAACTATCAAATTTTCTATGTCACACCACTGCGTACACAAAACAAAGTTCCTCCAAAGGTGGTGAATGATCCTTGGAGGAATGCAACAAATCTCCTGATAATCTCTACTCTATAAAGCTTGACTAAAATGGATTATACTAAGGACTGAAAAGTAATGCTTTTGAAATAATGATTAAATAATCTACAAACTACAAAGTATGAACCAAATGACAATCTCCATATAATGATTAGATCAGTGCCTTCTAAAGACTTGGGTTATAGAGTCAGAAAATTCTCAATCCTACGTACAATGGGAGATAGATTTAAAAACTTGCTTTTAATAAAGCGAGACTATCACTTCACAGGCTTCCACTTGACTTATAATTCAAATTAATCTATATAGCTAATCTTATCAAATTTAACTCAAATTAAGAGACCGATAAAAACAA
>MU228289.1:163792-213905 GCA_018584345.1 Thuja plicata | reverse complement strand
CACATCACAACACTTATTCTCACACTTGCACCTAGTGCGAAACAAGCTCCTCCTTTGCTCAGGTTCATTTTCACCACTCAGTAGGACTCTTCTGTTAACTAGGACTTCTCCTCCTTCAGCATCTTCAAAATGAGATGATTTTGTATCTTCATCCACATGTGCAACTCTAGCCTAGCCATCATTTCTCCTATCTGCCCTTCCTTGGCATTGAGGACATTCATATGCCCTATGACCTTCTTCTCCATAGTGAAAACATATTCCATAGAATCCTCCTCTTCCTGATCCTTGTCCTTGTCCTCTTCCTCTTTGATCTCTATTATTTTGATTGAAATTATTTCCCCTCTGACCTTGACAACTACTAGCCTCATCCTTCTTTTTCTGATCTTCATTTTGGCCTCCATAAGACCGTCCATAAAATCTTCCACCGCGACCTCTTCCGCTTTGCCTGCTTTCAAACTTCTTGTTCAACTTTTCCTCTACCTTTAGGGAAAACTGGTAGGCCTCTTCAATACTATTCATTTGGATCAGATTCAACTCCTCCTGAAAGCTCAGCCTCAACCCATTAAGGTAACGGGAAACTTTCTCCTTGTCATCTTTTGCATGGCCTGTTCGGATAAGGATTCGATAGAACTCCTCCGTATACTCTTGAAAAATTTTTCCTGCTTGCTTCAAACCTTGCATTTTCTTTAGTAGATCGAGCTCATAATCAACAGGAATGAACTGTTGCTTCAATTTATCCACCATCCGATCCCATCTTGTGATTTTCTCCTTTCCTCTTCTATTTTTCTCCAACTGAATCTCCTGCCACCAGATCTTCACATGACCCTTCAGTCGGGCCTTCGCAAATTTGACCCTATCAGGATCCTCAATATCTTCATACTCAAAATATTCTACTATTTCATTGATTCAGTCGATCAACTCTTCTAGGTTAAGATTTTTCTGAAAATGTGGGAACCTCAAGCTTAGGTCTTTTCCTGATCTTGGAAATGGCCCAGAAAATCCTTTCCTCCTCTTGGTTCAAAGTTTCGCCTTCCTGATCAAAATCTCCTTCTACGTCAGCTTCATCCTCACTTTCCTCTCTTACGGCAAGATTCATGCCTCTGCAAATCTCTTTCTCCAATGCTTGCACTTGTCTCTGGAGGGCTCTAACCTTAGGTGGTATGCCTCTGGCTCTTCCACCATGCTCCCTTTGTGGAGGCATTTTTGCATTTATTTCTAAAACCCTAACCACGGTCCTGGTGCAAACTGCCTCAGAGTCGGCAATCTATATACACACTCAGGAAATTCTCGCTCTGATACCACTTGATGAAGGGGACTCCCCTTAATACCACAAGTACACAATAGAAAAAAAGAGAGAAACAATGGAAATTTGCAAGAACAAAATTACAATATCAAAAGCCACATGGGCATCCCTTACAATAATTTGTAGGACAAAGCCTCAAATAACCACCCAGAACTGCCCTAGAAAACACCACGGGCCTTCCTTAAATAGGCAATTTTCCACCACCCGAGAAGGTTCTATAAATCTAGCCATTAAGGCCGACTACCCTTAGCATTTAATTATTTTTCACTTTTATTACAAAAGGGTCAGCTTTAAATATTTACAAAACATGAGATTAGGTAGCCCAACTTCCGGAAGCCATAACTTTTGAGCCGTAGCTCCGATTGGCTATTATAACCACTTTCCAGAAAGGGGAGATCAAAATCTACAACACCTAACTAGTGAAGTACAAGTCAACTAGGGGTTAGACCTCGATCCAGAGCCTCTAAGGTCTTCGAAATTGAGCTCAAAGGTTTTGCACCCTAAAATCTCAACAATAAATCCTTAATAACTTCGCCAATACAGATGATCTGGCAATGAAATTCAACTGACATTCTTATATGACTAAGATGAACCTTCACTTGGAAAATTAGAACATTCTGAGTTCAAATGACCAACTTACTAAAAATAGTAAGTTTCCAAAATCAGCAGCTTTGTATAAAATATCCCTTATTGAACAGAAAAACACATATTTTTGGGTGATGCAAGATTGCCCTCACACCTAGGATGCTCCTGCATCAACAACTCAGGAAGATTTCCATTGTTTCCATGAGATTTCATTGTGCCCTAATGCCTGAGTTAGGGTGATATTTCACGTACTTAATATTTTTTGGCATGCTTGGTGGGACTTCTTGTGATACATGAGTAGAATCCAAACAAGGAGCATAAAGGAATTTGAGTATTTACAGTTGTCACTTACTAGGAGAGGCATAAATTTACAAAGAGTACCTAGGGGTCACAAAGAAATTTCCTTTTAGCCTGTAATAAGAGGTAGGAAACCAGGAAGACTACGATAGATAAGGACTGAAAGGAGTTTAGCTCCTCCCTCCTACAATTCTAAATTTCTGGATTTAGATCAAGAGTCCTCTGAAAGTCCTCCACCACTTCAGATTCAAGTTGATCTTGAACAACTAGCATAGGTAGATTAGCTAGCACCTTCTACTTCTACCACAGCTCCTCCAAGAATGGCTAGACGACTGCCATTTGTGCCTTCTTATCAAGGAATCCCTTTAAGGATTTCTAATCACAACAACATTCCAATGGAAGCCTTAAAAGGGTTACCATCTTTCACGGGAGAAGGACAACCAACAGTTATAGAACATATCAGATATTTTGCTTATCTTTTCAATGTTTATCACATCACATAGATAGATGTAGCTTTGAAGCTGTTTGCTAGGTCATTCAAGAGAAAAGCATTGGAATGGTTCAAAACTCTTCGAGATGGATCAATCTCTACACGGGATGCACTAGGTGAGGAATTATAGAACTTCTTTGAAGACAAATCTGATAATCTTTCTTTGGTTAAACAACTAACAACTAATGGAAGGGCTCCACACGAAGAGATGACTGATTTCAATTTGCATTTTCAAAAGACTTGGAAGAGAATCCTTTCCATAGTAGGGCCTTCTATTGAATATGCATTCTTGTACTTTCTTAAGAGTTTGAATAGTGATATCTTAGTTATGATTTAATCAATGGGGGGAAATTATTTACCTCAAGATTTTGATATTGCTATTAGAGTAGTGAATAGTCTTATTCAGGCAGGAAAGATAGCTCCTAAGACACCTATGCCTTTCTTTCCTAGCATTTAGTCTAATATATCATTGATTACCCCACCTCTTGCACCTTTACCATCTTCAAAAATTTAAGAGATGTTGCATGCTGCCCCTCTTAATGAGTTGTAAAGTATAATAGACAGCCAACAAAAAAATGGAAGATTTTTTCAAACCTTTGGAAATGAGTTGGAAAACCTTAAAAGGCAGAAAGATCAAGGAAACCCAATAGTTCATCCTCAAAATCAGTTTTCTAGATCCTCATCACAACATCCTAACCAACCTATTTACGAAGCTAATAAGCAACAGTACCAAGGAAAGAATAATTTAAATAGGGAGAATTGGAATCAGAGGCCTTATAGACCTTACAACCCTACACCTCTTAATGCGGTTAGAGATATTGTTCCTAACCAAAATGACCTTGTTACTGAATATGAGTGGTGTTATCCTTGTGGTTAGCCTCACAATCAGTCAAAGTGCACCAATGGGTTGCTTAATCAGGCTCTAATGGTCCAAAGTACAATTGGTTCACAACAAGATACACCCATTGAAGAGACACAAGAACAACCGGATCAAAGTTCTTTGGATACTGGTTTTATTAATTGGCAAGATGAATAATTTTAAGGGGTGAGTAATGATTCACCTATATTAGTAAACACTAGAGTCAACTCTAAAAATAGAGCAATCAGCAGCTAAGCTTGTTGTTATAACTCAATAAATACACATCACTCATGTTTCAATATTGAAAGAAAACACCTCTTTCTCAACCAAGGATCAGCATCAGAAGTAGGCAGATTAGATCACTATTGAAGCTCCTCAAAAGGTACATTTTGTTGTTCCTTTCAATATTGTTGATGACATGAAGAAAATGAATGTCTCTATTTGTATGTGGGATTCTCTAGCCATTTCAGGGGAAGAAGAATTACTTAAGGAAGAGTTATCTAAAGGTGTAGTGAGTCCACATCAAGCCTTAATGAAGCCTTCAAGGACTATTTTGGCCAATACAAAGGCAACATAAGTTCAAGGAATGACAATAAAGGATGGTAAGAAAGTTTGAAATGTTAAGCCACCTCCTTTTTATATGTCCTTGATAATTGATAACAAGTTAGTACACAACTATATGGTTGATAGTGGTGCAACCAACACAGTTATGCCTAAGAAAATTGCAAATTTGCTTGATTTAAAGTATGAGCCTCTTAAGAAAGGAGTGATTCAGTTGGATGGTTCATCACTCCATACCTCAGGTATTGTCAAGAATTCAACTTGGACCCTTCAAGGTTGAACAAACCTCTCTATTACTAAGGATATTATGTCATTGATTTTCCCCCTTATTTTTACCTATATTTGTCTAGGGATTTTACAACAAAGACAGGTGGATATTTCTCATCAGATTGGTCTCATATGATCTTTAGAACAAGATGTGGTGCAAAAGTGAGATCATAAAATTAGAGTTGTTGGCCAACGATCACATAGAGCCCTATATACCAAGCCCTATTAATGCTAGCTGTGTGATCATAGATACTAATGAAATTAAGGATTATCCAACCTTCAACACTCAAATAGGGGATCCTTGATATATTGTTGGATGAGTGGGAAAATAGGAATGCTTTTGGTAATCAAGAAAGTGTTATTTATGATGATGGTTTTGGTAATTATATGATATTTGAATCTGATCATGTTATGCCAAACTTGATAAAAGGCCATGATGCTAATTAAGAATAGCCTAATTAGCTTTGGGATTTATATTTTGATGGATCTAGAAAGAAGGATGGAGGTAGTGCAGTGGTTATGCTTGTCTCTCTAGATGGTGAAAAATATTATGCTACATTCAGATTATCTTTTCCTTGCTCTAGTAATGTGGTTGAATATGAAGGTTTGATACAAGGTTTAGAGTGGGCAAGGAAAAGGAATGTCAAGTGTTTAAGGGCATTTTGAGATAGTGAATTGGTGGTCTCAGGTGAGAGGTTTGAATTTTGTTAAGAATGATCTTCTAAAATAATATAAGGCTAGAATATCAGTTATTTTAGATGATTTTGATGCATTCAACCTTATCTTTGTACTTAGAAATAAAAATCAGCATGCTGATAGGTTAGCTGCTATTGGTGCTCAAGCCACAATTTTTGAAAATAGAGGTGTAATTACTGATCAATCTCACATTAAGATTATGGTAAGGCCATTGATTCTTTATTATGATGTTAACTGGTAGGTTTTTAATACTAATGAGCATATTTTAAAATTTATGGCAAAAGAAGATATCTTTTCAGCTCCTAAAGACACCAAAGTGGAACAATAGTTTGGTGACCAGATTATATAATTTAAGTCAAATAAACTCCCTAAAGGACTGGTTAGTCTAGAGTCCATATTCAATTCTAATGATAAGTTCAAGAAGGATAAAACCAGCATGCTCATTAAAGAAGATCATTATGAGGAGTTGTAAATATTCAGAGATAAATTTCTAAAGGTTGGTAAAGTCAATTCTCTTCAAGAGAAAGAGATTCTTATTGCTTTATTTATAGAATTCAATGACATCATTGCTTGGTAATATGCTTATTTGAAAGGGTTTGACCCTCAATTGATCCAGCACACTATTGAATTAGAGCCCAATTCCAGGCCAGTCAGGAAAAGACAAAGGCCAATTAACCCCAAGTTAGAGCCACTAATACTTAAAGAGCTCAATAAACTTCTTGATAGTGGAATAATTTTCCCAATTAAACATACCTCTTGGGTTTCAAATCTAGTTCCTGAAAGGAAGAAAAATGGGAAGATTAGATTGTGTATGGATTTTAGAGACCTTAATAGGGCATCTCTAAAATATAGAAACCCTCTTCCATCAATGGAACAAATATTGTAGTATGTTTCTGGTTCTGAAAGGTTTTTACTTCTAGATGGTGATTCTGGTTACAATCAAGTGTTAGTGAAAAGGGAGGATCAGTTTAAAACAACTTTCCCTACTAAATGGGGAACAATGGCATACATAAGGATGTTATTTGGTTTATCAAATTTATGTGCTACATTTCAAAAAGTTATGGACATGGCTTTTAAATATATGATGTACAAATTTGTCTTAGTTTATTTTTATGATGTCACCATTTATAGTAAGATTTTAGATTAGCATATAGGTCATTTAAGGCAGGTGCTTTAGAGATGTAGATATTTTGGAATCTCTCTCAATCCAAAATGGGATTTTTTTCAGTCCATGAGGGTAAACTTTTAGGGTATCAAGTTTCAAAAGAAGGTACAACAATAGATCCTGAAAGAATCCATTCAATTCTTGACTTATCACTGCCAAAACACAAGAAATGATTGCAAAGCTTTGTTGGAAGAATTAATTTTGTTAGATTTTTCATCCCAAACATTTCTAATTTGTTAAAACCCTTAACTACAATGCTAGAGAAAAATGTACCTTTCGGCTAGACTAAAGAGGGAAAATCAAGTTTTGAACAAATTAAACATGTCTTATCATCAAATCCTACATTAGCTAACCATAATTTTTCTAAATATTTTATCTTGTATGCTTATGGAGGATAGGACACTATTTCAACTATGTTAGTGCAGAAGAATGATGACAATCTAGAATAGCCAGTTTCCTTTTTCAACAAAGGGATGGATAATTATGAACTAAGGTACTACTTTTTTGAAAAACATGTACTTGCTATTACTAAGTCTTTGATTAAATTTAAACACTTGGTTGTAAGAAACAAATTTCATTTGATGGTAGCACATCCTAGCATAAAAGAGTTCCTGTTAAACAAAGACGTAAATGAGAAAAGAGGAGGATGGATCACCAGAGTTATGGAATATGATGTGCATATCCATGTAACTAAGATGGTTAGAGGCAAGGGTTTGTGTGGACAAATGGAAGAAAAAGAAGAGGATGTTGAAAGCAATAAGGATTTTTTATTACTTCAAGATAATCATGTACCTAATGAGCAACCAGAAACATGGTTGACTAATATGAGAAGATTTTGACAAACTCAACAATGTCCACCTGATCTTGATAAGGCCAAAAGGAGGTATTTTAGATTGCAATTTGTTCCTTGTGTTTTGGTTAATGGTTTTCTTTATAGGAAATATTTTTTCTGGAATGCTACTTAAATGTATTGATATTGCTGATGAAGGATAAATCTTATCTAAATTTCATGATGGACCACGTGGAGGGAATTTTAACCCTAATACTATAGCTTGGAAGATCTTAAGAGAAGGCTATTACTATCCTAACTTATTTAAGGATGCCCATTCCTGCGAAAGAAAGTGTTGAAAATGTGCTCTTTTTGGAGGAAAACAAAGGCTAGCAGCATTGCCACTAAAGCCTATTATTATTGAACGACCATTCATCAAGTGGGGAGTAGACTTTGTAGGTCATATTAACGCTAATTATAGTGCAAGTCACAAATGGATTTTGACTGCTACAGACTACTTTACAAGGTGGGCAGAGGCTATTGCATTGAAGGAATCAACTGGATCTATTGTTCTCAACTTCTATGAAGACATTATAACCAGGTTTGGGGTCCCTCAATCAATCATTTAAGATAATGCAGTGGATTTTTTTGGTTCTAGAATAATATAATGGGTTGTTAAAAATGGGATCTATCTCAATACATCTTCTAGCTATTACCCTCAGGGTAATGGACTTGTTGAGTCTACTAATAAAAACCTTATAAGGATTATCAGGAGGACTTTATAGGAGAACAAAAGGGATTGTCATTCCAAACTCAAGGAAGGTCTATAACTAGATAGAATTACACCAAAGAAGATCACTGGTAGCTCACCCTATGTACTGGTTTATGGTAAGGAAGCTAGGTTACTAATTTCTACTGAGTTTCCATCCCTATATCTAGTTGATTAAATGATGATGTTTGAAGAAGAAGATCCTCTTAAGCTAAGGTTTGCTAAGGTATTGTCACTAGAAGAGGAAATGAGCAGAGCATTAAATAAGATGGAGCTAAGAAAAATTCAAACTAAAAGGTGTTTTGATAAGAAAGCTACACCTAGAGATTTAAAGGAAGGTGATCTAGTTCTTAAATGGGATGTGTTGAAAACTAGACCAGGGTAGCATGATAAGTTTGATAACTTTTGGTTAGGCTCATCTGTCATCACTAAATGTAAAGAGAAAAATGGTTTTTAGCTATCCACCATAGATGGAGAGATCTTACCTATCCCATTCAATGAGATCTTCCTCAAGATTTTTGTTGAGGGTTAGTACTTTCTAAAGTAGAAGTTTTATTTCAATAAGTGTTGTCAAGCACTAGGTGTCATTAGGTTTTAGTTTCAATAAAGTTCCTTTAGGCACAAAGTCAATTAGAAGTTGCATGAATGTTTATTTTAGGTTGCGTTTTCATTTCAAAAAAGTTTGCATATGACCTATTCTGGTTTTTGACTCCATTGCCTAAGGAATAAGGCCCATGGTTTCATGTCTAGTAGGCAGACATCCAGTAGAATTCGCGAGAATTGTTATCCTAATTTTGTACATACATGATAATAACCAAAAATAGCAGAAAATTGCATAAAGGTACATCCTCTTAATACTAGTATTCATCTAATATAGATGAGATACATGTTCATTACATCCATATCATTAGATATATTGTACTCTAAGTATTAATCATATCTCGAGTTTATAAATCATTCTTGATCATTACATTGTGCATTCAAACTGAATGTGATAAAGAGTGTTCTTTTCATATTGCACCTTTCACATTGGAACTTAGAGGAACATATGCAGAAAAGAAAGCATGATAGACATATGGGGAATAGGAGTCCATGCATTTCCTATAGGTGTCTTCTGCATTCTGGAGTCGGTTATCTGCATCTTCCTTGGTCTTCATATCCTTGGCTCATATCAACATGTCCTACATCCTAGGTCTTTAGGTCATGTGTCATGCATCATGGAAAAAGAGGAGTTAGATCCAAATTAGATCTAAGCAATACATGAAAATCTAAAAAACATCATACAACAATCATACTTTCAGAATTGCACATTTTCCAATAACACGAATACAAGGGAAAAATATGCATCTACACTAACTGAATAGTAGTATCAAAGGGACATATCTCTATGAAACCTTTTTCTATTTATGATTATCATCCTGAGTTATTCAAAGAATTGTCGTTTTACAAACCAGAGATACGAATTAAAGGGACTTAGTTCCTTGTAGCTTTAGAAACCTTTTTCAAAAAAAGCAAGGTAGTGCCAAATCAATAAACACAATCAACCAAATAGCATTCATGAATGAATAATCATGACACATGGTATTCATAAATCAAAGATGCTAAATTGATTATGTTTACTAACCTAACCTTTGATCTTCCAAGTGATGTTATCAAATAGATGAAACAAAAGTCTATTCAAGTGCAAAGACTAAGGAATTATGAATTCACTAATAGCAGAGAGAAAAGAAAAGTGCAGTGAGTGTCATGAGCCCATGCTCGAACCTCACAAGATGCATTATCTAAAGAAAAATAATGATATGAATTCATGAAAATGAGGCAACAAATGTAGAAGATAAAAGAAATGCAGTTCATGATAGTCAGCTACAGGAATTGGTAACATTGCATTCATATCACTTATATCAGCAGTATTCTTGTGCATTAAAATTCATAATTCAATTGAAGGAAAGTATGTGGATGCTATATTTTATCATGAAAATGCAATAAGTTCAAAAATTTAGGAATAAGCTACATTGAAAGACAATAATGATGCAAATAGTATTGATGTTACAGTATTGATTCCAAGGATACTACAAAATGATCAAATGGAAAGAAAGTTATGTATATGTAGAGGAGAGAAAATGATGGTGTTAATCAAGAGGAAGAAAGCAATAAGACAAGATGCATAAAATTGTTATCTTCCTTGTATTTTTCTAAGTTTTTGATTAAGTAAAATAGGTTTTATAGGGTTCTTGAAACCCGAAACAAAATTAAAGTAACGTGAAGCCTAGTCTGAAATGAAGCAAAGAAAAAAGTCAGAACAGGCCAACAAAAGGCCAAAGCAAGAAATAGACATCTTCGACAAAAGAAGATTAAGCAGGGTCAGAAGAAAAAACCATGGACCCTCATGATAAGTCCACCATCAGAGTATCTGCCTTGGCTTCAAACAACTCCATTTTGGCCACTGAATCCTTGTGTTTTTCTAAGTTATGCATATATATAGAAAATGAAATAACACTTCCATCAAAGATAAATGACAGTAAGAGTTCAAACACTGTTTATGTGAGCGATAAGTATAGAGTAATTTAAAAAATGCTTTTCTAAATGTATGTAACAATATGAATTCTTATTCACCCCTATTAATTCCAAGATAATCAATAATCGAATCCAAAGCAAGTTGTACATACACATAAAAGAGAAAATGATAGTGTTGTTTAAAGGTAGAAAAGATGCATTTTAGTTATCGGCTAACTAAGAAAAATCATCTTTATGGATGTCCCAAGCTCGTGCTTGAACCCCTACAGACATCAATACTTCACAGAATCCAAATGCATATGTATAGATTCAAAATGAAGTCAGTATTTCTTACTAGAGTCAGAGGGGCCATTAAAGTAGTGATACACACTTGCCACTTTCGAAGGAAGACATGAAGAACAAACAAATAAAAAATTTCAGACATGTCTTACTAGTGTAAAGCCATAGTTTCAACAGTAAGAGGGAGATTATTTATAAAATAGTGTGGTGAATTTTGACAATAGACAAAGCAAAGAAAATCCCCAAGTTTGACAAAAGGTGAACAGTTAATAAAGATTGTAGAATGGAGGAGACGATAGTGCAAGTAATGTAACTACCTAAATGCTTATTGCAAATAAGTGTAAGGTCTAGTTTTATAAACAACAAATGGATCTCAATAAATATATCAAACACTCAAAGACATGCATTAAAAGCATAGCAAGTTCAACAGTGAGTTCAACTGAAAGAGAAAGGAGAAGAGTAACTTATCTGGAGAGATGCATGAGAGTTAACACTAGTTTCATAAGAGATATGAAACCCAAGACCTTAAAAAAATAGTGCTCATCAAGTTCAACTACGCTAAGAGTCAATGTCAATGAAGCCCAAGATTCAGATTACAAGAGAAGAATCCATGTCAAGAGCCTAAGCTCCATGCTCAAATATATTTTCCAGCATCAAGGATAAAAGTGAGTCGACAATGTTACAACTGGATTCCAGCCCAAATCAGCAGAGAAGACTCCAGTTCAAGAGCCCGAGTTCCTATGTTCAAAAACATGTCAAAATCCAAGCTCCATGTTCAAACATGGACACCACAATCAAAGATAGAGTAAAATTACAGTCCTACAACCCAGACCCAAGCTTCAAATTGGCAACACAAGTTCTAGATCATGATGATAAGCTCCAGTTCAACAGTCTGAGCCCAGTGGAGAAAAAACAACCTAGAATCACCACCTGAATCACAACATGAGGATTTCCATATTATTAGGGTTTTAAACCCTTATTTTTACCAAGTTATGAGAATGATTTAATAACCAAGACAAGCCAAAAGTAAAACTTGATAAGTTTTGAGGTGCGTCGAGTACAGTGGAGCAGTTAATGTCATTCAATACTATAGTTGTCAACATTGAATCTTTGGAATCCACATTCCAAGTGGCACTATAACATGTCACAACCACCAAGGTGATGCCATGATTGGTAGTTTCTTTTCTCTTTGAAAAAGAGTTGTAACTCCATGTGCATAGTATCAGTTATGTTGACCCTAGGGCAGGTCGATTGGCATTGGTTTAGGATATTTGTTTTGGGGTAAGGGTTTTTTGTTTATGAGATGTCATATGTGTTGGTTTAGTTTGCTAAAAGAAGGATGTATTTTAGATAACAATGTTAGATGCATGGAACAAGGCATATGTTGTGTCTAGTATTTAGGATTTTTTACTTGATGGAAGGAGTGTTTTGGAGGGAGAGGTGATTTTTGAAATTGGCTTGAAGGGGTCACTTAGAGTATATTTCAGGACTTCATAGTCAGTTTTAGGAGTTCAAAATTTTGCGAGAAATTTATTTTGTGGATATATAAGTCCCTTTTATTTTTTTGCACACATTTGGTACCAAGGTTCAGTTTTGAGGCATTATATTGTTCAAGTGAATGTCTTTTATTCCTTGGCATATTTTACATATTGATATGTAACCATTGCAGATTTTGAAGGAAATAAAGCAAGCGTTCTCATCATTTACATATGTTTTTATGATTTTTCATATTCAATCCTATTCTTATTTTCTATATTAAGTGTGGTTTGTTTTACTAGCACAGATTAGTGAATTAATCTAATTCATTTTCCATTTTTTTAAAATATAATCTATTTGCAGAGGTTGTATGTCATTATTTAAGGTGCAAACACTAATATTGAGAAGTTTACATCAACCTATATGTTGAATAGTGAATGTCTATTTCAAGTCTCAGTAGTATATGTCATGTTGATCCTTGTTTGAAGTTCTGATTAAGTCTGAAATCAGTTTGGTGTATCACCCCAATATTATTTATTTAGCTTTTAAGTTATCCTCTTACCCTTTTCCCAACTAGAGAATTAGTTATATGTGATATACCAAATTAAATAGGAACCAACCTAGAATCCAGAGACTCCTTCCCAATAAGAGGTACCCACAACTCAGGAAGGTTTCCATTTTTTCAATGAGATGTCATTGTGCCCTAATGCCTGAGTTAGGGTGATATTCCAAGTACTTAACAATGACTTGTAAAGAAAAAATATCCCCTTAGTGGATGACCTATGAACTTAGTAAATTATAATAAATCCTTACATTTCCTTCACATGAATGTCTAGCTGATAGACAATAAGAATTTGATAAATCCTTGTGCTCTTATACACCTAATGGTTGACATGCTCAACATTCAAGAAAATGCAATAACATTAAATAATTAAGAAACACTATGGATTGGGGTGAATCTTCATCTTTCATTTGGACCCAGTGTAGAAGATTCTATATTTGAAATTTATGACTACCATGGATGACTATGTCCACCTCTAATGCAATAAAATTTCTAGAAGTAAATACATATTAAACAAAATTATGCCACATGTCACTCGACATCCAAGCACATCTTTCAAGAATCATGGAGACAAATGGATTTAATTAGGATAACAATGTTAATTTCACATTATTTGAACCAAATTTCAACAATTTGTTTAGAAGTGTATAAAATGATGTTCTAGTGGAATCTTAGACTTTTAGAAGGTATATGATAGTATCATTAATGATAAAAACAATTATTTGTGATGTCATAAGATAAATTTATGTAAGAATAATTAAATTTATATATTAATTATTCTAATTAGGATTGCCTACTTGAAGTATCATTAAAAGGTAAAGGAAAACAACACAGATATATAATTTACACCATTACACTTGATACATACTAGCAGTCTTTTTTCTAGGAAAGCATAATTTTCTTATAGGAACTCATTTTTATCCTGTAATATTTCTAAATAATTATGAAAGGCTTTCTTAGTAGTTTGGAGGTAATTCTAGATGGTACCATCTTAAGAGTTGGTATTCACCACTTTTTAAATGGCTTTCTCTACCACATCTACGATTGTTGGCTCTTAAACAAACATTAGGGTTCCTTTCCTTATATACAGAGGTCATTAGGTTCATATTGATTGTATTAACATGACAAATAGGACATCTATATTTCTCAAATGTATCACTAGGTTAATTCATTTTTAGGAGGTGGGTTGACACTTCAATCTTCAACAAGTGTCAAACACAATTTCTAATAATGATTAATAGATCACTATTTAGCAAGCTGATACACAACTAATAATATAAATATACATTTTATTTCTAGTTCCTAATTTAATTTTGTGCTTGTATTATTAAACTTTACTAAATATTCTTATTCATAACCTTTTGCAAAATAGTAAACTATTTGATGCATTTTGACTTCATAAAGAATATAAAAATCTATACTATAAAAATATAAGGACTGTTCATGAATTGATAAAATTATACTACTTTATTTTTTAATATTAATATACATTATTTATTAATTATTTTATGTATTTATTTAATTCTGACTCACTCATTGTTATCTTTGATTATTTAGATTTTCCAAATCGATTAGTTTTCATAACCCTTGAAATCGAGTGGCTATGTTTATAGAAGTCTTAGGCGTTCATTCATTTGAAGTGCATTTTCAATTTTGATACCGTTGAGAATCTTTTGCTTTTAGTTTTCTTTCACAACACGGCTGACACATCAAATCCCTTCCTTTTCTTCGACCACTTTAAATTTTTCTCATTAAAATTGTAACATGTACAAATCTTACGCCAATACCATAGACTAAAAGTGTTTATTTAGATTAATATTCTCTGCATTAGTAGTATCTACAATCTAAGCGAGATTGACAAATGTAATTGCAATGCAGATGCCTGCTACAAATTTTAAAGACACCTTATTCCTGACTTTCTACAAACAAAATGTAGATAGTTTCCCTCTTTGCCCAATAGCATATAGAGGAGCTTTTATTTGATGGTGCTCGTCAAGTTGATAGGAGGAATAAAAGAAGTCAGTCGTCAAGCCAATCAAGACTAAACTGTGCTTGTACAATTTCAACTCTAAGCTCTGGAATAGAAATGTTCTTGGCCCGTAACCACTGCTTCCCAATCATCTCATCACAAATAACTAGCTTGAGGGAACTCAGTTCACAAATAGCTCTTGGTAACCTCTTCAAATGAGAACATTCTCTCATATCAAACTGACTTAACTTCTTTAGTTGCCCTATCTCCTCGGGAAGCTCTCTGAGGCCCTCGCAGAAAGAGATGTCTAGACTTTCCAACAACCGAAGTTTTCCAATTGATGACGGAAGTTCTTTTAGGCCTGGTAATGCTGATAACCTTAACATTCTTATTGAGGTCATATTCCCAAGGTCATAAGGTAACTTCTGTATCTGGTGGCAGTTACTAATAGACCACATCTGAACAGAAGGCATATAAAAGAAACTAAAAGACACCTCCTCCAAGTTGCTAGAGTGATCAATGTTAAAATCTCGCAGGTTGGCACTTTTGTATGTGGATACATATTCAAATCCTTCGCACAAACTTAAAGATAGCTTCTCTAACTTCGATGGTTCTTTGCTTTGCTTTTGAACTGTGGGTGCAACCAGCCTCTCCAGGCGGACACTCTTGAGTTGAGTTAGTGCAGATAAAACATCTATACCTTTTAAAGTTGCCTTCTTTCTCCCGTAATTGAATACCATGAGAAATTTTAGATTCTTCATGGATTTTAGAAATGGGGGAAGAGAGTATTCACTTGAACAAAAGAATAACAACAGAGCCTCCGTCTCAGGTAAATTCATCTCATACCAGTTTCTTGCCTCCATAGGGCCTGCATGAATTGATCGAAAGGAATTCAGATTAGATCATTGGTAATGTTGGTTATGACTGCTAGCTATTTGGATTCAATTATCACCATTTCAAAGTTGAATCCAGTAAAAATTCAACCATAAAGGAGTACTTGATGTTACACAGCAATCCACAGTAGTAGTCTATAATGAGGTGGTTCAACAAAAGCACCCATACATCCAAATATTTTTGACTAGCTTTGATAGGTTGTTTTGTCCACATCGTAAACAAGTGACTAGAATATTAAATCATACTATTGGAGTTGCATTTTAAAGGGAAAAAATTTGATACATATGGCAACTAAGTCTGCGAGAGCAGTGATGTAGATATTAAAAATTATGGTTGCAACTAAATTATGGAGAGATTTCTTGGATCGACATACCTGTGTGAATGGATAGTACTTGAACATCACATGCATTACAATCAAGCAACTCCCATTTTTCTGGCATATGCTCATTCCCATCCATCACAAACCTCTTCTTCTGGACTACACCATCTCTACATCCCAAATGTAGGGCCAATTCATGCATTACACTATGTTGAGAAAAGTACAGTTCTGAGGCATTTCCATGTGAGATTGCTAGTCCTCCCCTGATAAGTGTTACTATGTCAGCTTGTAGTTTAAACATGATAACAGAAACAACCCAATATAGGAAAGGCAAATACCTTGGAGTTTTAGTCAAATCCAACAGATTTCTGCTTGCAAGATCATATAAGATGGATAAAGCGTCACGCCACAGTAACTTCCTCACATAAACCCATATGTCCAGTAGTGCATCAGCACAAATTTTCCTGTCATTTGGAAATAAACCCAAGTCTAGGAAGCATTCCTTGGCTAATTCATCTAAGGAATTGATACTGATCTCCAACAATCGAATAAGCTCATTTTTGTGATGATCTGATATGGATTCTCCTTTAGAAATCTTTTCCTTTGCCCCTTCCCAAACCTCACATGGTTCCCCATGTAAACAGCTTCCGATCACTTTTAGGGCAAGAGGTAGGCCACCACATTGTGCTTGCACCTGTAATCAAATAGATGTAGTAAAAATTTATATAAGGACCAATTCGACGAAAAAGAAAAATTCCTACATTTCAAGTAAACCGTAATCATAGGCAAAACACAAACCCAACTTTTCAGAATTTTCTAAAATTCTATAATTATTACAGTATAAATTCTATAATTATTTCAATATAATATAGATCTAATTATTTAGTTACTTGGAAGAAACATGTTCCAAATTGACAATTCATTGCGCAGGATTAGCTCTTTCAATCTTAAACGTTTGCTCTCTGTTCATAAAACACATTACCACGAAACATCCATTCTTAATTGGTTAAAAGAAAGTCTCCTATAAGTAAAGGTGTTTCGGTATCCTCCACTACTTTTTCTCCCGAATGCTTTTCCACTTTCAATAAATTCTTATAGCACTATAATTAGATTAAAAATGTATTGGGTATATATTCCGAATGACTTTCCAGTCCGATATATTCCAGAAAGATAATGATGATATTGGAGAATATTGATATGGAGATAAAAAGTTAGGAGAATCATTCAAACCACGATACAATAATTAATGGAAATAAATTATGATACCTCCTCCACTATATTTGCATTTGCGGTGCTTGGGATTGATGGCTGTCCAAAAGCCCAGAAACAGAAAAGTGACAGCGCATCCTCTGGGCACAATAATGGTAATTTATACAGTTGGGTAGTCGGGGTCGTGGGGATAGTGGAGTTGTCTCTTGTTGTTACAACAGTTTTGTATCCCGGTCCTTCAAAGAGTAAATTTTCCAAATTTTCTCTGGACCACACATCATCCAAAATCACCAGAGTTGGTTTGGATTGACTCAAAATCAATTGTTGCAGCTTTATCTCTGCTTCTTTGACATTCTGAAATACAGGGCTCTTCTTTCCGGAAATCTTCTCCCACATAGTCTCTAAAATCCCCTTCAGGTTTGTGGATTGTGAGACAGTAATGAAAAGAACATTATCCCGGAAGTATCCTGCTATGCATGGAAGAAGAAATGTGGTTTAGGCTAAGTACCTTACCATGCACCAACAGATGTAATAAAATCTAAACCAAAGCATCATTATAGAGATTTACCTTTAATTTGAGGATCATTCAAGAGAGCCAAAGCAAGAGTTGTTTTTCCTCCGCCTCCCATGGCTTGCAACCCAACAACTGACACGTCGCTCTTGAACAACAGTTCCCTCAAATCACCAATACACTTGTCCAGTCCCACGTAAAACTGAGATCTTCCAGAAACATCATTTGCAGACTCGTCTACCATTCTAAAACTATCCATATAATTAATCAATGCCATGTCTTGAGCTTTTTTTATAAACGGTTAATTCCTCCTGTGATTCGAAACACGATATTAGTAAAGAAGAATCAACAAAGATGGGTGCTCTACTGATTCAAAGAGGAAATAAAAAGGATTTCTAACGAGGATTTACTCGTAGAAACACCTTAACTGATTGAATTCTTCAGTTATTTGGAACTTGATACTGCCTATTCTTATTCTTCTTCACCTTACGGAATTTCTTGTCTTTCCAAGCCTATTAGAATTGGCTTCTTTATATAGAACTAATGTAAGGATCATTTTGTATCGGCTTCACTTGCATAATGAAAACGGAAGGAAGATACCAGGGTTGATTCCAAGAACAATTTTGATTTTGAAGTCAATTCAACGAGGGTTTACGCTTAGAGTAAAAAACTAACAGATTTTTTGGGCCTGTCTAGGTTTTCCCTGAACTAATGAAACACTCATCTTACTTGTTAGTTACGTCGCGAATTCTCGGTTGGAGGGCACCTCTTACGGGGGAAAGAGGGCGAAGTTCGCGAGATTGTGTTGTAAAATTTGGTGGAAACGTGTTTTTTAAAAGTCAGATCACTTTTCAGGATTCTGTATTAAATATAGATTTTTAGTTATTTTCGGTTTTTTCATATTTTTAGGATAATTTAATGTTAGTATTTTTGGTTGAATTTATTTTTGATGTTGAGAAGTTGAGTTTTAGTTGATTTTTAATGGATTAATTATTAGGGGTTTTCATTATGTCTAGTATTAAGGGTATCTATTTTATTAAAGTGGTATACAGAGTTTTCTCATTCATGTTTTTTATTATACTTCGAGGTTATCAATTGTTCTGAATCATTTATCAAGAACCCCTTTTATGTCTATTTAGTTGTTAAATAGTTGGTATCAATGCAAATCCTTTAAACGTAAGAATCAAGGTTGTTGTTCATTTTTTCCTCACCCACATAATCCTCTAGGAGCTCATATTTCTTCTATATCATTTTGAAAATATTATCTTATCGCATGGCTCTTTCTTGACACTGATATATATAATTATTTAACAGAACAATTTTCATGGTTTCCCAACTAGCTTGATATCTACCCAACCTAATAAAACAACCAAGGGTAGCATCCTTTAGTGTTGCTAGTAATAGTTTAAGTTGGTGTGCATCAATTCTATAATCACAACTTCTATAGAAGATGTCAAATCGAAACAAGAATGTATCAATCCTCTAAGATGAGACAATATGGAAATTAGGGAAGGTAGAAGGGTGAAAAATATTTATGGGAGCATGCTCTACCTAATCAGAGATGGAAAGATTGGAAGGTTAGGGTTTCTATACGTGGGTTTACTAGTATATCTCTCATTATGATTTTAAGATTTTGGCTATATGTTTAGAGAATGAGTTGAGAAAGAGGTTTTTAAGAAACAGGAACGAAACTAACTGATTAAATAGCTTTAATAATAAAGACTTCAAAATTTATGGGACCACCTGGCTACTCTATTTCTACATCTTTGCTTAAATGTTTTAAAAATCTTTTAGTTTTTTTTTAGTAGAATAAATATTCCTAAGATATCTCTCCTCCACTGCATTCAACATGTTTTAATTTTATGCTCTCATTCCTATAGTACTTTCAAAAATAGTTTTGCATCTTATCTGATATATAAAGGTCTAAAAAATGTTGGAGATGTATATTATAAACTAGGAAAGAAAGAAAGTACTTAAAAATGAGAGAGAGAGAGAGAGAGAGAGAGAGAGAGAGAGAGATGATCACTATCTCTTATTAATTGTATTGGGAAAAATTTATAGAGTACAAATAGTTATAAGTTATTGAAACTAATTGTTTACTTAAACTAAGTGATTCAAAATATATATATTCAATAATGTAATTGTAGTATGAGGAATTATTCAACCTGTTGGGAGTAAGCTCAAACATAAAACATTAGCAGGTTAGCATATATAAATCATGAAATAAGCAAGAACCAACAAGAAATCTTCAAAACATTAGATTGAGATAAAAAAAAAAAAAAGCTATTGCACCCTATATTACTTGTTTTATTTTCTCTTTTAGATTGGATGTGAATGTGCTCTCTCAAACACAAATGGATGTGAATCCCCAATACAATGCAACTATGAATGCAAGATTGGATGAAAAGAAGAGATTCAAGGTCTAGTATGAAGAACTAGTCTCAAATCCTTCTCAAAGATGATATTCTAAACTATGAAAATGATACGTATATGCAAGAAACTATGATTCATTTACCAAATTGAAGCCTAGCATGTGATTTCTATGTGAATTAAAAAAGAAACTATAAGCATGAAAACTAGCTATGAAATTCTAAAATATTTCTAGCATGATAACAATGCAAATTGAGAGATGAAAAATGAAGAGGAGAAGGCCTCTATTTATAGATTTTTGGGAGAGAAGAGGAAGGCTTGGGTGATGTGGCATCTATGTGGCATCCACCTAAGATCCACATAAGGGACACATAGGCTTGAAGGGATGGCTAATTTTGAGTCAAATATAGCAATAAATATTAAGTGGCTCAAGAATTCCAAGTGGGGGGACAAAGGAGTAAAGAGATTTTAAGAGAAATGGGTTGCGATTTTGGACACATGGGCTTGGAAGGGATGGCCAAATTTGAGTCAAACTTGGCATTAAATGTTGAGTGGCTCAAGATTTCCAAGTGGGAGACAAACTTGTAAGAGGAATTTAAGAGCAATGGGTGACCTTTCTAGAGAGAATTTCCCCATGTGGGTGAGAATTCCATTAGCCTTAAAAAGGTTAGGAATCACACTTTAAGTATAATTAGAGAACAGTTACATAGGGAAGCATGCTTAGGAAGTGAGCTGATGGGAGTATAGTAGGAATAGGGTAGGCTTAGGGTAGGTGTCTAGGTTGGATTAATAGGTTCCTAGCTAGGGTTTAGATTATAATTCAAATTAGATTTGAATAAATCATAGTTTAGAAGAATTAGGAATATGGGGATATTTTAATAAATATGAATTTATTAAAAAGGGAATTTTGTGAGGTAAATGCATTTAAATAAAATACATTGGAATAGTATTTGATCATTGATAAATACCAACTATGAAGCTATTTAATTGATTGAATTAAATAGTTAGAGGAATAAGAGGGAAAATAATATTAATATTTTTGGATGTCTACATTTTGCCCCTCTTTGACATGGCGTTGCAAGTGACATTGCATCAAAGACAAGAAAATAAGTTGCCCCAGAGGAAGATGGTTTCTAGGAGTCATGCTGAAGCAATGATGACACAGGGTTGTGCCCTCTTGAGAAAAGAACACAACAAAGATGACGTTGTGGGATTTTCTCGAAAAAGGATGCAACATGAAGGAGGAAGGGAGAGGAGGGAATAAATAGAAGCCTTCTGAAATGCAATTATGAGTACAACTAAGACTGCAAATACGAATGAAATTAAATGCAACTAATGAACATTGGGGATCCATTTATGTGAAAAATATGGAGAGCACATCCAATTTTGATATTGCAAGAGGAGGTATGCATCAGGTGTTAGAAAACACAGATGACAAGATTCCTTTGAGTAGACTAGACTCTCAAACAAAAGCACACTGCAAAAGATGCATGTATAAGTAGCCACCAGTCACAATGCACCAGGATATAGTAGATCGAGGTAGTGGTGAGTAGGTTTAAACTGACACAAAAAGATAAAATCAATAAAGAAGGCCTCATGACCAAATAGTCATTTAGTACAAAGTTCTTACCATGAACAGGATGGGTGTGATGAAGGATTGGATAAGCCGATGCTGGAAGGATGCATCCTGATGGGTAAGGATTGGATTTGATGTGATTATAAGATATCGCTGGGAAAAGCTATGAACAAAATCAGGAGCAAGAAGAATCAGCCGCTAAAACTGATTTGGTGAAAAACATAATCGCAGGTGCAGGAGTCAAAACATCACTGAGAAGCGAAAAACAGAGCAATGCAAAAGTAAACGGTGGTTTATTGCCAGATTTTTGAGAATATTTGTTTTTTTTTTTGCAATTGTTTGGACTCTTAATTTTTTTTTTTTTGGATTTTTGGATTTTTCATGATTTTTAAATTGTTTTTATGTATTTTCAAAGTATTTAGGTTGTACAATAGGAACAATTTATACAAAAATATACAGGGGGGGTAAATTGAGCAGAAATTTTTTTGGGGACAATGGGGGCTATAAGAGGGGCTGGGAGGGTTAAAAAATGTCATTTGTGAATAGTGGTTAGGCAAAAATTGAGCTCTAGAGTGAAAATTATTGTCACGATCAGCTAATGAACCAGCTAGGAGGACTATTAAGGACCAGACAGGGAATGTTAGCATGACGAGGACTCAGGATGTTAGTGCGATGGCGAGAAGACTGGACATATCATGAATATACAAGGAACAAACTAAATGATTAATTACAAGTGATTTATGTACACATGTTGCTGCCAAGATTTGATTGGATCTTCCTTTTTGATGCGTGCGATAGTTTAGTATGCTGGTTGATTAGTTTTAAGAGGAAGGATACATCCTAAAAGAACCCAAAGATGATGATGATCTAGATTTAGGTCAACAAGAAGAAGGATACATCCTCAAAGGACCCATTTCCGGAAAGATGGGATTCATAAATCTGATTTGGTCAAAGGTGCACTGCGATCAAACTGCAGAGCCAAGATGTTATCAAAGGGAACTTGCAGAAACATAGGATTTTAAGAGTTTAACTGGATCATGTTCTATAAGGACACCAACTGAGGACACAAAATATGTACAGGACTGAAGCTCAGGGATTGGCATAGTATAACTTATGGACAACAATATATAAGATGATATGTACAAAAGCTCAGGACACGAGATAGGAGGATTGTTTGGACTAGTGCGTGTGATATGCGAACACCCAGGGAATACGGGAAATGCTGAGGTTTGTGGAGATGTTATGCTGGTGATGGAGGGAAATGAGATTTTGATAGATAATAGAATGGTCCACTATGTGTGACGCCTGTTTCTAGGCTTTCATCACGCATACTTGTCCAAGGTGCCTGATTGCCAAGTTTTCACTATTGGATGAAAATTTTCTCTTTATTATTATTATTTTTTATTTCTTTGGATCTTTTTGATGTTTTTGATGTTGTCCAAGTGCTTGTTTTCTAGGTTTCAACTAGGACAACCATTTTTCAGCTACATTTTTCTGCTTTTATTTTGAGATTTTTTTCTCGACTGTTTTACATTGTTTTTGTACTTTTTTTAGGACTTTTTATACTTTTTATGGATTTTCTCAAATAAATGGAATGAACAACCAACAGTCAGGTATAGAAGCTCCTGAGATGAATGATTTTTATAGGATCATTCAATTATTCTCCTTTTGGAGTGGAGAGTTGATATTCCCTAGAAGTGAAGCATGCAGTGACAACATAGGGACCTTGCCAGGTGACTTCAAAATTACCGTTCTTTTCCTCATTAGTACCCACTTTTTAGATTTCCTTTAGCACAAGGTCTCCCACCTGGAAGTGGTTTGGGTGGACCTTCTTGTTATATTTCCTTTTGAGTCTATTTTGGTAGAAAATCAAGTGAGCATAGGCGGCTTGCTGGCGCTTTCATCTAGTAGATCAAGCTATGTGAGTCATGCTACTCGGTAATCTTCATCATTAACCAAGCCTCTCAATGATACTTGGAGGGACGGTAGTTTGACCTCAATTGGTAAGACTAGTTCAGTGCCATAGACTAGGGAATATGGGGTGGGTGCCTGTAGGAGTACAGTACGAAGTGTGATATGCCCAAAGGGTGGGATTGATCTGGAGATGCCAGTCATGACCAGTATAATTGACAACCTTTTTGAGGATTTTGAGGAGGCTTTTATTAGTTGCCTCATCTTGGCCATTACCTTGCGGGAAATATGGACTGGAGAAATGGTGATGGATATGGAGGTGAGCACACAGATCACTGACATGTTGATTTTCAAATGGTGTACCATGATCTATGAAGATAGTGGAGTGTATGCCAAAGTGGCAGACAATGTGATAGAGGATGAATTTGGATATCTGGACACCTGCAGTGAGGGTGAGAGGAATTGCTTCAACCCACTTTGTAAAGTACTCCGTTTCTATGATTATGTACTTACAGTGGCATTCAGAAGAGAGGGGAGTAATCTTACCAATGAGGTCAAAACCCCAACAAGAGAAGGGCCAAGGAGGTGCAATAGGTCTGAGGTCCTAGGCAAGAGCATGGATCAAATTGGCATGTTGTTGGCAAGGTAAGGTAGGCACTTCTTGAGGAACTCACAAGCATCATGTTCCATTGTAGGCCAATAGTACCCTATATATAGAATTTGCTTGGCTAGGACCATGCCACTCATGTGGGCACCGCAGATTCCAGCATGTACCTCTTGTAATGCCTGGGTAGCTTCATTTTCATCTAAACACCTAGAGAGAACATTATGATAACGTCGATGATAAAGGGTGTTGGCTATGAGTGTGTAGAGGGAAGCTCTGCGGATAAAGTTTTGGCGTTGGGTTGTAGTGAAATGAGGAGATATAATATCATTTTGTAGGTAAGCTTGGATATCATGGTACCATGGGGACTAGGAACAAATCAAGACACATATGTGAATTAATTCATCATTCTCATTAGGGGGAGCATGAAGTTTCTCAACTAAGAATTTGTATTGTGTAGACTCATGAGGAATCTCTAGGAGGTAGCCAATTATAGCCATGACATCGGCAACCTTGTTCTGCAAGTGTGGTACTTGTTTTATCTACAAGAAGAGGAAATGTTCTTTCATCTTGTCAACCATCTGCTTATATGGCATTAATTTGTCATCTTTGGTTTGATACTAATCTAGAACTCGTTTGATGATGAGTTGGGAATCACCAAAGACATGTAGAGCTGTGATGTTCCATTCTATAGACATGCGGAGTCCTACAATTAGTGCCTCATATTTTTCAATGTTGTTCATGGAGGAAAATCCTAATTTGAATGACATAGGGATGTAGTCACCATGAGGTGTGACAAAAAGTATTCCTTCCCCTGCCCCATGAGCTATGTAGGACCCATCAAAGTAGATTTGCCAAGTAGGTTGTTTTGCTATCATGTACATATGCTCATCTAGAAATTTTGTGACCAAAGGATATGTGTCTACCAATGGTGCTTCTGCTAGTTGATCTTCTATGACTTGGCCTTTGATGGATTTTTTGTCTACATATTGAATATCAAACTCACTTAGCAACATAACCCACTTTGACATTCGACCTTTGAGAGTAGTCCCAGAGAGTAGGTACTTGATAGGATCCACCTTTGAAATGAGCTTGGTTGTATGACTAAGCATATAGTGGCAAAGTTTCTGAGTGGCAAAGACCACTGCCAGACATGCTTTTTCCATAGGAGAATAATTGAGCTCATAACCCACTAAGATTCGACTGATATAATAAATAGATCTTTCTTTGCCTTCATCACCCAATTGAGCAAGGAGTACCCCTAGTGCTTTTGTAGTAGAAGAAATATATAGGATGAGTGGTCGACCGGGTACAGGTGGTACCAAGATGGGTGGATTAGCCAAGTATTCTTTGATCTTGTCAAAACTCTTATGACACTAAGGATCCCACTTGAATTTGTTATCTTTTTGTAGGAGATGAGTGAATGGTTGGCACTTGTTTTCTAGTTGAGAGATAAAGTGGCGCACAGATTGTAGCTTTCCTTGGAGGCTGTTCAATTCTTAGAGTGTCTTTGGTGGAGGCATTTGTATGATAGCTTGTACCTTCTTTGGATCTATTTCAATGCCTCCTCTGGATACAATGAGCCCAAGGATTTTTCTTGATGTGACCCCAAAGACACACTTCTTAGGGTTGAGCACTAAGCAATAGTGTCCAATCCTATCAAAGACACATTTTAAAATAGTGAGGTGATCTTCCCTTTTAACTGATTTTTCCAATATATCATCTACATAGTCTTCAAGGATCTTGTGAATTATGTCATGCAAAATGACAGTCATGGCCCTTTGATAGGTTGCCCCAGCATTTTTCAAGCCAAAAGGCATCATGCTATAGCAGAAGGTGCTCCAGGGGGTTGTGAATGTTGTCTTATGCTGATCTTCTTCTGCAATATAGATCTAATTATATCGGAAAAAGCCATCCATGAGTGAAAACATCTCATGTCCTACTGTGAGATCCACAATAATGTCTATGTTTGGCAATGGAAAATCATCTTTGGGACATGCCTTGTTGAGATCTCAGAATTCTATACATATCCTGATTGATTTATCAGGCTTAGAGATGGGTACCATGTTTGAAATTCAATCAGAATAGTCAATGGGGAAGATGATCTTGGCTTGGAGAAACTTCTCAAGCTCTGCTTTGACAAGTAGTGCAACTTTAGGGTGCATCTTTCTGAGCTTTTGTTTGACAGGTTTGATGTTTGGGTCCACTGCAAGATGGTGAACCACCAGGTTGGGGTCTAATCCAGGCATGTCAGAGTAAGACCATGTGAACTTATTGATGGATTCCTTCAATAAAGTTACAAGATCACTTTCTTCTACTTCAGTCAGAGATGCTGCTATGTATGTAATGGTAGGATTCTCTTTGGTGCCTAGATTGACAGGTTTTTCTTCTTCGATGAGAATCGATGACTGTTTAAGCCTGTAATCACATATCAGAGGAAGAGGATAATCTTCATCCTTTGGCACCTCAGAGGCATTTTCACCAGGGGATATGCCCTTTGTTTTTACTTTTTACTATCATATAGCGCCCCAGAGGGGTTTTTGCTAGGGGATCAATTTTTCTCATTTTTATTTTTGTTTTTGTCTTCATTTTTGTGGCTAAAGTTCTCCTCTTCCCCAAAGTATGCCTTTGGGTCCAGTTTGGAGACATATGCTGAGTCTTGCCCCCAATGATTGCTTTGTTCAATCAACATGCATGACACTTGGTTGGTCCCAGTGTATGAGTTCAGGATGGTAGAGGGGAAGGTCAATGAAGAGAATGGAAAGTTGGTGTAGGAAGGAATTTCCCAGGAAGGTTTCATCATCAAAGACATTGTCATAGGCTCTCACAACTTTCTCTTCTGGGACATCTTCAATGTCAGCGATTTTAGCCAGGGATGGACAAGAGGCAAAGATGTTTTCATTGGTGCCCCCATTTTTGTCAGAGTCCATGCCAAGACCTAGGTGCTTCTCTTGTCAGGTAGGTACAATAGGATCTTTCATTCCTTTCTCTTCATAACTAAGGCCACCTCCTTGGTAGTTTCATTTTTCTGTCACTAGCTTGTGAGTTGCGGGGTACTTATCTTTGAATTAATTGAGTTGACTTGTTTCCTTAGGTGGTGGATCTTTATAGAGCCATCGGTTTATGTTTGGTGTCATTTCTTGTCCATTCAAAGTACCCTTTGAGATAAAAGTGGTAGGACCAAATTGTAGTGCCTTGGTTGTCATCGGTTTTGTCTTTCTTAGATTAGGTTGGCGGCCTTGAGTGTGTGGGTCAATTGGCAGTGCCCCAACTATGAAGGCATCAAACAAACTATACTCACCATGACCTTTGTTGTTGATCTTGACTATGGAAAGGGTGGAAGAGAGGATTGTTTCTAGGTCTAAATGGGTTCTAGGTCTAAATGGGTTCGAGATGAACTGGCAATAGAGGTGCCAATGTTGATCCCTGGATAGTGATTGGAATGTGGAAAGGAGGTTTCCAACGCATTGTAGTATGTGAAGGGCTTGGGATCTACACAGATGGTGATCTTAATGCCATTATATGGGAATTTGATGCACTAATGGTAGGTGGAGGGGATAGCTTGCATAGAATGAATTCATGGGCGCCCAAGGAGGATGTTGAAGGGAAGGTCAAGATCAACAACATGACATAGTATATGTTGAATAACTAGGCCCACTTGAATGGGAAATGATATGGTGCCTTCAGAAGTATGCTCTAGATTGTCATATGCCTTTATTGTGATGAAATCATTTGTTATATCAGCTTTAGTGCAAGCCAACTATTTTATGAATTTTAGAGTACATAGGTTTAGGGCCAATCCATTATCTATCATGACCCATTTGATGGAAAAATATTTTACCATGACAGAAATATGGAGTGGGAGATTATGATCGGGTTCTTTTGAGGGTACATCTGTCTATTTAAAAGAGACCCCACAAGATAGAGACAAGTATCCGACAAGGTTCTAGAATTCAGTGAGGTTGATGTCGCTGGGAACATGGGATTCTTTTAGGGCTTTATTGAGGATCTCTTGATAGGTGGGTGAGGTACAGAGGAGATCTAGGATAGAAATTTGGGTTGGAGTATTCCCTAGGTGATCCAAAATGTTGTATTGGGTCCCAGCAGATGGCGCGGGACTGGCACCTACAACTGTTATTCTACCTCTTCGAGTGGTGACTGCACATTGGTTATCGGCACCCTTGACATGGATGACATTGACAGAGGACTAGACTTGGGATATGTAGCTGATGAGATTATCATAGCTGATATATGCATTGGTATAATATTTTCTCTTAGCATTTTCTCCTTGCTTACCCTTCCCCTGATCAGAGGACTGAGTAGGATTTCCTGGGCCTGTACCTGAAGTGTGTTTAGGGAATGCATTTTGATAGATTTTAAGGCCTGCGTTTGGCAATGGTTGAGAAAGAGAGTCCACTTCGATCTCTTTACGGTCAATGAGATCTTGGATGTAGTGTTTTAGCTTCATGCATTTGAGAGTGGTGTGTCCCTTAACACACTGATATTCACAATACTCATTATCTTTATACCAGGTAGGCTTAGGTGTTGAGTCATCAAATGAATACATTTTTTGGTACATGACTTGGTTAGCTTGGGCCAACTTGCGGAAGATGACATCTATGGGTTCACCCAAAGTGTTAAACATACATTGTAGCAAATTTGAAGCACGAGGCCTTTATTTTCCATGTGAGACTGATATAGAATTTGTCTAATTCATAGGACCTTGGTAGTTGTGTTGATATGATGTCCCCAAAGGGGGATAGATAGTCACACCTTGAGGGTGCATTTTTTGCTAGTAAGTCAGTTGGGGATATGCAGGATTGGGCTATTGATACATAAGAGGAGGTTGAGGGTACAGTGGCGGTGCTTATTGATAAGTTTGGGTAGGTTCATTAGGATTGGCTACCACAACCTGAACGTTATTGGTGTCAGTGCCTCCATCAGTCACTTCGTTCTTCTTTTTGTTCCAATACCGTAATTGATCATTATTATGTTTGTCAGGTTGGGCTTCTTTGTAGTGCTTGATGGCACCATCTTCTATGAGACCCTGTTCAAGATCCATACCTTTGATTCGGATGTCTTGATAAGTTTGTATGCAATTCATGTGCATAGGATAGGCGAGCTTAGGATGGAGGTTTTTAATGATGATTTTGATAAGATTTTTCTTAGGGGGTTGGTAGGACAACCTTGTAGTAAGCCCTTGCTAGTTCTGAAGGTAATTGGCTAGGCTTTCTCCTCCCTTTTGTTTCAAGGAGTTGCATAGATCAAGGAGTGAGAGTTCATTTTTGACATTATGTGCATATTGGGCCACAAAATTTTCAAATAATTCAGCGAAAGTAGAGACTGTACCATAGGGGATTTTGTGGAACCACTCAAGAGCAGTTCCCCCTAAGCTCTTGGTAAATATTCTCATGAGGAAATTATTGCTATAGGCCACTTCTTGACATGCCATGTAGAATTCTTTCACGTGGCTCACAAGATCTCCCTTCCCTCGATATTTATCAAATTTGGGTGTCTCAAAATTCTTGGGGAAGGGTATGGTGGTGATAGATCTATCAAATAGATAAGGACACACCTCTTCAAAATTGAATTTTTTAGCCTCGGTCCCTACTTTTAGCTGCTTGAGAGCATTCTTCATTTCCTCCCATTCATGGTTGATTTGTGGGGGAGGATTATTAACCATGATTGCATGGGTTTCTTGAACCTAATAGGAGTCAAATGGAAAATATGGAGGATTCTATGGGGGATATTATGGTGTTTGGTTGGATGGTTGTTGGTAAACATATATAGGTTGTTGTGGTGGAAGCTACGGCTGAGGGGAATATTGCAGTGGGAGAGGTGTCGACGCTTGATAAGGTTGTTGCGACTATTGGAAGTATGCTTGTATTTGCTGATCTGTTGGATAAGTGGGATGAGTCTATTGCGCACCTGTATGGTGTGGAGGATATGATTTTTGTGGTGGAATGCCCCAGTGGGAACACAAAATTTCTATGGAGGTGGAATGGTTTGTGATGTAGTGGAAGATGGCATGCCTAGGTAGCTAGCAGAAAGAGTTTGCTACTACTGCATGGGTTGGACGAAAGGATTAGTAAACTATTGCAGTGGTTGTGCCATGAAGGGATTTTCCACTTGCATTTGTGGTTGCGGCTGCTGAACAACATGGAGGGTGGACTGTGCAGTTACGAAGGGGTTTATTTGTTTCTATTGTGCTTGGGATCTGAATGGGTTGGTAATTTGCTGCTATAATTTTTATTGTTGGGATGATTGCTGGATAGATTGTTGTTGCTGCTAGATTTGTTTTTGTTGTTGGATATGTTGTTTTTGTTGTTGTAGTTGTTGCTGGATTGGTTTTTGTTGTTGGATAGGTTGTTTTTGTTGTTGTTGGATCGGTTGTTGTTGTTGGATAGGTTATTGTTGTTGGATAGGTTGTTGTTGTTGTTGTTGGATAGGTTGTTGTTGTTGGATAAGTTGTTATTGTTGTTGAATAAGCTGTTCCTGTTGGATAGGTTGTTGCTATTGCTAGATTGGTATTTGGGGTATGACAAAGGGATTGGTAGATGGTTGTTGGATGGGAGGATTTGGATTGGTTTGCATTTGTGGGAGAACTATTGGCAAATGTTGCGGTTGCATTGTTAGTGGAGTGGGGAAAGTGGACCCTTGTGGAAATAAGGGTTGGTTATAGGCGTTGGTAGGTGGCATGCCTGGTGTGAAGAAAGGTAGAATAGGCATGGAGACTTGGGTGCTTTGATGTTGTGAAAAAGTTGTTGCACTTTGAATGGGCTGAGTAGGGATGGGTGGAATGGTTGTTTGCTACGTGCTGACTGGTGGTGGTGGAAATTGTGCCACAAATGTTGGGAATGTTTGCAAAAGTGGAGCGGCTATGAATTAAGGAGGTGCTTGCATAGCGATGGGGGGTATGGCTTGTGCTGCTAATGTTGGATTAAGAGGTGGGGATCCTAAAGTGGATGAAGGTGTCGTGTGCATGATGGAGGGTGGGATGGAAGGTTGGACAACTTGTGCGATAAGAGTTCCCACCTGTAGGGCTTGTTGGAGTGGATCAAAAAATTCATTACTAGTGGGATGAGGATATTCCCCTAGAAGTGCCATAGGTCTTGTGACAAGTGTGGGTATAATCCAAGGTGGGAATTGAAGTCCTTGTTGCTGAATGTCCAAAAGTACCTGATTGTTTCTACGTCCACTCATGTCGTTCACCATGTTGACAAGTCCTAGATGATTGGTAAATATTTATATGGTACTCATGCTAGGTGTCTCACTAGTGTCTAACCAGATGTGCCCAATTTTTTGGTTGGGTTGACGTGCATAAGTAGCCATGGCATTAGTGTTGTCAGTCGTATGATTGGATGAACTATCAACAAGATTAGGGTCCATGTTCTTCCTCTTCTTAGTGGCTTGTGTGATAGGTGGCATGAAATGGCAACCTTAAGGGGATATGAGATGTGAGATGTAATGCAAGGATGTACCTAAGAAGCTAAGGATGATGGAACTAGGACTAGGATGCGAATAGGATGATGAATATGCTCCTATGGATTAAGGATAACTTGATGTATGCAAGGATTAAGGGTTGTTTTTCCTAGTGTAAGATCAAGTGGATGTGATTGTCTACCTAAGACAGACTTGTGGTCTTTGGTGGATGAGATTATTTGTTAATGCGAACCAACCTTTTCATCAAGGTGATGAGGTTGCAAAAGACAAAGGGGATTATCCTAAACAATGCTTAGTAAAGGACACTTAAGGATGTGGGTTTGATTAAGATGTAGGTTTTAAGCAACTCAAATGGGGATGCAATACCAAGTGAGGGATGTGATCAAGGATGTTTTATATGATGATTAGGATGATGCTAGGCTGATTAGGATTGATTTGGATTAATGCAGGATTATTCTAGGATGAGTGTGTGATGTGTTTCTAAAGATGACAACCTAAGGGAGGTCCTAAAAATGCAAGCTAAGTGAGCTTAAGAAGAGGAGGAACTTTTGTTTTTCATGGTAAACCAGCTAGTCATATTTCTCAAATCCAACAAAAGCAGAGTTTAGACGATATTTTTCCATGAAACTAGCAACCTTGTTGTTGTAGATTGCTTTATCAAATTCCTCCCATTTATGAATCTCTTACTTGGTAGCCTCCCGGGTTGTGTTTTTTTGTTCTCTCTGCATGGGTGGTAACAAAGTTTTTACCTTCTTATGCTTCTTGGAATCGGTTATGTCCTATAAATAGATCTAATTTTGGATGAATAGTTGGAGGTTTTAGGACATATTTCATAAAAGACCAAATTATGAAAATTAGAGCTCAAGGTAATCTTTGCAAAGGGACGTTGTTTTGATGATTTGGCAAAATTTTGATCTCATTCTGATTTTCAATAGATTTTTTCCATGGCAAGTAGAAATTTCAACATAATTAAACCAAAAAAGAACAAGCATGTGTCTGAAAAAAATATGACAAGGGACAAAGCAACCTTGAAGGATACAATCAAGTGACAAATTTGAATGTTGGGTATCTCGTTTGTGTTTTAGATTTTGTCAATTTTCTTCAAACACTTTAAGCACACATCTACCTAAGGAATTGGCTTCAATGAAATATTATAGACCCATTGCTTGGTAGTCCTTCAGCTAACACAGTAGTGTCACCCCCGATAGGGAGCCCATGTTTTTCCCTTTTCCAGGTATTGTTGTTGTTCTATAAAGATCTCTTTTGCAACATAATACCTTGGGACACATATGAAGGGGATCTTGGGGGGAGATTCTTCCCTCCCCTTGCACTATAATAAATCACCATTCAGAGGTAAATCGGGTAGCTTCTATGCCTAGAGTGTCTAGTATGTGTCTCTGTTCGATTGTATCCTCTATGTCAGCACAAGAATGATTCAGGTGTATAGCCCCATGGAGTGTCTTGACAAAAGTGGTCACATAAATGTGATTAAGACCGTGAGGCCGCACTTTAGTTAGACAAGAGCTAAGTATAAGCTCAAATTCCAATTGAATCCTAAGGCTTTAACCCCAAAGACTAAATTTGATTAACATGAGTTAGAGTGGTGTGGCTTACACCTCGTTCTCACATGGGTCATTCCCAGGAGATTTTTTCCTCGACTGACAGGCCCATCTAAAGGATTAATTTGAAAAAGCATGGATTGGAGATGAGAGGGGTATAGATTTCTTATTTTCCACAAGGGAAAAAGAGCATACTCTCCTACCCAACGTCATTTTCTCCCAAACATGCAAGACAAAGTTTGTTCTTTCCCAAAATATTTAATTGTTTAACACAAAGCAAGTGTGTCTAGGTTTTTTATCTTCCCAAAAGGGAAGAGAGCATACTCCCCTAACACTTGTTTTGGATTAGACAAAAAGATCCCACTAATTATTCTATGTGCCTCAAAAAAAAGCAAACTAAATTCTAACAAGCATGATCATTTGGTCAATCTAAATCAAGGCAACCTACAAGACAAGTGTGAGTAGTCTTACGAAGTTCTCTTTGCGAAGCAGTTTTGCAAGACAATTTGTTAGTAGTTTGAGCTTTTCCTAATCTTTTACAAGTGATAAAGGTGATCTGCACAAAGAATTCACTTAAAAAATATTTCATTAGCATAAGATATGAACTTTTGAAATTGAAAATGAAAGAGTAACTTTGAACATGTCCACCAAATGTTTGAAGTTGAATCTGAATTAATATATTAAAAATCTGAAAACGTCTCTGAGTCAGTTTCCATTCCTTTTCAAATCATCAAAAATAGAGTTTGTATGCAAAAGTTATGGATTCTTTTGTGACAGTGTCTCTGTTTGCAGACAAAGCTGCCTGTGTACAAGTAGAGCTGCCCATCTATCAGAGCTGCCTCTGTAGAAGCGGAGACAACTGTCCATGAATCTAAATGTGTTTTTGAGAAGAATGAAGATATTTTGATAAGGTTTAGGGATGTGGGTCCCACCATTTGTGCCAAAATGTAGTATGAGGAATTCTTCAACCTATTGGGAGCAAGCTCAAACATAAAACATTAACGGGTTAGCATATATAAATAATGAAATAAGAAAGAACCAGCAAGAAATATTCATAACATCAAATTGAGATAAAACAAGCTATTTCACCCTATATTACTTGTTTGATCTTCTATTTTTGATTGGATGTGAATGTGCTCTCTCAAACACAAATAAAAGTGGATCCCCAATACAATGCAACTATGAATGCAAGATTGGATGAAAACAAGAGATTCAAGGGCTAGTATGAAGAACTAGTCTCAAATCCTTCTCAAAGATGATATTCTAAACTATGAAAATGATATGCATATGCAAGAAACTATGATTCATTTACCAAATTGAATCCTAGCATGTAATTTCTATGTGAATTAAACAAGAAACTATAAGCATGAAAACTAGCTATGAAATTCTAAAACAATTCAAGCATGATAACAATGCAAATTGAGAGATGAAAAATGAAGAGGAGAAGGCCTTTATTTATAGATTTTTGCGAGAGAAGAGGAAGGCTTGGGTGATGTGGAATATATGTGGCATCCACCTAAGAGCCACATAACAGACACATAGGCTTGAAGGGATGGCTAATTTTGAGTCAAATATAGCAATAAATATTGAGTGGCTCAAGAATTCCAAGTGGGGGGACAAAGGAGTAAAGAGATTTTAAGAGGAATGGGTAGCCATTTTGGAAACATGGGCTTGGAAGGGATGACAAAATTTGAGTCAAACTTGGCATTAAATGTTGAGTGACTCAAGATTTCCATGTGGGAGACAAACTTGTAAGACGAATTTAAGAGGAATGGGTGACCTTTTTGGAGAGAATTTCCCCATGTGGGTGAGCATTCCATTAGCCTTAAAAAGGTTAGGAATCATAGTTTAAGTATAATTAGAGGACAATTAGGTAGGGAAGCATGCTTAGGAAGTGACGTGATGGGAGTAGAGTAGGAATAGGGTAGGCTTAGGGTAGGTGTCTAGGTTGGATAAATAGGTTCCTAGCTAGGGTTTAGATTATAATTCAAATTAGATTTAAATAAATCATAGTTTAAAAGAATTAGGAATATGGGGATATTTTAATAAATATGAATTTATTAAAAAGGGGAATTTCGTGAGGTAAATGTATTTAAATAAAATACATTGGAACAATATTTGATCATTGATAAATACCAACTATGAAGCTATTTAATTGATTGAATTAAATAGTTAGAGGAATAAGAGGGAAAATAATATTAATATTAATATTAATATTTTGGGAGGTCTACAGTAATATAATCAATTTATGCTAACATTATCTAGCTTAATATATTTCTCTCAAATCATGAAATTCACCTTGCCCTAGGGACCCCTACTTAAGGCTTACATAACAAACCATGCGAATTACTTATCATGAATACATAATTTGTGAAAATATTCTCAAGATAAAAACCCTAAATAAAGGGAAGCTCCTAAAGATGTTATTTTTCCAGTAGTATACAAGAGGAAAATAGTTTGTGAACCTTCGGTAAACCTACACTGAAACACAAACTTTCAGAGATCACCGAAAGTACAAATATTAGAGATCACCAAAAGTGTTAAGTACAAGAGACACCTGATAGATAAAGTGGAACCAGATAGGAGAAAACTGATAGAGGAACCCGATGAGCACATAGAGTGCAAGCCAAGAGAACAGGCACAGTGCAAACTGAAAGAACAAAACAATGCAACCTGAAAGACAGTAAAACTGATTTCAGAGCAAACCGAGCATCAGACACCAAAAGTCAGTGACAGCCAGAAAAAAGTGGATCTGACTTCCACGTCAAATAAAACATTCATATTCTATTTATAGAGTTTTTTTTTGTTCTAAAACCATTACTTAAGGGACTCGCAACATTATTGTAAGTGTTTTAATCAGTCTAACTAATTGAAAACATGCAGATTAGGAGATCAAGGTAAAGTTGTAAACCAGTGAATATAGAGTTAGGTTTCTTTTATGTGAAACTTAATTAGGTCAAATCTATTTTATAAATATATGTGATAATCATTCTAAATTATGAGAGGATGAATGTAGCCAACAAGAACATCTATGGATCAGACTGAGAGTTTCAATAATCAGAACAACAAAAGGTGAATTTGGTTATCAAGACCCAAGAACAGAGGCTACCAAGAAGCAGAGGTATTATTCAATCACATTAGGTGATACATATATACATCTAATATTGAATGGATATGTAATCAGTTATAGTAGATTTCATACAATCAGGTCAAAGAGTAATTTTCTTACATTCTAACAAGTGAAGAAAAAGTAAAAATCCTTTCAAGGAAGGTGGATTTAACAGACCTTTGTAAATATCATAACCGAGTGCACAATAAACTGTGTTGGTAAAGCTTTTAGCAGAGTAGACTTTAACAGGTCTCCACAGATACTCCTAAGAGTGTAGATCATCAGAAGTGATCAAACTGTAAACCTTAACCAGCCCCTTCCAATCTGCAGATAGTGAATATTTTGTGGGTACCATCCCTACCATTGTTTTTACCTTCTTACAAAGGTTTTCTATGATATCATATCATGTGTTATGAGTCAGTTACTTTCATGAATGTTTATATGTTTGATTAAGTTAAAGAATTGATATGTCTTACACAAAGATAGCATATAAAAAATGGTTGTATGAACAATTGATTACATAAAGGTTAAAGGATAAAAGAGATAAAAGTTTTAGAGGTACTGATTCACCCCTCCCCTCTTAGTACACACTTCCCATTATTTGTACCAATTGGTATTAGAGCTAGAACTCTTATTTGGAAAGATTAAAGACTTAAGAGAAAAGATCATATAGTAGAGAAGTACAGACTTGACAAAAGTATTGAGAATCAAAAGCTAGAAATACAGATCTTCTATCAGTAGTACAAAGAAGCTAGAATCAAGATGGGACAACTGTTAGATGAAAGAAAGATTATGACATCTCACTGTAATGAAGCTGATTACCAAGAGGAAGAGATACTAGATCTACTTGAGTCCTCAGGATCTACTACAAGAAAAGCATAAGATACATCAGAAGAAAGCATCACAAGCTTAAATGAAATTAATCAACATCTGGCTGGACAAGTAAAATCTCTGCAAATCAGTCAAGAGACACAGATGGTAAGAATGATTGATGTCATGAACAATGCTAGACAAGCTGAACAAGAGAGAACACTAGCTATTGATGATAGAAGAAAGATCACCAAAAAGTTACAATAAAAAGAGTCTGAAACACAAAGACTTACAGAACATCATCATGAGATTACTAATCAAATTATTCTTATGAGTCAAGAAGCAAACAGAATGAATGTTGAACTCATTGAAAGCATAGAAGCTATTAGTGAGCTAAGGGAATAAAATGAAAAGATGAAACAAGAACTCAGAATTCAATAGTAGAATAATGAAATAATCAAAAGAGAAAACAAGAAAAGAATGGATGATATTCATGAAGAACAAAGGAGAGCCAACAATGACACTAGACTAGGCTATATGGAGAATGAAGAATCACCTAAACAAGATGACCGAAAGAATGTCTATGCAAATCTGAGACCAAGAAAGATGACATGAAATCACTGTGGAAAGCAAGGCCACACATCAAATGTATGTAGGAGAAAAATGAAATGTATTCCTAAATCTACATCTTCATTCATCGGATTCGGTTATAAATGTAACAAGAATGGACATAAAGCATAGGAATGTAAGTCTAAGATGAAACAACCAAAGAAGGAAACCTATATAGACAAATATTGTCCTACTTACCAAATGCATGGGCACACTACTCTTGAATGCTGGAAAGAGAAAAAGAAAGCATGGAAGCCTAAAGGTCAAGAATCTGTCCTTCAACCAAAAAGGGTCAGAAACTAGTACGTATGGGATTAAAAAACTTGGGAAATTGTACAACACATGGAAGATTTGGTCAAATTTCTACAAAGAATATGAGACAATGGTCAAGAAAGCCTAGAGGATGGACTAACCATGGAATGACATGTTTACACTATCATAAAGTCAATCATCTCAAGAAATACTGCAAAGACCAAATGACAGAGACCAGAACCTTTTTCGATGGAGACACCATTGAAGACATCAGGAAGATGAGAAACACGATATGGAGGAAAGCTATAAACAATGATGAAGCTGGACCAAGCAATGCAATTGGTGACACCCTATCCAATGGATTCGGTGACATCACCACCCCCACCTAAATAGAACAAGTAAGTATGGAACTACACTATACCAAGTTAAATTTTGCATCAGTTCCAATCATACATAATTGAAATGCCAAATTAGCATGATTGTAGATGTACTATGGTATTACTTGTTAAATTCTGCAAAAACTATTTTTTTAGTTAATACATGTCTAAATGCATTAGTATACATTCAAAGCTGAATTGTTTGCATTTACCGAGAATCATTGGTCGACATGTAAAAGAAAAAGTTGCTAGTGTAAACCAAGATCCTTCAGTAATCAAGCGAGTTGACAAGTTGTCTTTGCAATACATCGAAACCCATCAGTAAAAGTGACAAGTTAGACAACTACTATGAAACATCACATGGTTAGCAAAAAGGGAAGTTAGTGTTTTAATCGACGACTCTGTCTTTACACACCGAGTAGTGGTTGAGAATTAATTACCAGACCTAGGGAAAATTCAATAAATAAACAACAGGGGAATTTCATTTCTCACCTGCAATTTGAGAGGAGCAACCAGAGAGAAATAGAGCTAGAATCGACAACACTACAGAGTGACTCCAACCCATTACAAAGCACTCCAAGAATATCATTTTGTAACTACAGAGGTTGAAGTAAGTACTAAGTATAACTGAGAACTTTGTTCATCTTTTACAGAAAGCCCTAAATGTTTGGAACAATGGCCACGACTTCAAGAACTGCTAAGTTTAAAAGAATCAAGAAGGACAAGGTCAAACTTGTCAAGAATTATACTTGTATGGAACTCCATTACAAGATATACCCATAGGTCGCATCTCAACCCGACAATGCTAGAGAATTCTCACGAATACCAGCTAGGGTTTTTCTCGTCATAGACCTGCAAGCATGCATTCACTGCAAGATTGTATAAATTGGTGTCTTGGAGGTAGAACAAGCTTTCAAGAAGTTGTGCAAAGATGATGGAAGCATTAAGGATGAGCACAAGCACATCAAATTGAAAGGGCTCACAAATGACCTATTGTTCCTGAAAGTATTCAAGACCAAGTGGATTCGGTTAGTATTGAGAATAATTAACAATCATAAGCTATGGCTAGATGAGCCCAAACAAATAACCCGAGATGTTATACATGCAATCACCAGTTATCTAAGAAATGAAAAGGTAAAGGCATTGAAGCACCTGCCCAAGGCTGAAATTGAAAAGAATACAGGAGCTAGGTGTGATGGAAGAGGACTTAAAGTATCCACTATCACAGATGATGAGGTGAAATTTGAAGCATGTGTCCTAGGATACAAGCTCTTTCAAGCTAGCGGGATGAACAACATAGAATTTGGAGCTATGGATACAACATATAAGATTGTGAAGAAAGGAACTCAACTGGATCTATAAGAACTTCTACTCAAGTAGTTAGAAGAGAACCTAAAGACAACCAGGAATGCAAAATAAAACTCATGTAGGTTTGGTTCACTTATCATGTGAATTTTATTTTACTTCCAAGAATCCTTCCCATCAATAGGAGATGTAAAAAGGGATACAAATAGAACAGTCACCATATAGATCAGTGAGTTTATAACATCACTAGGAGACAATTTTGAGACAGTTATGGATGATTATTTTGCTGGATTCAAGGAGAGAATGCAGAAAAGAGTAAGGATCGCCGAGAGACTAATGGAAAATTGAAGAATGATATATGCTTCAAGGTAGACATAGATTACACATATATCAAACCTATTGTACCAAGGATAGTATGGCTACAACCACTTGACTATGATGTAAACATAGATCAAGCATCCAATGCAATTTATGCATTGATAAATGAACCCTTGGACAAAATAGAACCCAAGTTTGGTACCTATGAAGAAGACAAAGCCAGACTCAAAAATAGCTTGGTTGTGAATAAAATAGACAGGAAGAAAGTTAAAATTGTAAAGAACTTGACGAAAAGGTTGTCATTACAGAGGAAGAAACTGAACAAAAAAGAAGAAACTGAGGGATAGTCACCCATTAGTGAGGCTGAGAAGGAAAGTGAATCTGAGTCTACAGAGTCATATACTTCATTACCTACACTAGCCAAGAAGCCTAGAACCATAGCTGCTTCAAGGACCAGAACTCAAACATCTAAGGACACAAGTCTTTCACCACTAAAGAAAGGTAAAGTACGGACTTACAAGAAGAAATTGACTACATAGGAAACAAGGCCAACAAAAAGAAGAAGGATCATTAGAACCAAGGAGGACATTGAGGATACATAAAAGGATGAAACTATTGAACATGAGAAGAGTAAGATCCCTAAAACCATTGATGAGATATGTACACTAATGATTAAATTAGGATCAATTACTGAGTCCAAACTTAGAAGATAGTTAACTCTGGATCATGTGAACCAGAACAAGATTGTAGAGGCAATTATCAAAATCATGAGTACATTTAAATATGTACTAGTACAATTTTATGGTAAAATGCCCAATGCACTATATGACAGAATATCTGCCAGATGGACCTATGCATTGAATAATAAGAAAGAGGTAACCTAGAAAGAGTCCTTATTTCTCTTATGCCTCCCAAATCCAAAATGGAAGAAATCAAAGAGATGATGGAGAAACATGCACAATAGTTTTCACCCAATATGAGATCTTACAAGATACCTAATGGCAAGCTAATAAACCTAGAGAAGGACAACAAAATAATGTGGAGTAATATACTCAAAAACCCTACTAAGGAGGCAAGCCCAGGGAGAAAACTTCTCACAAATAAACCACACAAGGATGATCAAGCTACTCAGAGCACCAAACCAATTATCATCACAGATGTTGAATTGGACAAAGAGGATATGGATACAAAAAGAAACAAGAACATGGATGTTGCAGATGAGACATGGCTAGACACCACCATGGACAAAATTGTGGACAACATAATCATTGACATCACTGAAGACCCTACAAAAGAAATTTGAAAGGATTAAGATGTCAATATTGCCAAGGACCAGACTGAGGAACAAGACAATATAATTGATGCTGCATAGGTGAAAATAGCGGGAAATATGACAATATTGATGGAGGACATCAATATACTCCAAGAAAAGGAGAAAAAACTAACCAAAGATGATAGCATACCCAAAGACAAGGGTGATGCAAAACAAAAGGATGCATCAGAAGAACAAAAACATACAGCTGATGAACTGAAAGATTCTACCGATACACAATAGGACAAAACTACTGAAGTAGAGTAGGAAGAAAAAGATGGAGAGCAGAAAGAGAAAATAGAAGAAGAAAAATAATAAGAATCCAGTTACTTTGGATGAAATTATTGATATTCCTATATGTGATCCTAGAACATTGGATCCAACTAAGATAACAAAGTATGCAAGACTTTGTGAGAGAAAATCTACCCAGGATAAGCTTATAACTTAATCAATTGGTAGTTCTAATAGAAGCTATCACATCTCAGAATGGATTTGTTGAAATGGCAATTGAAGAGAGAGAAGAACAAAAATTTCAATTTAAGCTAGGGGAGAAAATGAGCCAAGAAATGGCAGAGAACAAGTTGAAGCTTTCTAAACTTGTAAGTACATTGGACCCCGTTATTTTAGAAGCTATAACCTTAATCTAGAAGTTATGCACTTTAGATCAACTCACTAAGGAGTATAGTGAGAAGATAGCACAAATTGATGTTGATCTACTAGTAAGTGTACAAGGTCTCACTAACAATGAAGATGTAATCAAATTGCACTATGAACAGCTCAAGCAAGCAAGAAAGCTGAAATAGGACATTCAAAATGCAGAATCAAAGTTTAGAGACGAGGTAACCAAGCTTTAAGATCTAATTTTACCGAATCGCACATTATTGCAGCAACATATGATACTTGCAAGAACACTAATTGTCACCACAGAAATATCTGTCCTAGACAATATTTATGATATGCATGTCAAAATTGCATTAGAGCACATGGATCTAGAACACCATAAGGAGAAATGGGAACAGACAATGGAAGAAATGTCAAATTATCAATCCCGTATTCTGGACAATCTGTAAGTTACACATTTTGGCCTAAATTTTGACAACTTGTAAGTTGTACGTCTTTGTCCTTAATATTAAAAAGGACCAAAAATGATATGTATATTTCTCATACAGTGAAAACGTAAAAAGGAGAAAGGAAAGCATAAATATACATGTACATACACAGTATAATGCATATAGTTAGGGGGAGTCATATAATGACATGATATATACATGGTGTACATACTAAACATGTTAGTATTCATACACATATCATTTTTTGATACTAATGTCAAAGGGGGAGATTGAAGAAATTATTTTTCCATTAGTATACAAAAGAAAAATAGTTTTTGAACCTTCGGTAAACCAATGGTGTGCTCAAGAAAATTTTAAATTTGGTATTAATTTTTCACAATCTATAAAATTACAATATAAATTCTTCTCAGATTTGATTATGTATGATTATTTGATCGATGTTTCAAATTACAACTAGTGATATTATTCTTCCTGATGATGAATCACTAGGGGTGCTTCCAAATGTTGAACAAATAACTATACACAGTTTAATCCCAGTAGAATTTGCACTATAAATTTAAATTTTGTTAATTTTTTGGATCACAAGAAGCTATTCTACTAGCCAAAATATATCATAAATGCTTGAAAAGAATAATATTTCTATGAATTCTTCTGGGTCAAAGAGATGATTTAATGATGTTAGGGATTTTCCTATTTCTAAGGGTATTTTCATTGATCTAAATGCGGAGATGGTCGAGGATACAGACCAAAATACTTCTATTTATCTTATCAAGCTATGATTTTTTGGTTTAGGGGTTTTTGGCCAAGCCTCCCTCAACTGCATGCTTGGATCTCACAACTTTGTGAGCCTATTATTTCTTGGTAAATATTTTCCTTATGGAAAGGGGATTTTTTATTTCTCTATTCAAATTTTCTAAGGGAAAATATTATCCTTTATGATAATTTCTTTAGTTGGGAGGATATATTTTTGTTAATGATTAAGTCTTGGCACCTGGATTTTAATTCATTTTCCAAAACATTTAATAAGATTTTGATCTCGGTTTTTCTTCCTTACCTCCCTCTTCATCTATGGGTGGACTCTCTTTTTGAGGCCTTGGGAGATGCTCCTTGGGATTTCCTGATGATTGATAATGAGTTAGTTGATATTTATGATACTACTTTCTCGTATCAATGTGGATATGGATGTGTCTAAGGGTATTTCGACTAAAATTCTACTTTGGTCATCGAATGGTAATTGGGTTCAATCTCTAGGCTTTGAAGGGATTCACCTTAGGTCTAGAAGAGGTTTTAATATTGGCCATACAACTTCTCAATATGGTGTAGAGACAAATAAAATGAATTCTTCATGGTGGAATGGTGCTACATTACACAATTATAAGGTGGAGAAGGTATCTAAAACTCAAAGGTGTTTCTCACAAGTGGTTGCATTGGTTTCTCATGCTGGGAGATTATCAAGGATAATGCTCATCTTCATGTGGTTTCTTCTCAGGCAAGTTTTGTTTCAGCCAGGGGGTTGATGACACTTTCTCTTTATGTCTTGTGGCATCTTCTCAAGCAGGGTTACTTTCTGTTGGTGGAACTGCTGAAGAGAGACGTTTTGTGTCTCATATTTCTACTAGTTGTGATAGGGATTTTGCTCTTGGTTCTACTTTGATAGTTGACAGTGATGTTGGGGTTTTCTCTCTACTTGTTCTTTTCCATGTTTCTCAAGATGTTATTGGCCCTATCTCTGGTTCATCTGTGGGGGCTGTTGGACTTCCATCTCAGGGTGTTGGGACTAAAACATTGGATTTGTTGGTTTGGTAGGATGTGGTTGCTAAGGTGGATGAGGACATTATTGCAGTGAAGGGAATGAAATCTAAGATGTACATGCCTTCCTTTGATATGACCCTTCGATCCCATAAGGGTAGTGCTAAAGGAAAATCTTAATGGTTGTGGGTGTTGGGATTAGAGTCTTCTCTAACCCTTTGTTTAGTTTATGGCTGCACGTTGGTCTTTTGTGAAACATTTTTTTTAGGTTGTGGGAGCCTCTTGGTAAAATCCTCACTTTAGTTTTGTCTGTTTCTTTTTGAGGGATTTCATGTATTATCTTATTTGACCATTTTATATTGGGTTTCAGGTCCCTTCAAAACCTGTTTCTGCTTTAATAATAAACAAAGTTACCTTTCTACTTTTTCTACTCACTTCAAGAATTGGACAATGTGTACAGTCCAAACAAGTAGTTTGGGAGCTAAGATACGATTATAAATGTTATTATCCACATAGAGCCTTACCTCTCTTATAGTTCTTCATCTTATTGGTAGGTGTCATTAAATGACACCTCATCGATATTTTAATGACCATTAAAGACATACTAGCCAATAGGTAATTCATCTAAACATAATCACTAGATCCTTGTGAGAGAATGATCCTTTCAAGTGCATGATTCAAAGCATAGATATTGACAATAATAAAGGGTTTATTATAAATCTTGAATGAACCACAAAAGACTCATTGCAAGGGTCTCATTCATGTGTAACAAAATATAGTTATCATTTCACAAGAACAATTCAAACCATAGTACCACATCCTTGCTCATGATTTGAAATTTAAAATACATATACATATGACATAACAAAGAGAACAATCAACTAGATAGGAAAGTAATATGGTCCCTACCTTAATATAAATTATATCAAACATTGAATATCCAATAATTACATTGAATTTGTAGAAAATTAAGACGAAAACAAAATTATCATTAATTATTATAAAATACTACTTGAAGATGATATCGATCATTAACATATAATATAATACGACAATATATTTTAAAATACTAGATATTAAATATTGAAAAAATGGTCCTATTTAACAAGCATACGATTTATACTTTGGAAGAACTGAAACGTCTCCTAAATGTTCGTCCAAGTTTTATATATTTAAAAAAAATTGCTTTCCATGAATTGAATGAAGTAAACCCTAGAAAAGTTGAATGGAATAACTTGGTTGACAAGCAACAAAACCCAACTTATGCGACTTTGAATTGATTTGTTATACTTTTCAACAAACTGTCATCTAATCGCTTTTACTATGAAATGAATGCGAAAGACTATGAACGGGAGGAAATAAAATATATATAGATACGCTGACAACGCCGATTTCATTGCAACTTCACAATGAAATGAAGTCTTCTAATATCTGCCGTGTCTATTGTATATGGAAGACATTATGAAAACCCCGCGAAGACAAGAAATTGCATAAAAGAAACATCTTACGAGAAGCCACTTAGAATTCCGCAGCACTAAGCTTCAAATAGGAAAGAAATTAAGCGCTTGCGAAACATATAACAAATGGCTTCGGTTCATTTTATTTGTAGTTCTGAAATGGTAGATGATTCAACATGCTTTTATGATAATGTTCCTGGAAAATATCAGTTTAACGTGGGGCTAGAAAAATATATTGGGAAATTCAAGGCGCTTTCGTTCCGCATCGCGGTGTCGTTCGTTGGTAAGCTTTGTATGGGAGGTGGTGGTAAGACTGCTCTCGCATTTGCTCTAAGCAATTATCTACAAATTCAATGTTATTATCCCCTCTAAATTATGTCCATGCTTTCCACAACGTTTTAAGCCTTTATTAGAAGAACCGTTTTATTCAAATTTCGGGGTTGGTTTCTTTGAATGCCCTATGTATAGGAAGAGATGAGTTGATAAATAGGAGGTATTTTCGATTGGTATTTTCTATAATAAGTTTAATTGTGCTATAACTTTTAGGATTCATCTATATAGTTTTTGAGTCAAACTCATTAACCTATGTTTCATGAGTACTAGTTCATAAGAACCAATCTCTCATGAAAATTAATGGACCACTTGACATTCATTGCATCTAGGTGATGTTTACAAGGGGGAAGCATTGGGCCTTCTTAGGAGGTCACCCATTCTAGTATTGCTCCATCTCAAGCACACTCACCATAGATTTTACTCCAAGGTTAAGCCCACTTAGCTTGCTACCTATTTGCTAAACCTTCAACAAGTGTTATGTGTTATGAACCATTCATGAATTGAAGAAAATAATAAAACATAAAATAGAGGGAGACAATGAACTTAGATTGCTTCTCACATGCAAAAACACTTTACTTTAATTTTGTAGCTTCTCCAATGGATTACATTGTGCCTAATCTTTGGTCCTTCTCACACTTACAAATATTGTTTATTCTGCCACACTTACAAAGATTGTTTTTTCTACCACACTTACAGAGCAAGGACCAAAAATTATTTAGAGATTGCATCCAAAAATAAATCTGCATGAAAATCCATTAACTACTGCTTGTCATGCGTAAATAATCTTAAGTTATGCATAAATATTTAGCTAACAATAACTTGATAAAACTTAGCTATTAATTGCATGGAAAAATATTTAAATTATGTCATTCAAACCATGGTAAAACTAAGCACTTAAGAATAAATGTTTGTGGTAGTCAAAGTGATTGTAAATTGGCGATGAGGCTCATGCATCAATTCATCACACCCTCCCTTGATGTTGACACTCACAATTTGGTCTCGAAGCTAGATCTTTGCAAATTGATATGACCTTATCTTACAAGGTAACTCAATGTGGAAAAATCCAAACCTTTGCAACTCATTATATAATATTTCCATCACTATAGTCTTATATAACCACATAGTATACTTCTCGTAGAAGTTAACTATATATTTTCTCATCTCTCTCCCTCATGAGAGATTACAATGCGTAGTCTCCTTGTCTTTTCCCTAACATAGAAAAGACTTCAGATACTTCAATGTATCAATCATAACAAGAGACCATTGATTACTTCATACAAACATCCAAATATTGTTTGATAATTATCCCTTTTGACATGTGAATACTTAGGCTTGTACAACCTTTTCAATATCTTTGTACCCTTTTCCAACATGATCCAATTATTCATCCATAATCAATGTGCATATAACCTTTCATAGATGTCCACTACAATATCTATTCCAACATGTATTTTCAAAATGATTCTTAAACCCATAAATTGAATAAGGGTGAAGATCCCAACACTTATCCTCTTTATGTCCTTCCTTGTGATAATGAGAACACATCATACATTGTGCTCAAGCTAATTTATTTGAACCTATACTAAGAACTTCAATTTTTGACTTCAAAATAGGTTGAATGGGTTCTCTTATTCCTTGTCAATTTTTTCCTAGTTCTCTTTCTTTTTATCTCATTTTTTGTATAATCTTCAAACCACTATTATTTTCAAAATAATCTTTATTTTCAGTATGACAAGCTTCACCTACAAAATTCAAAAACTCACACATATCCTTACCTTCAACTTCAACTCTTCACTTGAAGAAACATTAGTTACACCATGAATATAAACTAATACATTAGAAGGAAAAAATAATATTTTCTACTACATAAGAAATCACAAGCAAATACTTTTGATTTCAAAAGATTTCTTTTCCAAGACTTTTAACTTCTTGCCCAAATCTTCATTCTCTTTCTTGACTTTCTCCAATTCCTTTTGAAGAATATCATAATCAAATGAATTATCATAGATACCATTTCTCAAATTCTCTATAGTTTCTATCACTTCTAAATTTTAATTTTTAAGTTGACTCCACCTTTTGGGGAAAAGGTGGAAGTGTTTTTTCCTATTTTTCAAATATTTAGTCAATTGATGTCAAAATTTGAGGCACTTAGAGATTGAATCTCAGAAAAATCCACTAAAAAAAGTTATAGTGCTCGGAGTCTAGTTTTCAAATATGTAATTTTTTTTAATACCCACATGGTATAAAATATATTTTAGTAGGCATGTTTAAAAACCCCTTTTTTAAATATCTATTTCAGGACCATACCACACACGTGTATGACCACCCTATTTTGAAATAAATAAATGATTTTTTGTGAATCCTTTTAGGGAAAGGTAGCTAACACATCTAAGATTGGTTAGAATATTTTTTCTTTTTCTTTAATTGAATATATTTTTTTAGTATTCATTTTTAATTGAGTATAAAGTACATTTTTAAAACCTCTGGTGTATGACCACCATAATTTGATGAAAATTTTACTTTTTTGGATTTTGTTTTTTTAATTTTGAAGGAAATTCTGTGAAGATTGGTCACATATAATTCATATTCTCAAAAACTAAAAATCAAAAAGGTTATTAAAATTTTAGTTAACCTTAATATTTCAACTTTAGGTACCAATTTGGCGTAATAATTATTAGAAAAATACTAAAATTTGTCATATCACTATAAAAATTATATTTTTATAATTTGTACAATATGAACTAAAATGGGTTTTCGTTTCATCTAAAATTTCATTCGGGAAGACCTCTGAAAAATCATGACAAGGTGCAAATTTTATTTTTAAATGCTTTAGTCATATTTTTGCAAGGCCGAGCACAAGCTTGGTGGGACCAAGCCTATCCCAAACTAAAAGCCAAGGTGGAGGTACAGTCCCCACTCCTAGTTTTTAGAAATGGGCACCCATTTCATTTAAATAACGGGTGCCCATTTCTAAAAGATTTGTTGGAGACAAAAAATAGTCATGTGGGCCTACTCTCAATGATTGATGATTATTCAATGATTTGTATGACATATCCATGTTGCAGAAAGAATATTTTGAAAGAACATTCTCATTTCTTGTCTTGTTTTAGATTTGACAAGAAGGGATTGATTTGAATTCAAATTTTGGTGCAAATATGGGATCAAACAAACGCAAAAAGAGGCAAAGAAAGGTTTTGACAGTTGATGAGATTGTAGAAAATAGAGAGAAAGAGGCAAAATGACAACGAGAAAGAAGAGAAAGAATTCAAAACCTGGATAATTTTGGATCATCGAGTTTAACAATCGGTTCAAAAGATGAGAACAATGAGGACACCATGATGGATGCAGAGGTTGAAGAAGAAAATACAATAGGAGAAAATTTAGGTGCATTTTCTAATCAAGTGTTGGATACAGGTATGTCTTGACAGAAAAATGAAACTTATTTTGATATATAACTTGATATTTTTGAATTAGCGGGTTACTCTTTAAATAATTTAGATTTTCTTCCTGAAAAATAGAGTAAGTAATTTTATTTCACATCAAACACCCCAAATCAGTAATGTTAATCATAATGATAAAGGAACTGGTAGTTAAACTCCATTTGAAAGTGAAATTCAAACCCCATTTGAAATTGTCAATCAAACAATAATTAAGATCAACAATGTGGATGTAGACATACAAACACCAATTGAGAAAGAAACCCATTTGGATGATAATGAAATGAATGAACAATTTCAAATTAAAAGTGATGTGCTAGACAGTCTGGATGGTTTGGTTTCATGGAGACAGATTAGGACATACATGAGTAGATTGTTTAGACAATTTTTTTATAATAAAGAATTTGGGTTTCAATGTCAATTAATGTTACAACTAATTAAAATGACTAAAATGAGAAAAGTGATGAAGAGGTTAGGAATTTATGTGAAATCTAAGAAGAATGATGAGTCTCTAAAACAAGTTATATCAACTGTTGCTAGTTCCTTTGACACAATCAGAAAGAAAAGTCATTCTAAAGATAGGAATGTGGCACAACGAGCAATAACAATAGCTTTAGTAAACAAAACAATTTGTGATAAAAGAATGATGACAAACATAAGTGGATATCTTAATATTCACCATAAAACTTTAGCAAGAGCTTTAAAGAGAAGAGTTAACTTTGAGAGTGATCCAGCAAACCATTTGTGGAGCTTTAGTGGAAGACTCCCGAGATCTGACATGAAACTTACTAGTGAAGTCAAAACTTTGAGTGAAATTTTTTGGCACAATAATACAAGAGTATCATCTAATGCTATAGATGTTCTTAAATTAAGATTCAGCTCAAAAATTCGTGATCCACATCCAAAACATTTTTTGGATATGACTCAAACTGAATTGTATAAAAAATTTGTGGATGTTAAGGTGTTAACTATTTCTATTAGTCAAAGATCTTTTGAAAAATGTAAACCATGGTATGTC
>MU228289.1:132511-157373 GCA_018584345.1 Thuja plicata | reverse complement strand
TAGGGTTTACAATCTTGTTTCAGTTGTGTTTAGGTTTTATTTTTCTACCTAGGGTTTCTTGTTTCAGTTGTCATTAGGTTTAGGTTTTAGTTTTAGTTTTCTACCTAGGATTAAATAAGTTTTCTACATAGTTTTCTAAAATAATTTACAAATTAAAATTTAAAAGTAAATATAACAATTTATTTTAATCCTATTTAAAAAAAAATTTAAACATTAAATAGTAAACAATAAACATAATGTACATTTTTTAACATTAAACTAATTAAAAACAATAATAAAGTACATTTTTAATAAAAAATAATAAAAACCAATTAAAAAACAATAATATGCACCTGTAGTCAGAAAAATGCCAGTAGGGGGGTCGGTGGTAGCTCTCAAAAATGGGCACCCGTCCAGAGCAAAACATAATCACATTTTGCAAGTTATCAAAATGACTAGCAAAATGGTTTAAAATAAATTTTAAATAGTTTTAAAAAATGGGTGCCCGTTTTGGCACGGACACCCGAACCAAAATGGGTACAGTTTTTGGAATGGGCACCCATTTTACATTTGCGGCTTAGGCACTTGAAGTATGACAGGCACCTATTTCTTAAAACACGGGTGCCCATTTCTATTTGCCAATTTTTTTTGCTGCGGACTTCCGTGGAATTGGCACTCAACTTTGTGCTTGCAGCCCCATTTCATATTTCAAAAGATCCTTAGATATTAATCTTGTATTTTCTTTCTTAACATTTTTACCAATAGTTTCCATTGGAACAAAAATTACTCGACACTTTTCCACTACATGATTCCTCTTTGCTTCAATCTACCTTCTTGGTCAACTTCTACAAATACTTTTCTTCAAACAACATCAAAACTTTGATCATCTAGGAGAAAAAAAATATGTAAACACTAGGGGATTCCACTTAGATAATAATTGTCAACAATTTCTTTGACTTAAACATATAGAAAGTTTTCATTATGAATCAACACTTCTAAGGGATCCTTATTACACTGGTTCCAAACTTTTCAATGTGAACAATGGCTTTCTTTACATTTGCAATTTTCCATAATGTCATTTTAACTTTTCTCCAACTATTTATTTTCTGACATGGAAACAATTTTAACTGTTGTGAATCTTTACAACATCTACACACAAAAAAGCAATAGGGACTTTGAAACATTTTTCCTATGGTATTTTAAGATTCCTCCTAGTGTTACAATTAGGAAGAAACTTCTAAGTCAAAATATTTTGAAATTCATTTTTTTCTCGTTACATGGCAGTAATTTTAATTATTGTGCAATGTTTACAACATCTACACAAAAAAAAAAATAGGGACTATGTTACATTTTTTCTATGGTTTTTAAGATTCCTGCTAGTACAACATTGACTCCTTTTTTGTCCTCCTTTTTTGGTATCACAAAGACAAAAAAGAACCATTACAAATAGAAAACCTTATTTATATATTTAGTAGTGATTTGATTTATGCATCTTCCTTTGGCTTAAAAATGAAACATTGTTTATTGGAAAAAAATTTTGGTAGCTTAAATTTGTAGTAAAAAATTATCTTATACCATAACTTTAGCACATGTAGTGGTCGTTTTCGTGACATTGCAACTAACAACTTTTCTAGGAGCTAGGATGCAAAGCAAACCATTTCTAGGCTATGGTGAAAATCCTTTCAAAACATAATTGAAAAAAAAAATACAAATTTTCCTAACATCTTTCACAACTCAAAATCTAACTCTATTTTTTATCTTCTCCCCCTGACTATCTTTCTCTAATATCAAATGAAGACAATAATAAAAATATCTAATACCATATGTTTTTATATTAATTAATAAAAATACTAGGGTTTTAACCCTTACAAAACCACTAATTGAGGGCATATAAACATAGCACACTAACAAAAGGAAAATATCAAAAGAATCTTAGAACAAAGCCATCAAAGTAGGTAAGCATAGGTTGTTGTCAGATATCCTCTAAATATCAAAGTTACCACCATAGTATAAAGTAGTACCATTAATAATGGAAAAAAAAAAAATCCCACTCCTATATTCAAGACCATAGAATAAATGTTAATTTGTAAAGAACAAGCAAGAAATAGAGAAAAAAAGTGGAAGACAATAATTATATTATTTTTCACAAATAAAAAAAAATTCCTTTAATTACGCAACTTCTTCAATGGATGACATTTTTCCTCAGTCAAGGCATTTTTCAAGCTTACAAAGCTTTTTATTCTACGATACTTACCCATTATTGCCCAATAGTTATAAAGAGTTTGCATCCAAAAATATTTCTACATACAAATTCCTCAACTACTACTTGTCATGTATAAACTATACTCTATGGTGCATTAATCTTCAACTAGTTGCAACTTGGTAAAATTCAACTATCAAATGCATGGAAAAATCACTAAATTACATCATTGAAAGTATGGTAAAACTAAGCACTTAAGAAGAACTGTTCATGGTAGTCAAAGTGAATTTTAGCCAACAATGAGGCTAAAACATTAGTTCTCAATAATTATAGAGCCCATTGAGCACATCAATCGATAAGTTTGAGGTATTTTCCATGACAAGTTGAATTGTTATCTTGATATCAAGATTCAACTATGTGCCTTTTGAGTTTGATTCATTTTCCTATAGTGGTTCAAAAGAAGCCATCTCTAATGAGAATGAATAGAACTCTTAGCACTCATTGAATCTAGGTAATTCTCCAAGTGGTGGAGCATCAAGCCTTCTCAAGACTTCACTCATCCAATATAGTTCCAAATCAAGTGCATTTAGTTATAGATTTTCCTCCAAGGTTAAGCTCTCTTATCTTGTTACATATTTTCCACAACAATTTGAATTGTGATCTTTGTATTAGGATTCAATTATATAGTTTTTGAGTCAAACTCATAGACCGATGTTTAATGAGTACTGGTTTGCAAGAAGCCGTATCTCATGAGAATGAGTTGAATCATTAGCACTCATTACATCTATGTGATTCTCATAGTGGTTGAGTATCAAACCTTCCTGGGAGGTCACCCATCCTAGTATTGCTCCAACTCAAGCACACTTAACCATTGATTTTTCTCCTAGGTTAAACCCATTTAACCTACTACCCCATTTGAAAAACCTTGATAAAGTGTTATGTCTTATGAAGGTCATTTATTCTAGAGCTACTTAAGCTCATGAATTTATAAGTGGGAGGTATTTTTTACATCAAATTAAATTGTGATATTCCCATTTGGATTCAACTATGTAGTTTTTGAGTTAAACTCATTGACCTGTGTTTCATGACTAGTGGTTTAAAAATACAAAAATGTGTTTTTGAGGTAAATAAATGTGTTTTGTGGTATACAAAAATGTCTTTTTGGTTATGTTTCTCTTGGCTTGATTTATTGAGTTTTCATTATTATGTATTTGATGAGAGAATTTTTCTTCTTTTATCTTTCTCTTTTTTAAATTATTAGGATGCGAGTGGCCTTGAAAGTGGGGATGCATAGATATGAGCAGGGGTTTGTTAGGGATTTTGTCTATGTCTTCTTAATGTCATATTTTTTTTTGAATTAGGAGGAATTTTTATTCTTTTATTTATTGTGAGATCTTCTAGTTTGCCATACTTGTTTAATATAGTTGGTTTCCACTTGTATACTAGAAATGAAATTATTATTGTACATGATAATTAAATCTTTTCTCAAAAGATATAGGAAGCTTGTTCTGAAGGTAGCCTATGATGTGTGTTAGTTGAACCACCTTTAGATGTAATTCTCATCACTCTATATTTTTATAATGTGTGCATTCTATTAGTGAAATCCACTTTAATATGATATTTTGATGGAAGCTCCACCTTAAAAGTATGCTAAAAATAGGTTTCCAAAGCCTAGGTTCCTACATGGGATTCATCTTGATGCCATGCAAAACCTTAAAAATATTTTTCATCTTCATTCTAGTGAACCAAATATTGTTGAAATCATTGTTAAACATAATGTTTAGTTTTCAGTAAATTTTTTTTATCATATTAGACTAGATATTTAGCTATATTTAACAAGATATTTCTACATGTTCCTCTATCAATGGAGTTTCATAGTATGTGTAGCCATGTTAGAAAGTTTTGACATAAATAGATGCATCCTTAGGCATTTTCATGTGGATCAAACCAAAGAGCCTATTTGCAAAAGTGATTATTTATAAATATTTGAAGGATCTTATAGACGATAAAATTAGATATTTGAAATGCAATTAATGTATTTTATATTTAACTATTTACAATGCTCACTATTGATTTCAATATTTTGAGTACTAGATCTCAGACTATCCTTTGGAATATTTGCATTACAAACGTATCTCTTAATTTGCTTCTAATTATTTTCCTACAATTGAATCTTTGTGTCAACTACTTCCCATTAAATCTATTCTTAAGATTAAGGGTCAATTAATAAAAAAATATAGTTTCAAAACCTTTACGTAAAATTAATTTTTCTATCTACTCATTGAGAGATATCTAGTGATTAAATTTACTCTTAAGGTCATGAATGAGATTATTTTTAGCATCTCAAAAAGGTAATACTACTATAAATTCTTCCCTACCCAAGATACATTATGGAGATCCTACAACTCACAAGGAAAGGGAGAAGGAGGATATTTTTTCATGGAAATGATATGCTATGCATCATTCCATCTAGATAGGCAACTTTAATTTACAAAACTATTTTTTATCAAATAGTTACATGAATCTAGATTATTTCAATGATTAGAAGATGAATATTAATAATCATTCATGAAATGTGTTTTCTACAATGATCAAGGTCTCATAGGTCCAAAAAAGTAATAATTTTCTTACACTCATCAATATATTCTATCAAGATATTCAATATTTATAATGAGTTAATTATATTTTTCTTTATAAACCATATTGTATTTCCTAGTCTTATAGATTATTTTAAGAGAATAATAAATTAAGTCATGATGATTTCATGATCATATACTCTCTCATACCATATTAAACTTAATATCATCAAGAATAGGCTACCCCATCAACTAAGTATTGTTAGTTCTTTTCAATAATAATAATCATTATTTTGGGATTTTTTAATTTTGTATTGTTTACTGATGCTATATTGGAGATGGAATTGTAATTTAATATATTTTATGATGCTATATCTATTTAATTTCATGTCCCTTTAGTTCAACATATTAACACTCTAGTTCTTGATAGTCTCTATATTTTTGGTTTTCTCACTCCTTGTGAGATACCTTTGTGCCACCTTGAAGGCTAATATGTAAAATCATATGGGCCTTATATCTCAATTTTCATAATAAAAATACTACTTTATTGTAGCCACATGTTAAGGGTGTGTGTGTTGTTAGGAATAACAATCCACAAGACAACTGAGAGGGGGGGGTGAATAAGTTGTAGTATACATTATTAAACTTTAAACTTTATCAACCATATCAACAAATATAAATAATAACATAGTAATAGACAAAACCATAACACAAGATTTTTGTTGTCGAGGAAAACCTGTTAAAGGTAAAACCCCGCTGGGAATTAGCACCCACAAAAATGTACTGAGAGTATAGTATCCCTGTTAAAAGATATTAGCCCTGTTAGGAGCTTGTTACAACATTACAATACACAGTCCCTATTAGGAGACAGACCCTGTTAGGAGTCAAAGGAAATAGTAGGATCACTGCCAAGGCACACTGCCCAAAGAAGGTTAAAGCCACCCTCAAGGATTTAAAATCTTCATCAAGTGTATTCAGAAAATACACAATCCAGTGAACTACCTGATAGAAACTATCTTTGCTTGATCAATTCCAATGAAGTATCAACACTTCTCTCTATCCAGCAGTCAAGCTTCGTAGCTTCACAAATCTCTACTCTTCTCTTTTTCTACACCACTTTTCACAAATGAAATGATACCTCATATATACCCTTTTACAATAACCCATTAGGTCGGCCAGTTAAGCTTTCCTAATACATAATTAACTATGTCAGACAAGTAAGGATTCCCATCATAAAAATATTTACATAAGACCTTGTTAAGATACACACAGTACCTATGGAAAGTATACAAAATTTACATTTCATCACAAATACTTCCAGATCTGCAATCCACTCTGATAATTAATTTCCACACGTTACAAGTCTGAAGTTGGGCAAGAAAAAGGTCTTCTCTAGAACACATGCCACAACTGACATCATCAGTACCCAAACATAAGTCAAACTCAACCCATTTCACTATCATATGTTAGCTCTCTATCAATAAGATCACAAGTTGTGAAACATCAACCTCAATAAGATATACCCGAAAAACAGAGACCTTCTCTATCTATAATCACTGTTGCAGTCCAGAAAAATAGTCTCTACAAAATGAACTATAACATCCACATAATGCAACATAAAGTGAAACGACCTTAGGAGTAAGTTCAAAACTTAGCCTTCTGCATAAATCCAACTTTGATCCTTCAGAATCATCCGTACAGTGTCCGTACACTTGTTCCAGTTAAGTAGTTAGTCTATCTTCTCTATAGAAATATATGTTGACATCAATGAAAAAAAATGAATATCAACAACATGATCAGTAACCAAAATTGATATCATCCAACAATCTCCCCCTTTGGCATTGATGGCAGCATATGTGAAAATCCATATGCATCAACCGAAAAGTACTCTCTCTCAATACAATCTTCTCAATATCCTCAACATAAATTTCCCAAAACATTAGGTATTTTCTCATAGATTCCTTCCACCTTTGGCAGCACTGGTAAAGGGTACCATAACTCGTCTATATTCTTCAGCAGGTTTTTCAAATCTTCATTCTTGGTTAGGTGCAAGATCAGTCAAATGTGCTCTATAATGTTCTCCTGCGATCACTCCCCCTAAGGAGTAGATCCATACATCAATTCTAGAGAATAATATAACTCTGAGATCCACTAGATTGATGCATATCTGCATCATTTTAATTACCACTAGGAGGGGCCATCACCCCAAGCATGCCTCTGAGGTATTCAAAAGCATCTTTTGGCAAAGTTTTAGTAAATATATCTACTATCTATTCCTTTGTGCTTATATACTCTAGTTTAATCTCCTTAGCAACTACCTTCTTCCTCAAGAAATGATACTTAATAGAAATATGTTTAGTCTTTGAGTGCATAACAAGATTCTTCGACATGTTTACTATACTTTTTTTTATCACAATGAATAACGACTGGCTCCTTGAAAATTATTTCAATATCTTCCAGCATTTGTTTCATCCAAACAACTTGTGTGCAATTAATTGTAGCAGCTATGTATTCTGATTTAACAGTAGATTGAGCAATAAAATTCTACTTCTTGCATAACCAGGAAACCAATCTCTTCCCAAGGAAAAATACACCACCAGTTGTGCTCTTTCTATCATCCAGATTACCTGCCCAATCAGCATCAGTAAAATCCTGCAAAGTAAAATCATCAAAGTTTTTATACCATAATCCATACTCTACTATTCCTTTTAGATATCTGAAAATCCTTTTCACAGCAGAAAAGTGTGTTTCTTTAGGATCTTCCTAATATATAGCCACAATTCCAACTACATTGGTAATATATGGTCTAGTCTGTGTCAAATATTGTAGACCTCCAATCATAGACATGTACTTATTCTGCCCAACACTTTGAGTCTCATCACTTTTAGTTAGTTTATTCCCTATTATAATGGGTGTACAAATAGGTTACAATCTTCCATTCAAAATTTCTACAACATTTCCTTAAGGTACTTGGTCTGAGATATAAATATGCCATTCTTACTCTGATTAATTCACAAACCAAGAATTTTTTTTATCTCACCAATCATTGACATCTCAAACTCATTCTCCATTTATTTAGCAAACTTCTTACTCATTTTGTCATTTCCTCCAAAAATGATATCATCAACAAAAACTTCTATAATTATGATTCCATCTTCATCAGTTCTTAAATATAAATTATTGTCTGCATTACCTTTTCTGAAACCAAGATGAAGTAGATTTTTATCCAATCTTGCTTACCATTCCCTCAGTGCTTGTTTCATTCCATATAGTGCCTTCTTTAGTCTGCAAACTATGTTTTCATCATCTGTCACAGGAAAACCATTAGGTTGGTCAATGTACACTTCTTCTTCTAGGTCACCATTCAAGAATGTAGATTTCACATCCATCTGATACACTTTGAAGTCTTTATGTGAAGCATAGGCAAGGAATAGTCTCACACCTTCCAGTCTAGCAACACGTGCGAATGTTTCTTCATAGTCTATGCCTTCTTGTTGTGAATAGCCTTTACATACTAGTCTAGCCTTGTTTCTTACCACTGTACCTTACTCATCCAATTTGGTTTTTGAAAACCCACTTAGTTCCAATCACATTATTTTTTTTAGGTCTCGGAACCAACTCCCAAGTATTGTTCTTCTTTATCTGCTCTAGTTCTTCTTCCATGGCTTTAGTCCAAGATTCATCTTAACATGCTTCTTCAGTAGTCTTGGGTTCAGCTTGAGAAATCAAACAGATCTCATCTCTAACTTTAGATATAGTCATCATGCCTTTGCTTGCATCATGAATAATTTTATCTTCAGGATGATTTTTCTTTATATACCTTGGAGTCTTGAATGTCTCAGTAGCTTTAGCCTATCCTTCTTCTTTAGTCTCATACTCAATCATCAACGGTTCTTCAAGTTCAGCAACAACTTCTCTTGTTTCTGTTATCTGACCATAATCATACATTCTTTCCTGAATTTGAAATTTCTCATTTATCCTCACATTAGCGCTTTCAATTAGTTTTCTCAATCTCAGATTGAAACATTTATATGCTTTACTCTTATTAGAATAACCAAGAAAGATTTATTCATTACTTCTAACATAAAAATTGCCTATCTCATTGTCTCTCTTGATATAGCATTTACTACAAAATATTCTAAAATATTTCACAATAGGTGTATGATCAAACCACAATTCATAAGGAGTTTTATTTTTACCTTCTCTGATTTGAATTTTATTTAGTGTGTACACAATAGTGCTAATTGTTTCTCTTTAATGAACATGTGATACATTTCCTTTGAGCAACATAGTCCTAGATGCATCTAATATAGTTATGTTTCTTTGCTTTGATATCCCATTCTATTGTGGAGTTCTAGGAGCTAAAGTCTGTCTATGTATTCCATTTTCTTCACAATATGTGTTAAATAATTCTAATGTAAATTCTCCCCCTCTCTTTGATCTCAAACATTTCATCTTTAAACCAGATTCATTCTCAAATTTTTTCTTTGAACAACTTGAATTTGTCAAATACCTCAGATTTCTGTCTCAAATATCTAACCCACATCATTCTAGAAAATTCTTCAATAAAGAGTATAAAATACCTTTCACCATAGTATGATCTTGTTCTTTTAGAGCCACACAGATCTGTATGCACCAGATCCAACTTCCCTTTTGTTGAATAGGCTTTGCTCTTTAAAGTGCTTCTATTCTATTTCCCAATAACACATTCTCTACACATAGTGTTAGATGTCTTAACAATTTTAGGTAGATCTCATACTTCTTTCATCATACTTGCCTTCACAATGTTGTCAAAATTAACATGACAAAATCTTTTGTGCCATAACCAGCTATCATCAATATTTACAATAAAAGAAGTAGCTTCAGATGTGTTTAGTTCAAATACATTACCTAGATGGATTTATTACGAGATACTATTAAGTCTCCTATTTTATTCTTGATAGAACATTTCCCGTTGATGAAGTTTAGTTGATAATCCATGTCTACTAGCTGTCCAACACTCAACAAATTATGCTTGAGTCCATCAATAGGTAGTACATTGTTAGTGTTAGTCTTACCATCCATTGAAATAGATCCAACCCCAATAATATGTTTAGGGGTATTGTCACCAAATCTAACAACACCGCCATCATTCTTCTTCAAACTTAAAAATTTATTTTTATCTCCAGTCATATGATGTGAAAAACCACTATCTATGACCCATTTAGATTTCTTTTTAGCTCGAGATACTAATGGTTTTTCCTCATGCATAGGTTCATCATCGTTAATAGAAATGAATCTAATTTCATCAAAGTTATCATCCTCATCATCAGATATTTTTTTTTTTTTTGGCAAAATTTTGATATTTATATTTGTAAAACTGGTTCAAAAAAGGGCTCCCGAAGAAAAGAACTAGTGAAGAAAAACTCCGTTCGTTACCTAATAAAAAAAGTAGATAAATCTACAAATATTAATAGTTATCTATAGAGAAGAACTGAGAGAAAACTAGACCTAATCTACCCACCATGCCCACTAGAGGCATAATACAATCCGGAAAGAAGAACATGAACCCCCCAATATTAAAAAGCCAATTAGAGGCTTAATACAAATGGATAAGAATGTACATTATCCTTCCAAAAAGATATAAGGCTGGATATATTTCAAAAATCCACACCTTATTTACAAACAAAATAACAATATGTTGATAAGGCACATGAAGCTTTGAAGGTGAAAAACTGAAAGACTGAACTTTCCCAAAATTGGAGTGGATATGGAGCTAAATTGCAGAAGCACACAACTGAGATTCCTCCAACCTAAGTACACAGCACAAAGAGTCAAGCGAAGAGTTACCCATCGAGCTGAGCATTGTGATCACCAGTTGGCAAGAAGAACATGGATTCCCAAATCCTATCTGCTTCTCTATGTATGAAAGAGTCTGGATCAAAAGAAGGGCTTGGAATATTGGATGATGGTGCAAATTTTGCAAAACAATGAATCAGGATGCAAAGGTACTTCTAAAGAGCTGGCCGCCAAGCTGGAATCAAAACTATTTGACAGAGAAAGAGCTAGACAAGGATTAATGTTAGATTGAATAATTGCATTAGAATACTCTAAAAGACCAAGAATAGCATAAGTTTTGGTGAAAGATTTCCCATGAAACATGACATCCAATAAATTCCTGTTCACCATGATGTCAAGAGGCATAATGGAAGAAGAAGCAATACAATCTTTAATAGCCCCCAACATTAGCACATATTAATCTGAGGATAAGAGGAGGTGTCATGGAAAAATTCCACCCACAACAGCATCCCCATGCCATAAATTATAGTTCTGAACTGCAAGGAGCAATTTATCATTCTGAACAAAGTTAGGAAGGAGAATCCAATTTGCTAAGTGAAAAAGCAGAGACCATGTTTGCAAAAGATCAAGGAAAATAGAACAAAAGACAAATACTATTTGAGAAGGGAAGATAATCTGTTTAAAGCGTGGAGACAGGATGGCTTCCCCAATCAAGCGACGAATGCACCTTCTGCATTTCAGACAATGAACTATAAACATTGAGTCGAGGAATTCATCAGAGATTTTAGACTCAAATGGAATCTCCAAGTCATCCGAAAGCAGAGATACTCTCAAATTAAGAGGCTTGAATTCATCCGAATAGCAAGAAGGAGACATATGAGAAACCATTCAGACAAAGAAAAGTATGACTGAAGACATAGGGGGAGTTAGCATATCATAAATACTTATCATACAATGACCCAAATGAAAGAGCTTCAAGACATTATAAATAAGCAAGCAAAATTCTCTTTGGATGAATATAAGCATGCGAAGTATAAAATCACCCTGCAGGATTGAAGATAATAATCATCCTTTAAAACTGTCTTCATGAACCATAATAAATGTTGAAATGATGTTTAAACAATCATGCAAAATTAAAGATATAAAAATAATGGAAAATCCATATCATAGGTGACATCATGCTTTCATAATGTATGAAATGAAGGGTTAAGAACGGAAGGAGAGGAAAAATTAAAAAATAATACAGCTTAATTACAATCTTAACCCAAATCTCCAAATCATGTAAATAAAGTGTCAAATTAAATTACATCGAAGATGGAATAATAGACACAAAGTCTATAATTTTAAATATAGATGGATGGGTTTGAGGACAAACTGAAGAGGAAGGAAAAAGTAAAGTGTATCCTTCTGAAGCAAATTTAGACAAAGCATCTACTAAATTATTCCCTTCTCTAAAAATATTAGATATATAGCACTCAGAGAAGGAGTCATCAGATATTACTTCACTAGCATAATAGCATTCCTTATCCTTTGAGAACTTAGACTTGAAAAACTTAGGTTTATACTTTGGAATTCTTGTAGGACATCTAGATGCAAAATGACTAATCTTATTACATGAAAAACATTTCAAGGGTAATTTGCCTTCAAACTTACCCTTACCTCTCTTTTCTCTTCTTACAATCAGTGCAACAATTTCATATATCTTTCTTTCTTCTTCCTATATCTGTTCGCATTCATCAATATAGGCTCCAAGTTATTCCCTCAGATCATTACTTCTTGTGCTTGCATTTCAAGCTAAGGTATTCTTGTTCTTGTGCACCGTAGCTTTGAATGCTGACTCAACTTTAGGTAAAGTGTCTCCCAATTCTGCGGCCTCAAATGTAGTTAGTTTCTTAATCAACATCTCTATGGTGGATTTTTTTGTCAAAGGAATGATATCCTATATAGCATGAACCTTGGTTCTATATGCAGATGTAAAAAATCTCAGTATGTTTGCAATTACTTCTTCTTCACTGTAAGTTCCTCCAGATTTCCTAATACCAATCACCACTTTAGTAATTATTTGTGCATTTGCTCTGATGTTCTCATCTTCTCTCATCTTTAATGATTCCATCTTTGTCTTCTAGTTCTATAACTTTGCTTTCTTTGTAAATTTTTCTCCAACATATAGTGCTTCCAGTCTTGTCCTAATTTCGTGTACAGAATCCAATTCCTTTCCTTCATTTAATCCTCCTTCTGATAGAGCGTTGATTAAAGATTCCCTTGCAACCAAATTACATGAAAATAACTTATTTTCATCTCCAGCGGCCTTCTCTAATTCATCCTCAGTTGGTAACTTTTATTTCTTCTTTATGATCATCCAATAGTGAAGTCCTAGACACATCAGATGTGTTCTCATCTTGTTCTGCCAACTATCAAAGGTTTTAGGGTCAAACTTCAAACTATCCTTCCTATAGTAAGTCATCTTCAGGATCACCTCAAGCTATTAAACTTTCTCTCTGAGGACCAGTAGCTTTGATACCAATTGTTAGGAATAACAGTCTGCAAGACAACTAAGAGGGGGGGTGAATCATTTTTAGTATAGATTATTAAACTTTAAACTTTATCAAGCATATCAGCGAATGTAAATAATAACATAGTAATAGACAACACCATAACACAAGATTTGTTGTCGAGGAGACCCTGTTAAAGGCAAAACCCTGGTGGGAATTAATGCCCACAAAAATGTACTGAGAGTATAGTATCCCTGTTAAAAGATATTAGCCCTGTTAGGAGCTTGTTGCAACATTATAGTACATAGGCCCTATTAGGAGTCAAAGCAAATAGTAGGCTCACTGCAAAGGCACACTGTCCAAAGAAGGTTAAAGCCACCCTCAAGGATTTACAATCCGCATCAAGTGTATACAACAAATACACAATATAGTGAACTATCTGATAGCAACTACCTTTGCTTGATAAGTTCCAATGAAGTATCAACACTGCTCTCTATCCAATAGTCAAGCTTCATAGCATCACAAATCTCTGCTCTTCTCTTTCTCTACACCACTTTTCACAAATGAAAAGATCACTCATATATACCCTTTTACAATAACTCATTAGGTTGGCTAGTTAAGCTTTCCTAATACATAATTAAATAGATCAGCCAGTTAAGGCTTCCCATCATACAAATTATTACATAAGCCCTTCCTAAGATACACATAATACCTATAACAAGTATACAACATTTCAAATTCATCACAAATACTTCCAGATTTGCAATCCACTCTCATAATTAATTTCCACATGTTACAAGTTTGAAGTCAGCTAGGAAAAAGGTCTTCTCTAGAACACACGCCATAGCTAACATCATCGGTACCCAAATAGAAATTAAACTCAACCCATTTCACTATAATATGTCAGCTCTCTATTAGTAAGCTCATAATTTTAGAAAAATATTTCTCAATAAGATATACCCGAAACACAGAGTCCTTCTCTGTCCAGAATCATAGTCGTAGTCCAGAAAAATAGTCTCTACAAAATGAACTGTAACATCCACATAATGTAACATAAAGTCAAGCAACCTTAGGAGTAAGGCTAGAACTTAGGCTTCTGCATAAATGCAACTTCGATCCTTCTGAATAATTTTTACAGTGTCCGTACACTCATTCCAGTTAAGTAGTCAGTTTGTCTTCTCCATAGAAATATATGTTGACATCATTGAAAAAACATGAATATCAACAGCATGATCAATTTAACCAAAACTGATATCATCCAACATGTGCTTCTTATAATTAAAATCTGTCAAAATAAATTTTAATAATTCTTAATCCTCACTCTTATGAATCCTTTAGTTTTTGATATATAAAAAATGAATTAATAACTCTTAATCCCCACTCTTACAAAAAAAAAATTGTTATGTTTTTTATTAAAAAAACAACCAAGACAAGGGGGCTTATCCAAACAGTCATAGTCAACATGAGAAGTGCAAACTACCAGCAAAAAACTAGCACAGCACGGGGGCCAAAAATTTTGGTACATTTATAAACAATTTTAACTTTCATATTTTTTTATCTCTAATATTTTGAATATTATTCTTAATCTATTAGGCTTTATTAGAAATAGTGAAAATTATTATGACACACACACACACACACACACATAGAGAGAGAGAGAGAAGTTGCGTACCAATTTAGTGGAAATCTTGTGGTCTTGAAATCTGCTGCTAGAAATGGGCACTCATCTTAGGCTCACACACCCGATCCAAAATTCAAAAAATGGGTGCCCATTTTTTAATTTTTTTTAAGAAACTCATTTTTACATGCTGATTTATTATATTTAAGAAATGGGTACATGTTTTTAATCATGTACCCATTTTTTAAAATTTGAATTTACCAAACCACCCTTTGCATTGAATTTTAGTTCGGAACAGGTTTGTTAGGACCAAGCCTATGCTTGGACCTCCAAAATAATGGCTAAGACATTTGAATACAAAATTTCTATCTTACCGTAATTTTTTGAGGGTCTTCCAAATCAATTTTTTTAACAAAATGAAAACCCACTAGAACTCTTACTGTCTAAATTTCAAAAATATAAATTTAATAGTGATACGATAAAGTTTACTATTTTTACAATATTTATTAATCAAAAGTGGTACCTAAACTTAAAATAGTAAGGTTCACTAAAACTTTAATAACTTTTTTAATTTTAGGTTTTTAAAAAAATGAACATGATCCCAATCTACATAGAATTTTCTTCAAAATAAATAAAAAATAAAAAAAGTGAAATTTTCATCAAATTATGGTGGTTGTACACGAGAGGTTTTGAAAATGTACTTTATAGTCAATTAAAAATTAATAAAAAAATCAATTTTTTTAAAAAAAAAGAGAAAATATTCTGACCAATCTTTGATGTGTTAGGTACCTTCCCCCAGAAGGATTTAGAAAAATTCATTTATTTACCTCAAAATAGGGTGGTCGTACACCTGCGGGGTATGGTCCTGAAACAAGCATTTTGAAAAAGAGGTTTTTAAACATGCCTATTAAAATATATTTTCTACCATATGGGTATTCAATTAAATTACATATTTCGAAAATAGACTCCAAGAACTACATTTTCTATTAGTGGATTTTTTTGAGATTCAATCTCTAAGTGCCTCAAATTTTGACATCAATTGACATAAATTTTGAAAAATAGGGAAAACTTTTCCACTTTTTGCCCAAAAGTGGGAGTCAACTTATTGCAGCAACCCAGAGAGAGAGAGAGAGAGAGAAGTAATTTATAATTAGCATCCTTAATAAAATTATCGTTTGTTTTTGATAGATAAAAGCAGCAAGAGGGTGCTGGCCCGTGGAACAGGGGACTGGAGGCACATTAATAAATTTATCTTTTGTTAAGTTTGAAGAGAGAAATATTTATTAATATTTATGATTTAAATGAAATTGTTATATGATTTGAAATATGAGACATAAGCTCTACATACAATAATTTTTATTTATTTATTTGTAGGAACAAGTAATATTTATTTCTCTTTAATGTACTATAAAAAATGAAATTGTTGATCATTCAAAACAATTGAAGAAAAGCTTTTCGTAAAACAAAAATTTGATTCATGAGCACGAACAACTAATATTTAACAATAGATCCTTAGGCCCTAAAGAGAAGTGGAAAAATAGCTTATTTACTTATCTCCCAAATAGAGAAGTTAAAAAAATCAAAACAGACCATCTTGTAATGGTTTTGACTTGACTGTGAAGCCCAATCATTATTTCTTTCTTGTAACCGATAGTTGTTAATATTTTAAAATAATTTTTTATTCTCTATTTTTTTTATTAATTAAAATAGGTTTTACAGGGTACCTAAAACCCAAAACAAAGCAACAGATTGAAATGTATACCTAGACAAAACAAAATAGAGCCAAAAAAAAAATAAGACACCATAGGGCCACAACAAAACCAAATTAATCTATTAAAAAACAAACAACATAGGGATAGCCAAAAGAACGAGGGAACATAATAAGGGGATGTCTACCATCAGGCTTTCTGCCTCGCACTAGAGGATCTCCATCTTAGTAGTCAATTCCTTTATCTTCTAGAGATCTGTCGGCATATCATTCTCCTTCACACTAGCCCTTGTCCTCTTACCAAGTCCCTCTTCAATCTTCTACTATTTTTCCACGCATGTATGTGCTACATCAGTCCCTTAAGGTTTCTCTTCTAGTTTTTCAATGAGACTCTTGGTATGCTCATTAGAGGCTTTGAGTATGTTGAAGCTCTATTCAACAATACTTTTAAGGGTTGCCTCAAACCACAACATTTTATCTTCCATTTTTCTAGCCCTAATACTCAGATTTGTCTGATCTTCAACAGTGCTATAAACATTGGTATTATTTGTCCCTTTTTCTCTGTTCTTAAGCTCCCATGCTTCATGGAATAACTAGTTACTGGACCTATAGTTGTCCAACATGCTGTTCCTAGCATTATTGAGAATATCCAGCTCAAATTCCATTGAATTATCATAGAGAACCACCATAGCTAGGTCAATCAGCTCCTCTAGTTTAATCCTTCCATCATCACCTTTAATAACTTTGGGATTAATGACTTCCCTAGTTATCCCCATTTTGGTTGTTTTGACATCAAAATCATGCCAATCCATTTTCCTCACCTGCGCAGACATGTAGCGACAATAATAATTTTCCTGCCCCTTTTCTTTTATCATGAAGTGGGCGTCAGATAGCTTGGGAGATGGAATTTTCTAATTTGTTCCATACTATTCATCATGGAGCTTCTCCTTCTCCTTGTGGAAAGAGCCAAGGGATTTTCTATGAGTCTGGTTTTTGAGAGTCTTACAGCAAGTGTTGTCATCCCTACTCTTGCTCTTTTTGTTTTGGTAGTTCACAATGATAGCCTTCCTTCTCTTTTTTATTTTACCACTAGATATCTCTTCCTCACCATCAATATTCATCCCTTCCTCATTTTCATTATACTCCTCCTCAGAGGATATCATAGTGGTAGTATGCTTTTTGGATGGGGTCACCATTTTTTGCCTTTTTAATGGTATGAATATTGGAAATATGCCTCTTAGAGGAGGAACCGAGATTATTCTTTTTAATGTCATAATATTCCTACCCTCAGAGTCCATACCCTCACTATCAAATAGTCTCTGAATGAACATAATCAGAGCCTAATACATCCATTTGTCCTCTCTCCTGGTGACCTCGTTCACCATAATTTGGGCTTTAGAATACTAATAAGTAAGAATTAAAATCCCCTCATGAAGAGCAGGGTTTGCAATATCCTTATCCCTAAACCCATTGTTATTTTCATATCCCTAAACCCATTGTTATTTTCATTAATAGAGGAATATAAGTAGAACGGGATAGAAACTTGTATACCATGACTAAAGTGGTTGATCAGGATGAAGTGATAGGTTGTGATCCTATTGAACTTGATGTCTAGCATGACATAATAGATGATGGCCCTTAGGATGAATCTCTATAGTGTTTTGAACCCTTCAGGAAGATAATAGGTCCCACAATTGATTATAGCTTTCATCTCTTCCTCATTCCTCATGAAATCATTGATCACAGAGTCTGAAATTTTCCAATCCCTTTAAAATTTCTTGCCCACTATGAGATTCCATTAACCATGGAGATAACCTCCTCAATGACCCTAAATTTTCTTCCCTTTATCACCATACTACCCTTGTCACATCTTTTCACAAACATTTTAGTCAGTGAAAGTGGAAATTCCACCTTGCTAAAGGTAATTCAAGACCTTAGTCTATCTCCTCCATTTCTCACAGATGTTAGAGGGATCCCTTCTGTGTCTTTCTCCACCCATTGCATGAAAAAATATTTATCTCATGAAATGGATATTACATCTTAATAGGCAATTTCTCACAGAGATATTCCAAAATTTTCTTCTTATGTGCCTTAAAAGGTATGTTTTAAGTTTGTGAATGGGCAACTAGAAACTGTGTGAATGTGACTTGGAATCATTACCTTTCTTTTTGATCCCATACTTTCCATTTATTAGAAATCCACTGAAAAGTGCTACATTAACGATCGTGATTAATAATATTAAATCCCTCCTTTCCCTAGATTATATTGTATTTGAGTAAATCCTTCACTTCATGCTGGAGATCTCTGCCGTGAAGCCATCTTATTTGATTGTCACTCTTCACCGCCAAGTTGGTAAACTAGTCAGCAACCTAGCTAGCTTCCCTATACATATGGGATATATGTACCTTCTCAAAAGTGTTCAAAAGGTTGCAGGTTTCTTTTATCATATTGGCGATAGTCCATGATGGTGGGTGTAACTTGCTGAGGTAGTTTATAATGTTGTTAGAATCACCTTCTAGATAAAGATTTTTGATCCCAAAATCATGGGATAATTTTATATCATGGAGGGCCGCATTGGATTTATCATAGTGATTGTTTTGTGTGACAAGTGGAAGGATGATCACAACAGTGTACTTACCAAAGCAATTTCGAATAACACAACCATTTCCCACCTTTCCCAGGTTACCATTGGTAGCACCATGCAAGTTTTCTTTAAACCAGCCTTCGTGGGGTAGCTCCCGGTGCAATTTTTATTCTTTTTTCGTTGGTCTTCTTAGGATCATCAGAGTTGTCTTTACCTGCAAGAGGGTTAGTACCTCCATAGGAAACATAGTTTCCCAATAAAACATGATGTGTCATCTGAAAAATGATTTTGGGAGGAGCACTATAGTCCCTAAAGATACGGTTGTTACACTCTTTCCAAATTCCCCAACATAGATGAGGGAGAGTCAAGGTACCAATTTTATGAAAAGAATTTTTCTTGAAATATTGGGTCCAGTGGGAAAGGAGGTCCTTAATAAAGGAAGGAAAGCACCATTGCAATCCAAAAACTGAGAGGATGTCCTGCCAAACAAAACTAACATAGGGGCAGTGAAGGAAAAGGTGGTCCATTGATTCAGCTTGAAAATTACAAAGCACACATCTATTGGGGATTGGGAGTCCTCTCTTTAAAAGGTTATCAATTGTAAGAATATGATTTTGAAGAAAAAGTAAGAAGAATACTTTAATTTTGGGAATAATTCTAGGGAGCGAAGAATTAGCCCAAAAAGGCTTCGCCTCCTATTTCATCTAATAAGAGTACACTGAAGCAACCGTGAAGGTGAATTTTTTGGATCCTTCCAATATCATGACATCCCAATTAGGGGACAAAGAGATAGCATTCAAAGCAATTGTAAGGGGAGACACATCCTGGGAGATAGAGGGAAAGTCCACCCAATTATTTTCCACTTTATAGTTACAGACTCGAGGGCCAAATTGCTGGATACACTCATCTTTCCATATTTATAGGGCTCATAATCCTTCAAGGGACCAAACTGTACCCAATTTTCATTCTAGAAATTAATAGTTTAGTCATTACCAATTTTCAATCTAGCTTTAGATTTGGCTAAGTCTTTAGCATTAAGGAAGCCATTCTAGATAAAAGAGTCTTTCAGGATTTCATAACAATCAAAGAAATAACTCAAAGAGTCATTAGAAAGATACTTATCTTCAAACAAGTCTCTCCATTCCCCCTTTCCATGGAAGATGGACCATATCTATTTCACTTGGAGTGCTCTATTGAAAGGCCTAATTCTCTTGATACTAAGACCTCTAGCACTTTTAAGGAGGAAAAATTTGCTCCAAGCACTAAGAGGAAATCTCTTAAGCTCTTCCACCCTTGACCAGAGAAATCTTCTTTGAATTTTTTCCATTGCTTCCACAACTTTGGCTGGAATAGAAAAGAGGCTTAAGGAGTAGGTTGGCATGTTTTGAAGAGTAGATTTAACCAACAGAATTTTTCCCGCTTGACTTAGAGTGATTCCCTTCCAACCAAGCCATTTTCTGTTGAATTTATCTATGAGTTTGTTCCAGAATTCTTCAGGGGGCTTCACACCAATAGGAATACTAAATTAATTAGAGGGGAGGTATCCAATTATGCATCCCTAGATATCCACAATCCTCCCTTGTCTAACCTCAGGGGTATTGATATAGAAGTGAAAAATCTTATTCTAGTTGATAGCTTTCCCTATGGCTAAAGTATAGGAGTCCACAAGGTATTTAATAGCTCTATCTTCCCTCACGGAAGCATCCCCTCCTAAAATGGGGTCATCAACGAATTTCTAGTGAGAGAAAATAGTGTTACCTAAGGACGGTTTGATGGCTTTCAGCTCCCCAATTCTCCTTTTAGTTGTAATCAATCTCCCAAGATAGTCAACCAAAATAATGAAGAGAATGGGAGATAGGGGATCTCCATGTCTCAAAACCCTAGAAGCTTTGAAGAAAGTAGAAGGGGACCCATTGACCAACACCTCCAATGAGGGAGATGAGATAACTTGATGTCCATGATCTTACAAGTATTACTGTTAAAGAAAAAAGCTTCAAGCATCTTCATTAGAAAAGACCAGTCAACCCGGTCATAGGCCTTGGACATGTCCATCTTGAGAAATAATCATTCCCTCTTACCTACCTCTAAGGAATGGATCACTTTGTGCACCGTCATAATAGAATCAAGAATCTATATGCCTGGAACAAATCCAAATTGCTGTTGAGAAATGATAGAGGGAAGCACTTTGAGAATTCTTATGGTAATGACTTTGTAGATTATCTTGTAGAATGAGTTACATAAGCTTATGGGTCTGAAGAGCTCCAAAGAATCTGCCCTAGAAACTTTAGGGATGAGAACAAGGAAAGTGGCACTGAGTTCCTTAAGACGGTTCTTGGATCTATAGAATTCCTGCACTACTTTGACCACATCACATTTGAATATGTCTCAGTATCTATGGAATAAAAACATAGGGAAACCATCTGGGCTCAGGGACTTGTCTCTAGGAAGAGAATATAGGGCATTTTTTAACTTCTTCCAAATTAGGAATAGCACTCAGGACCTTTTTTTATTTTTAGAGATGATTTTGGGAATTTTTCTCAAAAGGTCCTCCAGGTCCTCCTCAGAGAGGTTTTGGTCTTAAGATAAAAGGGAGGAGAAAAAATCAATAGCTGCAATTGATATATCTTTGTCATCCTGCAAGATTTGGCTCCCCCATTTGATTCTATTGATCCTGTTGGTAGTCCTATGTTTCATAGTGGACAAGTGGAAGAATTGAGTATTTTGGTCCCCCTTCTCAACCATATGGATCTGGATCTCTTCTTCTAGTACATCTCCTCCTTCCCCATCGCATTGTGGTACTCCTAATGTAGGATTTTTTCTTAATGCAAGTTTTCCTCATCATACCCATCTCTCTAGATTTCCTCTTAGAATTGAAACAGATCCTATATGACCTTCTCTTTAGAGGAGAAGATATCCCCAAACTCTCTCTTATTCCAAAGCTTAATGTTTATCTTTATGTTTTTTAGTTTTTTAGCCACTTTGAACATATCACATCCTTTAACATCAATATCCCACCATTCCAAAATCTTCTGAGTAAGATTAGGATGAGTCGTCCATATCTTTTCAAACCTGAAGAGGAAATTTCTTTTCTTGATAAGTGGGTCCAAAGTAACAGCTAGGGGAGAATGGTCTAGCCCAATCTACACCAGGGTAGATAAATTATAATTATGAGAGTTTAGCCAATCAAAAGTGATCAAAGCCCTATCTAGCCAGACTTCGATACACTCTTTTCCATTTATTCTATTACTCCATGTACATCTCGCACCTTGAAGGTACACATATAAGAGGGCTTGATCACTGATGAAGTCCATAATCTCTTGCCCGCTTTCGAAATCTGTGTTGATGCCTCCCTATTTTTCCCCCTCTTTGAGGGGGGTATTAAAATCCCCCATAATAATACTTTTAGAAAGATCTAACATGGAAGCTATGCTTCTTAGTTTGTCACAATAGGATCTTCTCCCATTTTTTGAATTAGGAGCATAGATATTCACAATGTAACAACTTCCATTATCCTTTATATTTGTTAAATTCAAAAGTAACAGATTACCTTATCCATGAATGACTTTAGCCTTCAGGTGTGAATAGTTCCACATAGTCATCAGACCTCTAGAGGCTCCTTCCAAACTAGTGGCAACCATATCCATGGTTTTACATAACTTTATGCACTCTAGTTTTTCCTTCTTCATCTTAGTTTCATGGATTACGATTATATATGGTCTATGATCCCTTATAATATTTTTTATTACATCCTGCTTATGTGGATCATTAAGTCCACAAATATTCTAAGAGATTAGCTTCATTTCTTAATGGATGTCCATGCATCCTGGATGGTCTTTTGGGTTACATCCACTATGTTCTTGCAGGCTTGTTCTTGCCTAATCTGGCTCAATTTTTTTTTCCCTAGATTTTTCAATTTGACACTGGGGAGACCAGGGAGGGGTCCCTACTATTCTTTTTCTTCTTGATACTGGTCTATTCTCCCACCGTCCCTTCTTTGTATTTGGAAAAGATCTCTTCCATTCTTGTGAGCTGCCACAGGGTGACCAGTTTTAGCAGTGCTTCCATTTTGAATACATGTTCTGGTTGTTCCTTCTCTGTGCTAGGGTTTTAATCATGGGAAAAAGTAGCCATCAGATTGTTTTGCGTGATCAAAAACACTCCAAACTCTAAGGAAGGTTCAGGGTATCCTGATGCTAATGAGAAGTTGTCCAGCTCATGTGGGGTGGGGCTTGATTCAATCCCTTCTCCATTGTTCTTCTCTTCCCTGAAACTATCCAATCCTTGGGGGGTAGAAACACAATAATATTTCACCCCTAAGGACAATTTTGGGCATTCATTCGTGTTATACTCCACCGAGTAGGACCCGACCGAGTCCCACACGACCGAGTTTAGCACAATAATCAATCACCCCTAAGGACAATTCTGGGTGTTCATTTGCATTATACTTGGCCGAGTAGGACTCGACCGAGTCCCACATGGCTAATTTTAGGTGAGTTCCATGGGGTTTTGAGTGGCGCCTACATGGCCAAGTACTCTCAGCCGAGAGGCACTCGGCCGAGTTATACTCAGCTGAGTATACCAAACTTTTTTAAAGCCCCGAAACAGCCTACTAGCCTCTCATTTGGACATTGAGGGGCTAAGATTTAGTGTGGAGGTGAGGAAGAAAACTCGGCCGAGTTCCAGGTAGGTCCGCCCTTTTTTTTTCTAAATGTTTTACTGTATTTATGAATATATATCAAATGATTTTTTTTTATCTAGCATTATAATGTAATTGTTTTTTTCTTCATTTTCTAGAAATGAATTTTTTTAGGTTGAATAGAATTGATGTTATTTAAAAACATTTAAATGCAAACCCAAAATTAAATGCAAACTCAAATTTACACGTAATTTACCCAAAATTTTGAAACATAAATGCAAACCCAAATCCAAAATTTTGAAACATAAACACAAACCCAAATCCAAAATTCTGAAACATAAACGCAAACCCAAATAAAAAATTATGAAATTTTTATACATAAACTTAAAAGCCTAAAATCATATAATTTAACCAAAATGTAAACTAAAAGTATAACTAAATTGTTTCATGAATCTAATTAGTCTTTAGGCATCCGAAGCAATCATTATGTAGGGAATTAATTTAGGATATATACATGACTATATTTATTACTTGAGAACGTGCCAAAAATCTTTTTGTCACAACTTGATCATTCTAGACATTTTCATTATGTACAAAAATTTCAATATTAGTACATAATAAAACCCTAGAAGTTTTACGTACTAGGTTACATAAATTAATTTGTATATATATTAAAATCTTAAATTCACTTAAAAGTTGTGTACATGTGGAATCTTTTTTTGATGTATTTATGCTTAAGGGGATGTCATGAATATTTTTATTCAGATGGACATACATATATTATGTACAAATATTTATGTTAATACATGTACATCTGTACAATTTTCATTGTTTAAAATTTCTGAACTTTTGTTTAAAAAAATGTTTCATGTTGAAGATGTAAATTGAATTTGTTTAAAATTTAAATATGTATGTAGATCTAGATATTTTTTAATTTTTTAATTTAAAAAAATTTTCTTTTCCAACACATGTACATGCATATTTAAATTTATTTCCTACTAAATGTACAGATGTATGTGCCCACTTGCAGCGAGTGTACTTTGTATCTCTAGATATTACATTTCTACATCACATGGCTTCTACTAGTTAAGACCCTAGCATTCATGGTAGTCAGGCCTTAGGAGCATCGTCAGACCACCATGATACCCCATAGAGTCGTGATAGTCATGTTATACACTGAATTTGCGCCTCTGATCTCAAGCTCTCTTGGTCTTGATAATCCAGTATAACAAGGGAATCATCTCCAGGTTGTGGGACCTATGCTAACTGAGATGAGACCTCCAGGTTCTAG
>MU228289.1:61341-126579 GCA_018584345.1 Thuja plicata | reverse complement strand
TGTGGGACCTATGCTAACTGAGATGAGACCTCCAGGTTCTAGGATGGTTCCTCTTGGATAATCACCTTAATTTGCTTCTTAAACAGGAAAGTAAATCTTTTGAGGGAAAGGGATAGAAGGATTGCTTGAAAGGGAAATGACTGAAAGCAAACTACCTACTAGATGATGCACCGAAATTGGCATGAAAACATAACACACATAGGATAAACCCCTGGGTCAACTAACTCTGAATTTTAAGTAAAACACAAGTCCCCTGTATAGGCATGCATAAATATTTCATAACCAGGTCATGATTAAACCAGTTAAAAGGAAAGACTTCTTCACAGTTAACAGTTTCAAACAGTAAAACACTAGTTACAACCTGCAAGCAGACATACTCTTCTGCAAGTAGATGCTGTGAAAGGACTGATTAAGAGGAATGAAATTATCCACAGTTAATCCATCAACAATCAAGACACATACAGACAGGTAGAAAAGAGACAAGGCTAATACAATTCAACAAATTGATCCAAAAGTTGAAGCTCGGCATATTACTTCTCACAGTGAATTACAGACTCATGTACAAAATATACTAAGGATAGAAAGTTTTCCATAAAGCATGCCTCCTACATAATCAGAACTCTTGGGTTACAAAATCTCTTTATCTCTGTCAAGAACTTAGAAAAGTTAAAGAACAGCAAGAACAAAAAGAAGAAGAACTGACCCTTGCAATTGCAACTTTTCTACTATATATAGGGCTATGACCATCTTGGGATCCCTTAGGATGCAACAAGCTTCGGATGATCATGGAAAACCCTAACCCTAAAAAACACAGGAGAGAGGAAAAGAGAGAGAGGAGGCGGTCAAGAATGACTGAGTCAAAAAGGATATTCACAGATATTTTCCTGACCTTCTCGATCTGGCAACTAGAAATCAGATTTGGTAGATATTGGATAGTAGCATTTACGTTCACTCTGAATAGTCATGTACACCTGTTCACCTATATTTCTCTGCAATAACTTTCTCTCTTGTCTGTGAACAGTGCATAGCCAAGTGTTCACCTTGTCATCACCCAAGACTTCTTCTCCTTCCTCTTGGCACTTCTGGAAACTCAACCATAACTCTGTTCTACTCTGCAACATCATCGCACAGTCGCAAGCTTTATTTTACTTCCTTTTAATCCTACGCGACTGAGCGACAATACATCTCTATACTCCAATCGCGCAGTCGCAAGCTCCTTTTCATTTGTCCATGTTACTCGGTGAGTGAGCGATGAGCTGCCCTTTCCTTTGGTCACAAACCTGCAAGCCTTTACCTTCTTTCCTTTTTTTCTCAGCGAGTGCGCGATGAGCTCATCTTCTCCTTTGGTCGCTCAGTCGCGAGCCATTTCTTCTTTATGTCATTTTCTCGGCGAGTGAGCGACGAGGCCTTTTCTTTTGTCAATCGCTCAGTCGCGAGCTGAAAACCCTTTACCTTTATGGAACGGTGACTGAGTGACAAGAATTCGTTTTACTTCAGTCGCACACTCGTAGCTTGATCTTTGTTCATCCTCTGTGCTTGGCGACTGCGCGATTACCATCTCCTTCAGCTCATCGCAAGATCACGAGCCATTTTTTATTCTTCAAATCTGATCAGCGACCGAGCGACGACCTCTATTTTTACTTCATCGCACAGTCGCAGGCTTCTTTTCTCTCATCCCTTTTGATCGGTGAGTGCGTGATAACTAATTCTCTCTGCTCATTGCAGACCCGCAGACTGTTTTCTTTTTATGTGCATTGCTCGGCGACTGAGCGACGAGCCACCTTTTCTGCTCGTCGCGCACTCGCGAGCAGTAAATCCTTCACCCAAACTGCTCGGCGACTGTGTGATGACTCATTCGTTTAGCTCGTCGCCAACCCGTGGCCCCAACATGATAATTTAGAAACAACATCACGACTGCGTGAGGCATCATTGAAACACTGACCCGCTCAGTCGCACAACTTGAATGACTTGACAGAGACTGATCGCGATTGCGCGATGACCTGATTTGCAACTCGTCGCCCACCTGCCATATGCCACCTATCACACAGCCACTGGTTCATCTGTTTTACACTGGGGAAGCTGAGTCATCATCATGGTTCTAGCGACAATGCAACCAAAGGCAACCGCGAAGTCGGGAGACATTTTTACTAACTGCTGAAACTTCACGCGATCAAGCGACAGAGGTGGGTCCCATTCTTTATGTGACTTGTAACATGGATCTGGCGACCTCGCGACCAAAGAACAAACGCTAAGTCGGGAGACATTTAGGGAACATTCTAATGGGTTACGAGACTACGCGACACAAGGAAGACGCAGAGTCAAGGGAAAGGAAAGAATATTCGCCCAGGCTTTAGCGATCAAGCGACTGAGAAATAAAGCACATGCTCTTAGTAACTTAGAAAAAGTAACTGTGAAATATAAGAGCCATGGCCTAGGGTTTACCTCGTTCAAACATGAAAGACTTAGGGTTTAAGGGTTTAAGCAGAGCCAAGACCTGGGAACCATGACAGAGAATTGCCAGACAGGGCAGACTAGGCCAATTTGCACAGAATGGAAAATTTGGGTAACAAGTCACAGATAGGAGACTGTCACGAGGATGTACGCCACTCTAGCTGCGCTAGAGAGGACATTGCAGAATAGTTCTACCCTCCCTAATAAGGAGAAATTGATTTCCATTCGTACATAGTTGATGAGTATGATCCAGAAGGTTGAATCATACAATCCATATGATGAGTCATCTATTGATTCTTTTTACCATAGCCTATCTAGCACTGTTATAGGTACTGTCGCTTAGAGGACTGTTGATGGGGATGTTATTATTACTCAGGTTAAGAACATGTTTGGGACTTATTATATAGATAAGAAAGTGGTTATATCGGGTCACAAAATGTACAGATCAATTAGTATCTCCTTTTATATATCCCAGATGGTTTGTGGCCCATCATATGTGGCTCCAAAAGGATGAGGTGCCCTTATATTTCTACAAACAATTGTTTGCAGAGTTCCATTTAGGGTATGATGTTGATTACATAGATTTACCTCCACATGCTGGTCAAGGTCAGGGGAGATACTAGGATATGTGTAGATGACCTGATGCACCATAACCCCCTAGTAAGAGAGCATTGGTGGGTCAAAAAATTTTGGTTCTTCCAAAAGGTTTGGAAACCTACACTGGAGCTAGACAGGTTGCTGCTGAGGATGCACGCGTAGATATGTTTTCTAGCATTGCCACCATCATGAGTCAGGTCGATGAGTTGTCATTTGATCGTGTGGGTAGGTAAATGCTTAGATCCCAGATGAGGGTAGGCGTTGATCCTTCTAGTCCATTCTATGATCCATACATCTGATATGATCTTCCCACTCCATATGAGATATTATGGCTACTAGAGGATCGTCTACATGATATGAGCTCCAGTTTAGTCAGTGATCTCCTTGCAGCTTACCAATACATTTCTACCACACATGGGGTTACTCCATGTGATATTTCTATTTTTTTTTAGGAGACCAGGCCTTGAGATCCTCCACACGTAGTAGTCAAGGATGAGGAGATGCAGAGGAAGGTACCTCCAGACAAGAGGATGTCTAGATACATTCTACAGCTCCACGATAGAGTGTGGATGATCTTACACCGCCTCAACAACATACACAGGCTCCCCTATATTAGACACCTACGACCTCCTGATTTGATACTAGATTCTCAAATTTGCTTATGGATGAGGGCATTGATCCTGAGACAATGTCCTTACATTATTTTGAGTTATCTGACATTGGACGTGCATTAAACCAAGTACACTTGAAACCATTTAATTACAAGATTCAAGACCAATCAAGTAATTTTGTATTTAATTTATTTATATAGGATTTATCCCGAATAGAGTTGACCAAGCATGGTGCCATGCAGAATCTTCCTTGTCACAAGACTGAGCATCACAAAATGCATCTAGAGAGCTTGTTTTCCCCATCGTCCCTGCTTCCACTTTATTCTCTAGTTATGCTATGATGGCATATACGTAAAAAGGATTCTTCTTTGATAAGAAGGTTAATATGGTTTGAGCTATTGTACAGTGTAATACTATGAAGTATCTGAATAAAAGATATTTCCCCTTCTTGTAGAGTGGATGTGGACCATTTGGAAGAACCACTATAAATTTCTGATATTTCTTTGTGTTTATTATTTCTTACATATTTTATTTTTTATTTATATTTTTTAATTTCTTTAATTCAATAATTGGTATCATAGATGGGAGAGCTTGATTCAATTCTTAGGAAATCTTTGAATATTTCTCGGAGCCATGGATGAAGAAAAAAAATGGAAACTTGAGAAGTTTGCTAGGAAAATTTGTGGGTAATTGAAAGTACAGATGGAGTCAATACTGATTAAGAAGGATCTCTCACAAAAATTGCAAGAAAAAACCAAGGGTCAAGGTTCGCTAACGAATGAAGAATGAGAGAAACTTGATCAAAAGGCATGGGCAATGATTTTTCTATCACTCTCAAGCAATGTTCTCTTCAATGTGTCGGTAGAGAAGAAATCAAAAGGGTTGTGGGATAAATTATCTTTATTATATGAGATAGCGTCAACATTGAATAAGGTATTCATAATACAAAAAGTTATACAATCTGAAAATGAAAGAATGAGTTATGTCTAATCACCTTAACGAGTTTAATACCTTACTTTCTCAATCGATTCTAGTAGGCATAACATTGGATGATAAAATGAAAGCTATTATGTTGCTATGTTCATTGCAAAATAGCTGGGAAGGGGCTGTAATGATAGTTAGCATTTTCATAGTTGTGATTTTTTTAAAAACAAAATTGATGAGGTTAAAACCATTCTTCTCAGCGAAGACATGTATAGGAGGAATCAAGAGTCTTCATCTAGTGATGTATTAACTATTGTGAGGACTAGAAATAGAGGTCAGAGTCGAGAAAGAGGCAAAAATAATTTCAATGGAAGGTAAAAATCTAAACACCTTTCACAATTTGGAGGCAAAAATGGTACATGTTGGTTTTGTGGTAAACTGTGACATACCAAAAAACAATGTTGGAATTACAAAAAGGCCCAAGATAAAGTGATTAGTGATGGTGTAAATATTGAAGCTATTAAAGATGATGTAGTTTTCATTCTAATAGATGGTGACATGAATGCAATTTCATGGGTACTTGATTCTAGAGCCTTGTTCCATGATACTCCATGTTAGAGTGCATTCAGGAATTATCAAGAAGTATTTGGTAAAAAAATTCTTGGAGTTAACAAAGAGTGTGCCATTCTCGAAAAGGATGAAATTTAATTATCTCTGAATAATGGTAGTAAATGTTTAAAAGATGTATGATATGTTCCTATTCTTAAATGAAATCTTGTTTCTATGAGTCATCTTTATGCAAGAGGCTATAATGTTAATTTCTCCTTAAATTCATGGAAAGTAACCAAAGGTCTGTTGGTTTTGGTCAAAGGAAATAATTAAAGGAATTTATATGTTTTAGAGTACAATGGTGAAGTGGGATCTGCCATGGCTATTACAGATAGTAATGTTGAACTTTGGCATAAGAGGCTCAGTCACATGAGTGAGAAGGGTCTTGAAGTTATGCTTCAACAAGATCAACTTTCGAGTCTTAAATTAATCTATTTAGAGTTATGTGAACATTCTCTTTATGGAAAACAAAGTAGGGCCAACTTCCTGAGGATAGGTCATGAAAATAAATCATTTGCATTAGAGCTTGTACAGTCTGATGTTTTCACTCCTACAAATGTAACTTCCATCGGTGGTGCTAATTATTTTGTTACATATCTCGATAATTGCACTTTTGAAGTCTGGATTTATATGCTGAATAAAAATAAGAGGTTTTTTCCAAATTTAAAAGTTTCAAGGCTATGGTTGAAAATCATATTGGAAAGAAAATTAAATGTCTACCAACAGATAATGGTGGTGAGTTTTTCTCTTCACAGTTTGATAAATTTTGTGTGGATAATGCTATTCGATGAATTAAAATAGTCCCCTTTAAACGTCAAGAAAATGGTGTATCTTAGAGGTTGAATCAACTATTTTTAAAAGAGCTCTATGTATTCTCTCCAATGCCAGTTTGGGTAAATAATTTTGGGTAGGGGCATATAACTGTAATGTATAAAATTTGGCACAAGAAGGATTCCCTAAATAAGATTTATGTAATATGATAAAGTGAGATCCTAAGGCCAAATTTATGTTTTTTACACTGAATTATTATGATAAAATAGCTTGAGGAACATATAAGAAATAAATGGACAAGATACCTACCTCATAACATAGCAGATCTGGAAAAACACATTTTTTGAGGTCTGTATTGAGTCTCTGGAAAATATAACAGTAGATACCAAATCAAAATGAAGTGACTAACAAAACCCAGAAATCATTTTCCATTCCGATGTCATTTATGAAAAAGGTCAACCTTGACCCATAAAGGTCACCCCTGACCCAATAATGTCAACCTTGACCTGGACAATGTCGACAGAAAATCTGTTTGTGGATCTTGGAAGTTTGCTGAAAAGGGTATCCAAATCTGGTCTCAGATCTGCTGTTCTACTCATGTAACTCCCAAAAATAGCACCTGCAAATATCTAAAAAGAGGGATTTTGGAGTGGCTATATAGGGTTTTGCCTTAGTCAAAACTCCATTTCAGTGATCTCCACCTCCACGAATAGCTGAATATAGAATGTAATGTGTGTGTGTGTGTGTGTTGATCTCTTGAAAAGAGCTTTTGAACATGCAATATAAAGATCTAATCTTCTAGATTAACAATCCTAACATAACACAAAAATGAAAAAGCAATGCATAGATTTGAATATGACAAAGATAGCATACCAAGCCCCCAAGGCTAAATTATTCCTATCAACTCACAATCCGTAATTGCTACCCCATGGTAATGTCTTTTGAATGCATGAATGTTGAAAATAGTAGATCTAAAGAGAGAGCCTTCTTGCTTCAATGAGGATCCACAATAGATTATCCTTTAAAATGCTTGATAAAAGATGATGATATGTCCACCTAGCTTGTCCTTCTATATCATCCTCTTGCTTGTTTGCATCATTTCATCATGTCATCTCCTGATTTCGTCTCATGATCAAATGAAGGCAAAAGAGAGTGTTTATATAGAGATCTCAACATAGGCCTCCTAGGGCAATGCAAGGGATCCAAATTCAAATTTCACATTGAATCATGGTCCAATAACATTTTCCAACTAAGGAGAAAACATATTAATTTCAATATCGGAGAAAACACCTCTGCATCCAAACCTGAGGAGCTATTTTAAGTTTCGGGCCCCGATAAGCTCCAGATTTGAAAGTGGGGATCAATATCTAGCAAAGGTCTATGTCAACCTTGACTCTAACCTAGGTCAGGGTCGACCTCGACCCTGACTTGAGGTTTCAGGTAGGTCACCAGAAAGTTGCAGAAAGGTTTCCAGATCAGCCGGGGACCTAGAAAGGTAGGGGAATGTGCCAAAGTGTTTAAGAAGGCCTATGGGCCCACAGAGAGAGTAGGATGAATCCTAAGAGTACCAATACATAGGTCCTACCTAGAGAGAAGAGCCATGGAGAGAGATAAATCTAGGAGAATCCACAAGATCCTAACCCTAATTTCATTTACATACGTATAATCAAGCACAGATGCAAGTCTAATATGCCAACCATACTAGATGAGGGTGCTAAGCTTATCAAAAATGGAAGTGCTTCCATTTTAAGATGATACATTTAGCCCCCACTTTAGCTTAGATATGATACTACATGAATATGCAAGCTAAAGTAAGAAAACATCATGAAGTATAAAAAGGATATAGCTAAGTCCTCAATGCGAAGATCCTGCAAGAAACCATTAGTATCCGCAACCTGCAACACACAAGGTTAATAAAAATCTAGAGAGTACCTAAGTCTTACTATGATGATCTTGAGAAGTATATAGAGCCCCTTATTCCCCCCTGATTCAGCTTACTGATTCATGGAAGGTGAAATAGGCTGATAAGGTAATTTCTATAAACTGAATATGCCATTTTTTGAAAAAGTCCTTTCCTAAACCAATTAGAAGGGTCCAAAACCTTCCTAAACTAATTTCATAGGTTAGGTATCTGAATCACAATTCCAACAGCTCTGACGACACTAAAAACAGAGCTACAGAACTCAAGTTATGATGAAAAGAATAGATGCCTATCTAAATTCATATAAAGGGAAAATTCGAATTTAACCTACATAAATTCAAATGAAACCCTAGTAAAACCCTAATTTATTTCCTATAAATAGGAGAAAGAGACACTTACCACCTCATTCTTACCATTTGCAAAGTTTGGGAAAGGAGATAGGATGCCGAAGAGAGAAGAATTTTGAGCGAGCCGCATGGAGGTCCTGAGGGAGTGCCTAGCCAGCCGACAACCACTGCCTGAGGTATGTTCCTATTTCTAGTACATGTGATTGAAATTTTTATGTTTTTATAGGGAAGGTCTACCCTGACCCAATAAGGTTGACCCTAACCCAGTAAGGTCGACCTTGACCCATAAAGGTTGACCTTGACTGGGGAGGTTCTATCCTTTTTGGGGCCAAGTCAACCCTGACCCAGAAAAGTTGACCCTGACCCATAAAGGTTGACCCTGACCCATAAAGGTCAACCTTGACCCAAAAAGGTCAACCTTGACCAGGTCAAGTGGGTATAGTAGATGTTTGATGCAGAAGTACTGATATGATCCATATTTGTGCTTGCAGGATCTAGTCCATCTTCGAGAGCATCCCTTTGGAGGGTTACTGTTATCTGTCAGAGGGAGTGTTTCCAAGCTACAACAAGATGAGATACAGTTATTGAGAGATGTAGGATTATACTAGGTAGCAGTCCTACCATAGCTGAGGTTCCATCGGCCTATGATATCGGTCCTAGTAGAGAGATGGGATGAGGATACATGTTCTTTCCATCTTCCATCAGGAGAGATCACAGTCACACTGGAGGATGTGTATAGGATCTTGCAGCTTCCAGTATGAGGTGAGCCTGTCAGACCGAGAGGACCACATGATTTATCTAACATTTTTGTAGATATGGAGTACTGTTTGGGATGGGTAGCATAGATGAAGACCTGATCAGATCAGATATCATTGGCAGCCATACTGGCAGGTCTGACACCCTTGCTACGGAGGGTGATGTTATGTATACTTGCTTTGGTTGTAGTTCCCAACACAAATGGTACACTATTTATAGTTCCATTCACCCATCTTTTACGTAGGATGGAGAGTGACAGGGTCACTATCGCATGGGGTCGTAGTATGTTGGCCCATCTTTATCATGATCTGAGTCAGTTGGTGAGGTACCAATGGGAGATTATTACGGTGTGCACCCTGCTACAGGTTTGGCTGTTTGAGCATTATACATGTACACGACCATAGGGTACTCCTATGATGGTAGATGCGATCACAGCTAGAGCCTTTGCATATCCACTAGCAGATGTCTGGCAGCACGGAGATATCCTCTTTTGGAGGGTATGCTTTGACCATATCCCAAGTAGAGATGTGATATGGAGACCTTACTATGAGATGGTAGAGTGGCCGGATACTCGATATTAGTTGAGACACTCACAGCAGTGTAAGCTGTTGGAAGGTCCAACTAATCATGTCATGATGCCGTATTATTATGATAGAGTGATGAGATATTTTGGTTTGGTATAGGGGGTTCCTCATATAGTACCTCGATATGTATATCCTACGAGATACTATCAGAGACCTGGTGCCATATGTCGACCGATAGTAGCTGATATTGTGGATAGTGAGACGGATGAGACCCAGGATATAGAGGTAGCACCTGAGATATCCTATGCCGGTGTTACTAGAGAATATATCAGATACTAGAGTTTACAAGGGACCCATCCTATCTTTCCTGATGACTACCCCACAGTTGATCCAGGTCCTTCAAAGAGGAACCACCGAGGAGACGGCATACCAGTAGGAGAGGAGGAGGAGGATCAAAGAGATGAGGAGGAGACTCCCTTCGAGGGAGATCCTATGGAGGAGGAGAGAGTAGAGGAAGAAGCAACAGAGATGCCCCTAGGTCATGGTACAGACACCGGTGATATCCAGTCTATGTTACACCCCTGAGATCATAGTAACCTCCTTGAGCACATACAGATCAGACACCACCACCGAGGCCTAGATAGAGTGAGCGAGGGGAGAGTAGTAACTCCATGCCCCCACCATCTAGAACTTTTAGTGACATCCAGGCCGAAGATCTAGGTATGATATCGCTTTAGAATATTTTTGAATACTTATTTTATCTTAGAAGAAGGGTGATCCCACAATAGTGGGTTACACTTTTTCGGAGGAAGAAATTCCTCACAAATCTACGAGGTGGGAGGATTTAGTTGGGTACTTTCGATAGAAAGTACCTAATTGTTTCGATCGGAACATTAATAGTTTCGATCAAAACTACCTTTTTTGCTTAGTTTCTATTGAAACTAACCTAGTTTCGATCAAAACTAAGTTAGTTTCGATCGAAACTAAGCTAGTAAAGATTTTAGTGGGATTTTGACCCATAAGAATGTTAAACTAAGAAAGTACTTTCAATAGAAAGTACTTTCAATCGAAACTAATTAGTTTCAATCAAAAGTACTTTCTATCAAAAGTACTTTCTATTGAAAGTACTTTCTATCGAAACCCCCAAAATTGAGGCTATCTGCAAAGGCTAACAGAAATCTACAGTTTTCATGGCTTTGGGGCTCAAGTGTGGGGCTAAAATGGAAGAATAGGGACACCTCCATTTTCATCACACAAGTAATCTGAACAAGATTTCTAACAAATATAGATTTGACAAATTTTGAATTAATTAGGTCTATGTATTTTGATGTGCATCGAATGTAGGTTTTTTATCCAATATAAACTTCTAGGTTTGACGTTCAATGAAAAATAGTAGAAAAGAGAAAAAAAAAATTGAAAAATAATAGTGCCCTCCAGCTTTGAGTCTTCTTTCTATGACAATAATAATAATTTAATTTTGATAAATACACAACAATTTATCAGCTACGCAGTCAACGTATGTCACAATTACTGTTTACTCTACTTCAAACATTCATAAAATTTGCAATAATCATGATAATGCCATCAAACCAATTGCATGCCCTCTGTATGGATGTTACAAAACCAAATTTGAAAGAAGCGCATTGATATCTATTTTAGAAAAAAAAGTTATTTTGTACGAAGTCATTGTACCTTTTTGAAAATGGCATTTTCAGCAACATAGCAGTTTTAGTGGGAGAAAAAAAAACCCATTAAAATCAATTCAAAAAAAACTAAAAAATATATATTTAGAATCTAGACAGAAAATCCTAAAAGACTCTAGTTTACTTCATCTTCTGATTTCAAATATTTTAACGACAATATGCATCCAAATGTGAACATTTTTCTCAAAATGTAGACTTCAATGTCCGTTTAGGCAAAAAAGTGTAACCCACTATTGTGGTATCACCCAGAAGAAATTTAGTAAGCTTTTTATTTTGACTTTTTTTTTTGTAGGAAGTGTAGTGGAGTGGAGGAGCTTTGTATCTGAGGTTTTGAAGGATACATGTATATTCTACCACTTTCCAGCTAGTGAGAGAGAGTCCCGTGAAGGACAGAGGGATCCCAGAAGACATGCATATATCTTCCTGAGTGTGCGGTGAGAGTTATGGTTATTCAAGGAGAGGGAGGAGAAACTGATGGCTGACATGTAGAGAGCTCATGAGAGGATCTAGGAGATGATAATATCAAGGATTCGTACATGGACTACCATTTTGAGATTCTCAGCCTCATACCATAGATCTGAGAGATCCGGGAGCCACCAACCTTCAGAGCATAGAGATAGAGATTGATAGATATGGCCCTTTGTGCCATATATGTATTGGACTCAAAAAGTTTATTTATGAAGAAAACTTTGTTTTGGAACAATTAGTTATATGGTTGATTACTTTTTTACTTTCATCAATGCATAAAACTTAATAAAAGAAAGAGGAAAGGAAAATATGTATGAATGTATTCTAAATTACATAACTTATAAAATAATTATTCTATAAGAAATGCATAGATACATAAATAAATGATGATTTAAGGATAATAATGTCTGAGATGCATGATATTAATAGGTTCCCTAAGAGGTATGCCATGCATATCAAAGATTTTATAAGCACCTGAAGTAAAATCCTCAATTACGAGAAAGGGTGCAAGCCAATTTGGACTAAATTTTCCTTTTTCACCAGGTAAAGCATTTACATTCCTTTGATTCTCATATAAGACTAAATCACCTACCTTGAATGACCGTTCAATTAATTTATGATTATATTATTTTTGGAGTGAGTTATGATAAGCTTTAATATGTTCCAAAGAATTTATTATTTGTTCATCTAACATTTCTAATTCTTGTAATCGTTGTTCTCGGAAAGTATCTTTGTCAATGATCCCATGAAATGAAACATGCGAAGATGGTATTTCTAATTCCAAAGGCATGATAGCATCAGTCCCATAAACAAGATTATAAGGTGAAGTGCCAGTGGCGATACGAACACTAGTCTTATAAGCCCACAAGGCATAAGTAAGTTGTGTATGCCAATCTTTCGCATGTTTGTTGACTGTTTTCTTTAATATTTGTTCAATAACCTTGTTTGATGCTTCAGCTTGACCATTAGATTGAGGGTAGTAAGGAGTAGAAAATCTATGTTGTATATGATATTTCTCCATGAATTTCATGACATCTTTGTTCTTGAAAGATGTACCATTATCTGAAACTATCATTGAAGGGATACCAAATCATGCTATAATATTGTTTAGGATGAAATCACAGATAACATCTACAGTAGTAGAACGAAAAGGAATAACTTCTACCCATTTTGTAAAATAGTCCGTAGCCGTGAGAATGTATGTGTGTCCTTGAGAGGAAGCTGGTGAGATTTTTCCAATAAGGTCAAAACCCCAAATGCTAAAAGGCCATAGAGCAACTTGATTATGAAGCTCACGTGCAGGAGCATGAATTAAATTACCATGTTGTTGACACTGAGGACACTTTTTGACAAATGTGAAAGAATCTTGTTCCATTGTTTGCCTATAGTATCCCATTCTGAGGAGTTTATTAACTAAAGATTTCCCACCAAAATGTCCCCCACAAGAACTAGAGTGAGCTTCAGCTAAAGCTACAGGTACTTCAGTTTTGTTAAGACATCTTAATAGTAAACCATTGTAAGAACGTTTATAAAGTGCTTCCCCTAAAATGATATAGCGGGCTGCAAGCTTTCTAATATGATTACGTGTGTTCCTTGTTGATGATTCTGGAAAAGTATTATCTTTTAGAAAATGAAAGATATGTTAATACCATTCATCTAAATGCAAATTACAAAAATCCATGGTAACCTTATCAGAAATTTCAGGGAATTTAAGAGTGTGTATAGTAAATTGAAAGTCTTCCTTGTTGTTCTCAAGGCAAACCAAAGAAGCTGCGCTTGCCATGGCATCCGCATGTTGATTATCTTTCCTACGTAAAGTTTGAATTGTATAAGAAGAGAATTGTGAAAGAATATCTAGAACCAAATCTTGATATTGTGCCATCTTATCATTCTTAGTTTGATAACCTCCTTTGATTTGTTCCACAATCAATTATGAATCCTCGTAAATTTCTAAGTTTTTAATCTCCAGAGATAAAGTTGCCTGTAAACTGGCAATGAGAGCTTCATACTCCGCAATATTGTTAGTACAAGGAAAAGTTAATTTATATGACATAGGGATCAGTTTCTTCATAGGAGGGATCAAGATAATTCCCACCCCAGCACCTGTCTTGCATCTGGAGCCATCAAAATATAATTCCCAAATGTCATCTTGTTTTATTGCAAGTATATTCTCATCGGGGAATTCTGCTGAGGTAACATGTGTATTAGAATAAGGGAAATGAGCATAAGCTAAATAATCAGTTAATGCCTTTCCTTTAATTGAATTTTGAAGGATGAAATTAAGATTGAATTCTGTGAGAAACATCACCCATTCAGCTAATCAACCAGAGAGATTAGTTTTTGAGAAAAGATGTTTTAAAGGATCATATTTAACAATCACATTGACTTCAGCATTGAGTAAGTAATGCCAGAGTTTTTGAAAAGCATAAACTAAATCCAATAATTGTCATTCTAGTTGAGTGTATCACATTTCATAATCCAACAAAGTTTAAATAATATAGTATACGAGTCTTTCCTTTCCGTCATTATCATGTTGGGTCAACAATGCACTTACAACATTAGTTGTGGTAGAAGTATATAGATAAAAGGGTTTATTAAATTGAGCAGGTTACATAAGATAGGAGGATTAGAAAGATATTCCTTAAATTGCTCAAAAGACTTTTTGCATTCCTGGTTCCAAGAAAAGGTAGTATCTTTTCTGAGTAAAGAAGTAAAAGGAACAATCCTATCGGCTAAGTTAGAAACAAAGTAACGAATAGATTGTATTTTACCTTGTAGACTGCGTAATTGATAAATATTCTTACGACGAGGCATGTTAATGATAGCATCTATCTTCTCAATATCAACTTCTATGCCTCGCTTGGAAATAATAAATCCTAATAATTTTCCAGAATCAACTCCAAAAGCACATTTCTTAGGATTTAACCCCATGTTATAATTCCTAATTATTTCAAATATTTGTCTTAGAATGAACACATGATCTTCTCTTTGTATAGATTTTGCCAAAATATCATCCACATAATCTTCCAAAATATTATGAATGTAATCATGAAAAATTAGAGTCATGACACGTTGATAGGTAGCTCTCGCATTTCTTAATCCAAAAGGCATCATGACCCAGTAGACTGTCCCCCAAGGTGTAATAAATGTGGTTTTAAGTTGATCCTCGATAGGAATAAAGATTTGATTATACCCTAAAAATCCATCCATAAAAGACAATAATGCATGACCCGCTGTTGAATCCACAATCATGTAAATATTAGGTAGCGGGAAGTCACCTTTTAAGGATGCTTTGTTTAAGTCATGAAAATCAGTACACATTCGTATTTTGTTTCCTCCTTTAGAAATAGCCACAATATTGGAAATCCATTTAGAATAATCAATAGAGCAGATGAATCCTGCACCTAGTAATTTTTCAATTTCAGCTTTTACCAGTAAAGCAATGCTAGGATTCATCTTGCGAATCTTTTGTTTCACATGTTTAACATTGGGCTTAAGGACAATATTGTGAGTGACTATTTTGGGCTCTATACCTGGCATATTCGAATATGTCCAAGCAAAGATATCCTTGTATTCAAGTAAGAGAGAAACCAATTGATCATGTTCATCTTGATTCAAACACTTCCCAATTTTAATTATTCTTTCCACATCATTCTTATCTACTTGAACCTCAATGGTCTTAGTTATTAATAAATTGCTTTGTATGGGAGAATCTGTTGGCAAAGGGGAAATGTCCGATTCATCATGTTCTCCAAAATAAGCTTCATTATTTAGACAATATAACCTTCTCCTTTTATGATGAAATGTAGGTAGATCTTGATAAGCTCCAAAAAAGTCAACAAGAGCTTCATCCTTAGGAAAGATGTCCAATTTTGGCTTTTGATCCATGTCAAGGAGAAGTGGATTAACCAATTTCAAATGTCCTCCACAAATATGATTAACATTAAGAGGAAATACCAATGGTTTCCTATAAGGATTAAATCCTAACCCATAAGTATAATCACCACCTTCATTATCCAGGGGTACCTATATACCTTTTTCGTACTTACCACAACCTTTCCCATTGAATCTAGCTTTCTTGAGTAAATGGTAACCAAAATCATACCTGTCGGCCATATCGGATTGAGTTAAAGGAGTGGCATATGTCACAATGTCATAACAATCTGGTTTTATTGTCTCAATTGTTTCATCATGAGAAGCAGCAACAAAGTTACTTTTTAACACCTCAGAAAGCGGAGAGGGAATAAAAACTTGTTTTTCAAACTCAGTTTGTTCTTTCATCAATTCAAAATCTGATACTTTATATTTTCCTATGAAAGTAGGATTAAAACCCAATGTTCCCCAATCATCTTCCATCAAGGAGGAAGATGGGATCCCGTCTTGTTTAACCTCAGGTGGTTGTTCAAGTTTTTTAATTGGTCATATAGGCTTAGGAACCTTAGCATATGTTGTGTTTAAACAGGGGTTTGGTTCATCATCCGCATGTAATGTGTACATTAGATTGTTGTATATGAACCTAACCTTGCGATGGAGAGTAGAAGGAACCACATGCATAGTATGTAACCAAGGTCTTCCTAATAGAAGGTTATAATTGAGTGGTCCCGACATAACATGGATAGGATTGTAACGAAGCACAGGACAAACTTTAATGGGTAGTGTAATAATTCCCACAGTTTTCTTTGCAATATTATCAAATCCATGAATAGGAATATTATCTGGTTGAATAGTTGTAAGATCAGTGTTAATTGCCTTAAGGATATCCATGCTACAAATATTGAGCCCAGATCAATTATCAATCAATGTTTTGCGAATGATACTCTGATTAATAGAGACAGCAACCATAAGAGCATCATATTGATTCTGCACCTCAACAGTAGGTAAATCTTTGTTAGAAAATACAATAGGAGGTATAGAAGGCATAGCATGCATGCACTCCAGAAATGAATTAATGTTCTCTTGATTAGGAGGCATGGCATGGAGAGTAGATAAGGCTTTTTGCAACACCTCATGATATGTAGGGGAAGTTTGAAGTAATTCCCATAAAGATATCTTAGTAGGAGTAGCGCGTAATTGTTCCACTAAGTCATATTCTTTAAAGGAAGAAGGTAACCTAGGTGCTTGAGGAAGCATGGGTTGAGTAGGAGGTAAAGTTGCTGGGACAGTAGGTTGAGGATTATTTCGTGTGCGATAAGCATGCGAAATGAAATCCATGTTATCAAAGAAATCCAAGGGATCTCTGGGTTTTGCCTTGATAGTAATTTGAGGACATCCTTTTACTATCATCAAAGGTTTGGGAAATAACGTTTTAGGTGTCTCGATGTTGCAAATAGAGGAATATGAAGGTAACCATGCATACACTCTATGGTAAAAGTCAATTGAAGAGGTTGTGGAGGAGGATGAAATGGGAATGGGATCCATGGGGATCTCATTCGAACCATTTGCATTCTCACTTCCATGTACCTCATTAAGGGATCTATCCTTTTGTACAACAAAATCCTCATCAAAGTATTCAAAACCAAAATCATACATGTTGAAATACTACAAGCATGAAAAATGTAAATTTTTTTGCTTTTTTAAAGTAATTTTGCAATTATTATGAATTTTGAAAAATGTAAATGTTTTTGTCTTTTTTAAAGTAATTTTGTAATTTTTATGAATTTTGAAATATAAATGCAAAAGCATAAAAAAACGTCTAGTTCTATATGCATGCAAAATCTAATATGAAATGTGAATCTAACACCAATGAAAAAGAACGAGTTGTCTATCGCGGGTTCACCAAAATTTAATGTATAAAATTTGGCACAAGAAGGATTCCCTCAATAAGATTTATGTAATATGATAAAGTGAGATCCTAAGGCCAAATTTATGTTTTTTAAACTTAATTATTATGATAAAATAGCTTGAGGAACATATAAGAAATAAATGGACAAGATACCTACCTCATAACATAGAAGATCTAGAAAAACACATTTTCTGAGGTTTGTATTGAGTTTCTCAAAAATTTGACAGTTGATACTGAACTGAAACACAGAGATGAACAAAACCTAGAAATAATTTTCCGTTTTGATGTCATCTTATGAAAAAGGTCAACCTTAACCCATAAATGTCACCCCTCACCCAATAATGTTGACCCTGACCTACACAATGTCGACAGAAAATCTGTTTGCGGATCTTGGAAGTTCGCTGAAAAGGGTATCCAAATCTGGTCTCAGATCTGCTGTTCTACACATGTAACTCCTGAAAACAACACCTACAAATATATGAAAAGAGGGATTTTGGGGTGGTTATATAGGGTTTTTCCTTAGTCAAACCCTCGTTTCAGTGATCTCCACCTCCACGAATAGCCAAATATAGAATGTAATGTGTGTGTGTATTGTTCTTTTGAAAGGAGCTTTTAAACATGCAATATCAAGATCTAATCTTCTAGATTAACAATCATAACATAACACGGAAATGAGAAAGCAATGCATAGATTTGAATATCACAAAGAAATCATACCAAGCCCCCAAGGCTAAAGTATTCCTATCAACTCACAATCTATAATTGCTACCCCATGGTAATGTCCTTTGAATGCTTGAATGTGGAAAATAGTAGATCTAAAGAGAGAGCCTTCTTACTTCAATGAGGATCCACCATAGATTATCCTTTAAAATGCTTGATAAAATATGATGATATGTCAACCGAGCTTGTCCTTCTATATCATCCTCTTTCTTGTTTGCATCATTTCATCATGTCATCTCCTGATTTCATCTCATGATCAAATGAAGGCAAAAGAGAGTGTTTATATAGAGATCTCAACATAGGCCTCCTATGGAAATGCAAGGGATCCAAATTCAAATTTCACCTTGAATCATGGTCCAATCACATTTGCCAACTAAGGAGAAAACATATTCATTCCAATATCAGAAAAAACACCTCCGCATCCTAACCCAGGGACCTATTTTAAGTTCCAGGACCCGATAAGCTCCAAATTTGAAAGTGGGGATCAATATCTGGCAAAGGTCTATGTCAACCTCGACCCTGACCTAGGTCAGGGTCGACCTCAACCTTGACCTGAGGTTTCAGGTAGGTCACCAGAAAGTTGCAGAAAGGTTTCTAGATCAGGCGGGGACCTTGAAAGGTAGGGGAATGTGCTAGAGTGTTTAAGAAGGCCTAGGGGCCCAAAGAGAGAGTAGGATGAAGCATAAGGGGACCAATACATAGGTCCTACCTAGAGAGAAGAGCCATGGAGAGAGAGAAATCTAGAAGAATCCACAAGATCCTAACCCTAATTTCATTTACATACGTATAATCAAGCACAGATGCAATTCTAATATGCCAACCATACTAGATGAGGGTGCTAAGCCTATCAAAATGGAAGTGACTCCATTTTAAGATGATAAAATAACATATTTGTTTATTTAATCAATGATGTTCCTTCATCTCGTCTTAATTTTGACATTCTCAAAGAGAGGTGGCTTGGGAAACAGATTTCATTTAATCAACTGTGTGTTTTTGGCTGTGATTCTTATGTTCACATTCCTAAAGAGAAGAGAATAAAATTTGACTTTAAATCAATGAGGTGTAAATTTTTTTGGTATTGTGAGGATAAATTCAGTTTTTCATTTGTTGGATCCACTTGCTCATAAAGTCATTCGCAGTCGCGATGTTTTCTTCAATGAGAAAACTTTCTCAGGTTTGCAAACTCAAAATATTTCTTCAAATGATTATTTTCACTTTGATTTATTTGATAATGGATGACATGTTCAGAAGTTTTCTCAGGTTAAATTTCACCCTTCTACTAAACTTGTTGTGTCCTCAGAAAATTCTCAACCCATTGCTCGTATTGTACCCTTGTCTTGCATCATTCCAAGGCAACCCCTTATGACAACTGCTTCCCCTGTCATTACTTCCCACACTTCTGTGTCTTGTATAAATATGCCCACGGTTTGTACCACAGAGGGTACTTCCCTATTTACACCATACCTTGCTCATTCTCCTATGCCACATGAAATTGATGAGTTTTCTGCTGCTCCTACCCCACGCACGCAACCTTAACCACAACTTGATGTTAAAACAATATTTATTCATCAGGATATTGAAGAGGAACTTTATATAGAGCAATCTAAAGGTTTTGTTAAATAGGGTGAAGAACATGTATATTGCAGGTTGAAGAGGAGCTTGTATGGGATGAAACAAGCATCCAGACAATGGTATTTGAATTTTGATAGCTTCATGACTCTGCAATAGTTTGTTAGCTATGAATTTGATCCGTGTGTTTACTACAAGTGACTTCCCAGTGGGGAATTTTTCTTTCTTTTACTTTAGGTTGATGATATTTTGGTTGTCGATAATAGTTTGTGGGTTGTTGGTAAATTGAAGATGCATTTGGCTCTTCATTTTGACATGAAAGTTTTAGGGGCAGCGAAGAGGATTCTTTGGATGGATATAATTAGAAGTAGAGAAAAATAGAAAATAAGATTATCTCAAGAAAAATATATTTTAAAAGTTTTCGACAAATTTATTATGACAAATGCCAAGTCTATTTGTATTCCATTGGCTTATCATTTTTGTTTGGCTTCTAGTATGTGTCCCTCTACTCCAGAAGAAGAAGAAGAAATGCATATTATTCCTTACTCATATGCAGTAGGCAACCTTATACATTACATTGCGTACATTGGTCCAGATATCACTGCATGGGAGTTGTGAGCAGCTTTATGAGTAATCTAGGATAGACTCAATGGCAAGCAGTTCAATGGATTCTCCAGTACTTGAAAGGTACCTCTAATTATGTCTTACATTTTACTGGTAAGGAAACTCAAATTTGTGGTTATGTTGATTCTGATATGGATGGAGATTTAGATAAGAAGAGATCTACTACTGGTTATGTGTTCATTTTTGTTGGGGCAGCGATCAGTTGGGCCTCTCGTAAGCAAAAGGGTATCGCTCTTTCCTCTACCGACACTGAATATGTTGCTCTCAATAATGTAGCCAAGGAGATGATATGGCTACAACGACTGTCACGGGAGCTGGGGTGCAAGCTATTTGTTTTCACTCTGTTTAGTGATAGTAATAGTGTCATTCATTTGGCTAAAAATTCAGCTTTCCACAGTCACACAAAGCATATAAAGACTAGATATCATTTCATTTGCCATGCTCTTGAGGAAGGCAAATTACAGTTAGTGATAATTGACACCAATGTCAATCCGGCAGATGTATTAACAAAGGTTGCCTCTCGGGAAAGGTTTGAATTTTGTAGTGCTTCTCTCGGCATTGTGACGACATAGCCATATAATCCAAGTGGATGATATCTCTATGCAGCACTTCTCACAACATTGATTGGACTTCAAGTGGGAGATTGTAACAGTTCTGACTTAACTCTAAAGCCCAATCCTTATTTCTTTCTTGTAACTGATGGCTGTTGGTATTCTAAAATAGTTTTTCATTCTCTAGTTATGCTGCAATGGCACATAGATAAAAATGTTTCTTCTTTAATTTCGCTATAAGAAAGGGATTTCGCTTTAATTTCCATGAAGTCTGTAATGAGAGTAGAGGGAAAGTACGGGGTTTAGTCGTATAACTGATGAGGATGCTGTCCTAGAATCAATGTGCAACGATATTTTTGTTTGAGGAATATCAAAAATTTGCCACGAAAAAAAATCTATGCAGATTTCTTTTGGTATACGCCGAGAATGCTGATTTCATTGCAACTTCAATTCCTTTGCCCTTGGCGCATCTGTTATAAAAAGAAGATGTGTATGCGATTGCCTTGCAAAAGACGAGAAATCAAATTAAAGAAACATTTTAAAGAAAACGCACTTAGAATTACACATCAGGAAGGTCCGAATGGTGACGAAATTCTCTTTATAAAAAGTTTAACAAGTTCCTTCGATTCATTTTAAAAACAATTCTTAAATGGTGGGTGATTCGACGTGCTGTTATGATAACGTTCCAGGAAACATTCAGGTTTACTTTGGTTAGAGAAATGTATTAGGGATTTCAAAGTGCTCTCGTTCTACAACGAGGAGTCCCTCGTTGTGCTTTGCATAAAGGTGGCAGGAAGACTACTGTCGCATTGCCTCTTTGCGATGATAATTAAATTAAAAGTTATAGCCCTCAGAAATTGTGTTAAATTTACATCGCATTTCACCCTTCGGAGGAGACGCATCGCCACATAATTGTGGCTTCTCAACGACAAATGATTCGGACAAGAAACAATCATCTTAAATGGTTAAATTCTTCTTAATATGGAGCATGATGCTGCTATTTCTTAAACTGGTTTTCACCTCACAAAATTTCTTGTCTTAAATTCCATGAAATTTATAATAAGAGCAGACGGAAGGTACGGGGTTTAATCGTAGAAGTGATGAAGATGCAGTCTTAGAATCAAATTCCAACACTTGTATTGAAGATTATCAAAGCGTTGCCACGAAAAATAAAATCTGTGTACATTCGTATACGTTGAGAATGCTAACTTAATTAGAATTTTACTAAAGTAGATTCCTCTAACAACTGCCACATCTATTATAAAAGAAAGAAGTGTATGATATCGTCTTTGAAAAAAAAAAGCATTTAAAAAAATAGAGTAAAAAAATAAGTGTATACTCTTTTTGATAATCAATAAAATGAGTATGCATTTTTTTTTTAAAAAAGAAGCAAAGACGCCTACAACTACTTTCCACTAAGCTTCAAATTGGAAAGAAATTGTTGTTTTGCAAACAGTTTAGCAAGTGGCGTTGAGGATAATTCGGCGTGCTCTTAAAATAATGTTGCAAAATGATGGATGAATCGACATGCTATTTGGATAATTTTCTAGGAAACTCTCATTTTTACCCGGCCTTGAAGATTTCAAAGCGCTTTCCTTCAGCAGCAAGGTGTCGGTCGTTTGTGTATTGTATCGGAGTAGGAAGAAAGACTACTCTCGCGTTGACTATATTCAGTGATCTTCAAATTAAAGGTTATATCCTTTATGTGGAATGTTCTAAGCTTTAATGTGGAATTGTGGCTTTTTCACTCATTGTATATGGTATGCGTATAAGAAGAGATGGGTATGTTTTTCCTGGCTTGATTTATTGATTTATTTTATGGTGTGGTTCTCTCACGGTTTTGCTTTGTCTTTTTAATGTAACTATTATATTGTATGAAGTAAGAATTTTTATTTCTTTATATTTTTAAATGAATTCAATTATGATAAAATTAATCTTAACTTAGGTCTTAAGTTTCTTTACTCTTTTTCACTTAATTTGATATCTTAGAGTAAATTTATTTTCATGTTTAATGAGAAAGTTCTATATAACACCTTTACGTGAAGTTCTTTAGTTCAATATTACTATGCGAAAGTTCTTTAACACAAATAGATGCCTCTTTAGACATTGTTAAGTGCGCCAAACTAAATAGGTTCCTCTTTACATGAGGCTTAAAGTGATTGTCTATAGAAGTTCACCTGTCAAATGATTCTAAGGAAATAGTAAATGTTCACATTGGACAAATGAAATATACCCATGTGTTCTCAATTTAAATATATCCTATACTTACTATTAATTTTAAGCTTTTGAGCATAAGATCTAGGATTTTTCTTTGCCCTCTTCATATTCTAATGCTAGTAATTGACACACTTCTACATATCTATCTATTATGAACAAAGAAAAGGATTCGTCTATAAGAGTGAGTCACAAAAACAACAACACTAGGGTAATTCTTAAGAAGTCAAAGTATAATTTAGAAACCTAAATACATAAAACAAATTGACTACTTTCATCAGGAGATATTTGGTGAGGAAAAATTCTCCAAGCATTGTTAGCAATGTAATTTTTGGTTCCTGATGCATGAGAATCTTGGGTTCTTGGTAATCTTGCATCAACCAAAAATATTTATTTTCTATTTTCCTGTTAGTTTAGTCTTTGAGTTTCCTTTTGCGCACTTGCAGTTTGGTTCATTTGCAGTTGCACACCTCATGGCATGCTCTTAGCATCGTGTTGAACCTTTGTCTAGGTTTGCACCTCATTAGGTTACTTTACATATTAGTTCTTGCAGAATCTTGGCATGACTTAATTGTTTTTCATGTTTCATAGTCAATTTGTGCTTTTTGATCTCGTGAAGGATTTTCCTAATCGGTGAAGCTTCATGGGTCATTTCTCAATTTTAGTACATTTGTGGCTACTTGATGGATCACGATACATGCTTCATCTATAGGAGAGAGATCCTTATGATTTTGTCCTTACCTATATTTTATAATATATTTTCTTCTCATTGGGAAATGTAATCTTTCTAGGATGACTTGATGCTTGCCAACATGTATAAATCAAGGCAATTGTTCCTAGTTTAGGCAACTTTTCCAGAAGATTAGTTTCCTATAGCTTGATGTTGTGGAAATTATAAATATTTATGTTTGTATTACAACCTATATGCCTAGACTATAAGACTGCATATTGTGAATCCATCATGATTCATTTTATGATAATGTGAAGGTTGATTTTTCACATCTCTAAACTATTTTGTATTATTTGCATTGTGTGACTCTTGCTGTAAGGATCAGAATGACTTCTTTGAAGTTCCTCTTATCCTTGGTTGGATCATTTTGTATCAAAGAATGTTTATGATTTTGTCTTAGTAGATTTGGGTTCCTAATCCTATGAAGTCCTGAATTGATTTTTTGTAGGGTGGTAGAGTGAGGATTTGACCCACATTTGCATTCACATAGGATGGATCAAAGAGGAAATGCTAGAGGTGGAAGGAGAGATGTAGATCCAACTATGTTAGATATGTTAAGACAATTTGTGGCTATGTTATAAGCTATTGAAATAGCCTAGAGATGAGTGTGACACATTGAGGATGCGAGTGATGAAGAGGAAGAAAGAGATGAAGTAGCTGAAGGAGGTGAAGAGAAACCAGAGATTAAGCAAGGAGATGATATGTTTACAAAAGCACTAACTAGAGTTAATGCAAGACCATATCTCAATCCACTAGACTATGATGGGAAACTAGATTTAGATGAGTTGCTTGATTGGATAACATAGATGAAGAAGTACTTTAATTATGAAGGCATCTATGATGATAAGAAGGTGAAGTATGCTTGCACAAAGTTGAGAGGACATGTATCTTTATGGTGGGAACATTTGCAGGCTGGTAGACAAAGAAGAGACAAGGACAAAATTAAATTATAGGATAAGATGGTGAATAAATTGAAGGTCAAATTTTACAATACTGATTACCAAGTAAGTTTGTTTTGGAAATTGCAAAAGCTAAAGCATAAGGACCTTAGTGTGAAGGAGTACACCAAGGAATTCTATAGATTGGATATCAAATCTAGGCATAGTGATGATGATGTTGAAAGGGTTGCAAGGTACATAAATGGTTTAAGGACATCTATTCAAGATGATATTAGTTTGGTTTAATTACAAAGTGTAGATGAAGCTAACAAATATGCCCTAAAAATGAGAAGTTGAATAAATGGCATGAGAAATTACAAAAAGGAAGAGGTGGAAGTTTTCAAAGGGGTAGACATTTTTGAAGAAGAATATCTTATTCAAATAAGAATAAGGGAAAGGCACAATTGAGAGAAGAGAGTTTATACCAAAGAGATGACCCGAATTCCCAGAGTGGAGGTAGATCAAGTAGCTATAAGAGAGATGAAAAAAGAGTATGTAGAAGAGCTTATTTCAAATGGGGTGGTTGACAACACTGAGCCTTTGAATGTAGTCAAGGAAATTCAAGCAAGAGTATTGAGAACAATGACAAAAATACTTTTGTTGTAGAAGAATCTAGTGGACCATTAAACCAACCCAAAGATAGAGAGACCCTAATAGTAAGGAGAGCCATATGTGAGGAAGAGACAAATGAATAACCATTTCTGAGGAGGATTTTATTCAAGACAAGATGCAAAATTGAAGGAAAATGTTTTAAGATAATCATTGATAGTGGTAATTTAGATAACTTAGATTCAAAGGAGTTAGTGAACAAGTTGAAGTTGTAGAGGTTGAAGCATCTGAAGCCTTATGAGAATGCAAGGATCAAGGATGAAAATAAGGTAATAGTAAGTGAACAATGGCAAGTAAAAATTAAAAATTGGATCATATATGATAAAGTTCTTTGTGATATTATGTCTATAGATGTGCATCAAATCTTGTTCAGTAGACCATGCCAGTGGAAATAATAAGTATACTATCTTCGTAAATGGAATCAAACAAATATTTTTACCTCTTATTGAGACTCCTACAAATGATAATTTTATGAGTATTAGAGTTTGTTTATATGAAGGAAGAAAATTCTTGGATGGTTTTAAAAGTGATAGTATGTTTTATGCATTGATTCCTAAGAAGTTTGATTTAGAATCAGTAGAGAAATAACCTAAGGAGATAAGGGAATTACTGACTTAGTATGAAGACATAATATTAGGTAATGTACCTAATTGATTTCCACCTATGAGGAGTATTAGTCATTGTATGGATATGATCCCCAGAACAAGTTTTCCAAATAAAGAGACACATCATATGACATCAACATAGAATGAGGAACTGAATAGACAATTACAAGAATTGTTTAAGAAAGGTTTGATCAGATAGATTTTTATCCCTTGTGTAGTATCTATCATATTACCACGAATGGAAGTGGAGAATGAAGAATATATACTGATTCTAGAGCCATTAATAGGATCACAATGAAGCATGGGTTTCCTTTTCCTAGGAATGATGATATAATGGATTGTTTGAGTGGAGGAAAGTATTTTACAAAGATAGATTTGAAGAGTTGATATCATCATATCAAAATTAGGAAAGGAGATGAGTGGACGACTACATTCAATTCAAATGAAGGATTATATGGATTGTTATTGATGCACTTTGGCCTGAATAATGTATCGATTACTTTCATGAGAATGATGAATAAGGTATTGAAGAAATTCTTGGGTAAGTTTTTGATTAAGTATACTTGGATGAAATTCTAATTTTCAGTAAAGATAAGCAATATCATTTGTTGCATCTAAAACAAGTGTTACTGAGATTAAGGCAAGATAAATTATTGATAAATGTTAAGAAGTGTTCTTTCATGAGAGAAGAGATAGTTTATTTTGGATTTGCGATAGCTACTTAAGCATTGAAGATGGATCTAGAGAAGGTTAGAGTGACTGTTGAGTGGGTTACGCTTGAGAGTATTGGAGAGGTAAGATAATTTCATGGATTGGCTAGTTTTTACTGAAAGTTCAGTAAACTTTTCAGTTTGGTTTGTAGTTCTATGACTAGGACAATGAGAGGGGATTAAAAAGAATTCAAGTGGATAGATGGAGCACAATTATTTTTTGATTTGTTGGAAAAAAAGGTGACTAAACAAAACGTGTTAGCTTTATTTGATTTAAATAAAGTATTTAAAGTGGACTATGATGCATGTGGGAATGCAATTGGAGCAGTGTTAACTCAATTATGATGACCTATTTCGTATTCAGTGAGAAGTGGAATGATGAAAAGAGAAATTATTTAGTTTATGATAAGGAATTCTATGCCATAGTTCATGCCTTGAAGAAGTGGAGACATTATCTATTGCCCAAGGAATTTGTGTTGTATACTGATCAACAAGAATTTCAATATTTGAACATTCAAGGTAAGTGGAATGAGAGACATATGATATGGGTTGAATTCTTGTTGAGCTACACATTTGTGTTGAAACATAGGAGTACTAAATCAAATAAAGTTGTTGATGCTTTGAGTAGAAGAAGGAATTCACTGACATATATGAGAATTTAGGTGTTAGGATTTGATGAGTTGAAGAATTTGTATGAGGACAGCCCAAATTTAGCAGAACATTGGAAATATTGCAAAGAACCTATTGTAGCAGCCTCAAGAAAATGGTTGGACTATTTTATTCAAGAAGGTATGATATTCATAGGAAATTAGTTATGCATACCTAGAAGATCTAAGAGGTATAAACTTATTAAGGAAAATGATTACGGAGGATTATTAGGACACTTTGGCAATGACAAGATAGTGGCTTTGGTAAGTGAGAATTAATTTTGGCCTCAGATTCATAAAAAAATGTATAGCTCTCTATGTCAAATCCTTTGATCCTTGGAAACTCTGTTCTGTGCATCATTTTTTTATAGAATTAAATTCTCTCAAACTAATATAGAAATTAAAATAAAATGAAAGGAATTTCAAACTTTACTCTTTAATGTGCGGGCAAAAATTATCATGAGTGTTTTGTGGACACCTTTAAATTTCCTATTACCTTGTATGCTATACACATTCTTCTAGAATTAAATTCTAAAATTTAAGATTTAAGAATGAACGTAATTGATTTATTTATAACTTAAGCCAATAAACATGAATATAATATTATTTTCTAAATTGTAAGTCAAGTCTAAAAATAGATGTCTATTTGACTTATTTCTTATTTAATTTACATATATGGATTCTCTTGCTGCATAGGGTAGCTACAAAAATAGTTATTAGTTAAGTACTTTAATTTTCTTTTAATTTTTACTTTTGCTCCTAGGATATAGGCATGTTAGATGACCTCTCATTTGTTTAGCTAACTTAGATTTGCTAAGATAACTTAGCAATTATTTACTTTCCCTCTTAATTTAGTTAGGGAATTTTCATGTTACAAATTATGTTTTGTTTTTTCTCTTCAACCGTAGTTATAAGTTAAGTACTTTTAATTTTTTTAATTTTTACTTTCGATGTAGGCATATTAGATGGCCTTTCATTTGTTTAGATAAATTAGCAATTAGTTACTTTTCCTCCTAATTTAGTTAGGGAATTTCATGTTATAATTTATGTTATGTTTTTTCCCCATTTTAAGTAAGGAAAATAATGAATGAGCTGCTAATGTTTCTTTTCAGGAATGGTGTAAATATTTATGAACAAATTAAGTAAATATCTAATTTTAGAAAGTTTTATTTAAAAATAGTTTATATTAGATGTATAATTAGTTTCATATTTTTTTTAAGAATAGGTTAAAATTAGATATATATGTATCTCATTACATTATTTTATTCCATTTCAGTTAAAATCTAAATTAGGTAACATCCCTTTTAAATTAGTTTGCTTGAGTATTAATGATTAGGTCAAGAAATGAATCTAGGTGCTTAAGAAGGTTTCATTTCAGTTAAAATCTAAATTAGGTAACATCCTTTTAAAATTAATTTGCTAGAGTATTAATTATTAGTTTGGTAAATGAATATAGGTGCTTAAGAATGTAATTTGATAGACTTTAATAGTTCTTTTCAATGAGATAGAAAATCTTATTATGATTCAGTCCCTTTTATCAGCTTTAATTCATCATATTAATACATGTTATTGATTAGTGTGACCTCAGGCAAGATTATAGCTTCTGGAGAGTCTCAAGATATAATTATTATCCCAAGTATCTCATCTCAAGGCTTATCATCATTTTCATAGTACAATACATCCCCGACATCATTCATCGACTCTATCTCAATAGATTCACATCCATTTATTGAAAATAATCTTGAGGACCTTCTAAATAGAATTTTAGAAAATAATAATAATAAAGTTGAATAACTAAAGTAACAATGCAAATAGATTCAAAACATGGAAGACCACCAAGCTCAATTGTTCCATGATGTAAAAGACAAATACCATGTAACCTGTTCTATATTGGATGCATATTATGACATGCTAAGAGAATATTGTTATATAGAATTTTATGGGGTTGAGAATTCAAAAGAACTCAAGTTCTCCCTCAAGGACTTTTTAGTTCGAGTGTGAAATTCATAAACAATATAGATTAGTATGTATTAATTATTATTCTACAATGCTAGAATATATTAACACAACTCAACTATTACTTACCATATGTATTAGCATGTACAATATAGAAAACATAGATATCACTCATTAGTTGTATATAGTTAATCTATTCTACATTATAATGCAAACTATTGAATATATATTCTTCTTGACCAAATGTATACAGTATTTTGAATGCAGACATTGCTCATTTGATGTACACAATTGTGATAATCCTAAAGGATCATACTTGTCTATAGTGTATAAAGAAACCATTTTTGGATTGTCAGTTACATGATCACTGAGTGACAGAAAATAGACAAGTGCAATGGTCAGCAAAACAATTAAGTGCAATGGTCATCGAAACAAACAAGCATAGTGAACACTAAAATCAGATTATCACTGAAAAAAATTTTACAGAATAAATTAAGAGTACTGTTTACAGAGTAAATCAACAGACAGATCAAAGACATCACCAAGCATAGAGAGACAATTTTATTTCTAAGAAAAGTAGAGCTGAAATACATGCCAGATCATGCACTTCAGTTTTATAATTATCTTTATGATTAGCTATAAAACCATTTCTTGAGGAACAAGTAAAGCACATTTAATTGTTTTAATCAGTCTAACTGATTGTAAACATGCAAACTAGGAGATCAAGGTCAAGTTTTAAACCTTTGTTCATAGAGTTTTTATTGTAAAGAGTGAAACCTAATTAGGTCAATACATTGTATAAATAGATGTAGTAATCAATCTGGACATGATGATTGTAGTAGCATAAAACATTTATGGATCAGATAGAGAGTTTCATGCAGAAGGACAAAAAGGAAGAATCCAGTTATGAAGAACAAGATTCAAGGCTACTAAGTAGAACAAAGGTATTAATAAATCACTGTAGGTGATACACATACCTTGTGAACTAAATGGATCTATATTCAACAATTCAAGATTGCATACCATTATTTCAACAAGTATTTGTGACTACTCTAACAATTATAGAAAATAGAAGAAATTTTTTAAGAAGAGGGACTTAACAGTCTTATTATAAATCTCATATCCGAGTGCACACTTAACAATGTTGTTAAAATCTATTAATTGAGTAGACCTAACTAGTCTAAAATGTTACTCCTAATAGGGTAAGATCATCAGAATTGATCACACTTGTAGCCTTAACCAGCACCTTCCATTCTACAAATAGTGAATTTTTGCAGGTTTCATCACCACCATAGTTTTTACCTTCTAACAAGGGTTTTCTACAATACCAATTCTCGTGTCATGTGTAACTACTTTTCATGAGTGTGTCTATGAATGTTTACATGCAATTAAGTTTATGTTATGATATTACAAGCATAAGGTAGAAAAGAAACATGGTTGGTAATGCAAGGAAAGATTACTAAGGGTCAATTGATAAGAAAATTTAAGGGTACTGATTCACCCCTCCCCTCTTAGTACACACAATTCCATTATTCAATCAATTGGTATTAGAGCTAAATCTCTTATTTGGAAAAGTTTAAATCACTTGAGAGAAAAGATCATACAATGGAAAGGTATAATCTAGATAAGATTATTGAGAATCAGAATTTTTAGATACAAATATTCTAAGATCCATACAAAGAAGAAAGAAGTAAGATGAGAGAACTATTGGATGAAAGAAAAGTTATGGCATCAATGAAACAAACTATAATGAATCTAAGAGATACTTGATTTGTTTGAGTCATCAGGATCTACATCTAGCAATATGTCAGACGCATCATAAGTAAGCACTACAAGTCTTAATGAAATCAATCAATATCAGATAGAACAAGTAAATGTACTACAAATTGGTCAAGAGACACACATGGTAAGAATCATTGATGTAATGAATAATGCTAGACAAGTTGAACAAGAAAGAAGATTAGCTATTGATGACAGGAAGAAGATCACTGAGAAGCTACAAGAGAGAGAAACTAAGATACAAAGACCAACTAAACATCATCATGAGATCACCAATCAAATAGTTCTTATGAGTCATGAGGCCAATAGAGCGAACATAGAACTCAATGGGAAATTGGAAGCTATTGGTGAACTAAGAAAAGAATATGAAAAACTAAAGCATGAAGTAAGGATTCAGCAACATCATAATGATGTGATAAAGAAGGCTGGAGAGAGTACAAAAATAATAGATGATTTTCTGAATGGACAAAGAAGACTCAACAAAAATACCAGTGTAGGGAATATAGAGCATGGAGAATCATCAAACCCAGCAAATAAAAAAGATTTCTACACAAATCCAAGAACAAAGAAGCATTCATGAACTCACTATGGAAAACCAGGTGACACATCAAATGTTTGCAAGTGAAAAGATAAAGGTATTCCTAATTCCACTTCATTCATAGCTAATTATTATAACTATAACAAGCATGGATGCAAAACACATGAATGTAGTTCTAAGGTGAAAAAAATGAATCCACCATGGAAAAATATTGTTCAAATTGCAAAATGCACGGGAACACATCTCTTGAATGCAAGAAAAAGAAAAAGCAAGCATGGAAACCCAAAGAACAAGATAATTTGTATCAACAAAGAAGAGTCAGTAACTCATATGTTTGGGATAACAACACGTGGGTAAATTGAACAACATGTGGCATATATGGACACATTGTTGTAAACTACATGAGGAAATGTATATGAAGATCTCAGAACTAGACTAACTCCACAATGACATGCTTACACTGTCATAAGGTTGATCATCTAAGCAAGGACTGCAGAGACCGAGTGACAGAGTGAAGCACTTTTTCTAATGGGAACACTATTGAAGATATCAGGAGAATGAGAAATAAAATGTGGAGGAAACCTTCAAGAAAAGATGATGCTCAACCAAGCACCATAGTTGGTGAGACCTCATCCAATGGATCTAGTGATATCACCACCCCCACCTAAGAAAAACATGTAAGTATGGAAATGCACTATACAAAGCTATATTTTACATCAGTTCCAATATTCATAGATAATGTGCCAAATTAGCATATATGGAGATGCACTATGGTATTACTTGTTATGATTTTGTGAATCCAATCTCATCGGTCAATACATAACAAGCATCTTTAGTATACATAATAAAAACTAATTTCTCAATACAAACCGAGCACCTTTGGTGAACATGTGAAAAGTGCAACTAAGTTGTTGTTGTTGGAGTAAATAGTTCATTTTTTACTCTTTACTTGAGTTTAGTTAGGTACATTAATTAATTGGGTAGATGAATATCATTCAGTCCAACTTGGACTCTACCTTATCTTAGAGGATATTGTTGAGTTCTATCAGAACTTTTATTCCTCTAGGTTGAGACACTTGTCTCAACCTTGTCCATATTTCCTATATTCTCTTGCCTATATAGCCAGAGCATTTGTACCTTTGTTATAACCTCATTAGCTCATTATCTCAATACATTCTTTTTTTTTGTCTCTCTGTTCTGGAGGATGTCTGTAGACTGGCTCCTAGGTATAGGATATTTAATACTAACATAGTATAAGAACCTATAGTCTAACAAATTCTTCCAGTTCTTTTTTGAGATTTTTCACATTTTTTAGTTTTGAGGTCCATGGTTTCTCTTTGTTGTAAACTAGTGTATTTTCAGATCTGTGTTATTTACACGTTGTGATTTTCCATTAGGAGATTCACTTACTCAGACCAATCTAGTGTTGATAACATATTTTTTCTGGAGGATGTCTATAGACTAGCTCTTGGATATAGGATAGTTTATCCTAACATGGTATTAGAGAAAGATTTTTGCATGATTGCACTTCATTGACCAATTGGTTGCATCCTATTTTTTGTGAAGATCATTTTCCATCCATATACTGCAGGGTGTCAACAACAAATGGTGCTCATGGATAGAGAGTTTGGTTGACTTGTGGCTACCTTCCTCATGCTCTCTATGGGAGGATTGGATTCCATCTATGAGAATTGCCTGCGCAGACTCGCTTCTTTGACTAACAGTTCTTCATTTCCTATCGGCAATTCTTCATCTTTCAAAGAAGCTCTGTGGATGCATCAAAATATTTGGCACACTTAATAGCAAGTGGCCCATACTTTCTTTGTGGCCATGGCATATTCCATAATTTCCATGTTGCGCATGCATTCCTTGCTGGTCAGTATCTCTTTTGTCGGCGCCTTTACTACCTTGGTTGGCACATCACTCTTTCTTGATGGTTTTGGAACTTTCTCCATGTGCAAGTGCACATTATCCAAGGTAGCTCCTATTGTCTCTTGGTTGAGTTATAAGCATTTTTTGAGGAACTTTCAAGGTAGGCTCATGGCGTGAATGCTAAAGCCTTAGGATTTATTACTTTTTGCAGTGGGTAAGACATTTGTTTGTTTGCCTACAATGACCCTAAATATGTCCAATTTTGTGTGGATTTACATTGTGTCTTGCACTATTATTCTTTTTCCCTTAATGGTTTCTAGATGTGATGGGGGTGGCATGCAGCACCACCATCTGACCCAGTCATTTGTTCAACTCTTCTTTGGCCCTCTCCATCTGGGAGGGGAACTCTTTTCTCACTTTCTAAGCTGATGGTCCCATGACGGACCAAACCCATACACTTGGATACATATGAGGGGTGGACCATTTCTTTCACCTTTCACATGACCCTAACTTGGACATTCAAATTTTGGTTTTGAAAAACAAAGCATCGTCGCAAAGGTGATTTCATGCAGTACTTATGGGTGTATTTTTTTCAAGTTTTTATTGATTTTTTGTCCTTTGTTTTAGTTGAACATCCTTTCTAAGCACTACTTGTAGACACATTAGATCCAGTGTCCATCCATCTCTTTTGGGGACTTTCACACACATGATGTGCCATATTATTGTACTTGCACTAACTTATAAAGTTCCATGGGGGTTTTGTAGAGCCTTTGTTTAGTAATCACAACTTTGTCAAAGTGAGATTTCATCCATGACAACATAAAAATTGTTCATATTCTTTCATCATGCAAGTTTGTAGTTTGACCAAATGCACCCTTTTCTCAGTTGCAGATACATATTTTCTCCCTTATGTGTAACATGGTGATACATTATTTCAATGGATCTCTTATGCCTCACAAAAGTCATCATTATGGGGGGGTATCATACTGTTTGTGCTAATGCTTCCTTGGTTTTTCTTGAAGTGCATTGAGACACACTTGCATTTCTTTTGTGGAGGCTTCCTTGGTTTCTCTTGAAGTGCATTAAGACACACTTGCATTCCTTTTTGTGGAGGCTTCCTTGGTTTCACTTGAAGTGTGTTGAAATAATCTTAGATTACTTTTAAGACTATTACACCTAAATTTTCAACTTGATTGAGAAGTAAAAATGGTATCACTCAAACAACATCATTGGTTATGTACCGAAGGTCACTCATGCAGATTCTTGTGCCATCTGTATCTTTGATCGACATATGTTATTATCATTATTGTCATCTAATCAATGTTTGAGAAGTGTGATTTGGATCACTCATACAGATTGGTGTCTTCCTGATCATCATCTTCTTTATAGGAGATCATCAAATATAGCACCATATCAGCCATCGACAGTTGTCTATAGATTCTTCATGCTTTAACAATTTTCATGTTCATGATTTTAGGACATCATTTTTAGGGCTTCTCAAACCTTCATGTTCTCTCTTTTGGAGAGGATTTTTCTCCCAAAGGGTTTTCTCCTTTTTCACTAGTTATGAGAGATTGCATTGTAGTTGTACATGGGTACCTAATATGGCCTTATTGTCGAGACCCATAAATATTTTCTTCTACATGTTTGTACTCCCTAAGTTACACTTAAGGGTGGTGTTGGAGTAAATAGTTTCCTATTTACTCTTTACTTAAGTTTACTTAGGTACATTCATTAATTGGGTAGATGGATATCATTCAGTCTAACTTGGATTCTACCTTATTTTAGAGGATATTGTTGAGTTCTATCAGAAATCTCCTTCCTCCAAGTTGAGACACTTGTCTCAACCTTTTCCATATTTCCTATATGCTCTTGACTATATAACCAGAGCCTTTGTACCTTTGTAATCACCTCATTAGCTCATTATCTCAATACATTCTAGTGTTTTGTCTCTCTATTCTTGAGGATGTCTATAGAGTGGCTTCTTGGTATAGGATAGTTTATCCTAATAGTTGTCACTTACCCTGAGTGTTGTATTATCACCAAGGATGAATTTGGTATGATACCTGAGCGTCTTTGTCACCAAGTGGTAGATAAAGAATTAAATATGCCACTTAGGTCATTTTCTATAAATAGGGCATCAAAGAGCTCACTCACTCACAAAGAAAAAAAGAGAAAACAATAGAGAAAATAAGAGTGACTGAAAGTGAAAAGTTTGCATATTGACTCACAGTAGATTCAAGGTGACTTCAATAGATTCCTAGCATCTACAGTGACGATCACTTAAGTACCAAGACTTACTGAGCTCATAGTTCATTATGGAGAAAAGCCCTAATTTCATGAACAATGGAAACTACCTCACGAGTCATAAAGATCAAGAACACGAAGCACAAAATGTTCAACCTGATCAAGAACACAACCCCTGAAGATCCTAAGTATAAATTTTTCCCTAAGGTTGCTTCACAACCCAAAGTATAGGGAGAATTCTCAATCATCCCTCCTAGGATTTTTCTAGTTGAAGATATCCACGCTTATATCAACTACAAGATTGCAGAGATCAGATATCTTGAGGTTGAAGAAGCTTACAAGATACTTTGCACAGATGGAAACCTTAAAGAGGAACACAAACACATTGAGGTGAAAGAGCTAACAAATGCCCTAATGTTCCCAGAATACTTCAGGACCGAGTGGATTTGGATAGTACTCAGCCTAGTACATGACATTAGAATGTGGTGGGATGAACCAAAACCAATCACTAATGATGTAATTCATGCAGTAATAGGTTATCCAGTAACCAACAAGGCTAAAGCCCTAAAAAATCCTTCTCGCCCCAAGATTGAAAAGTTAACAGGTGTAGTATGGGACGAAAGAGGTTTGAAAGTTAATTCAATCACCGACCTAGAGATGAAGTTTGTTGGATGTGTACATGGGTACAAGGAATTCCAAGCTAGGTAATTGAACAATATAGCTTGTGGAGTAGTTGACACTACTTATAAGATTGTGAATAAAGGACTACAACTAGACTTATCCAAGCTGCTATTGAAGAAAATAGAGGAGAACATGAGGACAATTAGGTCAGCCAGATCTAATTCATGTAAGTCTAGTTCACTCCTCATATGCACATTTTTCTACTTTCAAAATTTCTTGCCATCTATCGGTAATGTCAATTGGGACATGACTCGGCCAATAACTGCACAAATTAGTGAATTCATTAAGTCACTAGGGGATAATTTCACATCACTCATGGATGCATACTTCACTACTTTCAAGGAGATAATTTAGAAGAGAATTAGAATACCTACACAATTGGTGGAAAAATATAAAGATGACATATGTTTCATAGAGGACACCAATACCACTTTAATCAAACTAGTTGTACCGAGAACAACATTATTACCACCACCATATTATGATATCAACATATATCAAGCCACAAATGCTATTGAAGCTCTTCTTAATGAAGAAATGGACAAATCATTTAGCAAATTTGGCACATATAAGTAAGCCAATTCTAGAATGAAAACTAGCCTAGTAGTGAAGAAAATTAACAGAAAGAAAACAAATATGGTAAAATTACTTCAAAAGAAATTGTAGGTAAACAATGAAGCATCAGAACAAGATATCATAGAGAGGCAGTCACCCATCTATGAAGATGAAAATTTGAGTGAATCTGAGTCAACCGAATCTAAGGCACCACCAACAAAGAAACCAAGAACTACTGCTACATCAAGAACTAGGAATCAGATTACAAAAAATGCAAAATCACCACTGGTGAAGAAAGGTACAGTGAGGACTTATAAGACAAAGCCTCAAACTAGGAAAAAAAACTAAGAAAAAGAAGGAGATATATCCGAGGAAAGGAAGATAAGGAAGATACTAAGCAGGATGAGAAAGAACAAGGACTCGAAGTTGAAAAGTTCAAAGTTCCTAACACAGTTGAGAAAAGTTGTTGATTTAATCATAAACACCAGGAGCATTTCATACCAAAAGATTAATGATAGAATATCAACAAGGTGGACTTAGGCATTGCATACAGAGAAATAGATAAGGGGAAGATACCTAGTCACACTCATGCCACCTGAGTCAACAGTTCTAGAGATTGATGAAACAATTCAAAAGAGCATTCAAATAAATTTTCATCTAAAATGAGAGCATACAAAGTAGTAGAGGACCAATTACAAGAGCTTGAAAAAGAAAGCGATGAAACTTTGAATGAAATATTCAATTCCCTCAAGTAGGTACTGGATCTTACTGAGAAACCTCACTATTTAGAGAAGGAGGGCACACCGAGCCCAGAACATATCTTCATTAATGACACCAGGGACATCAAACCAGTTGATTTGACAACACAATTAAGTAAGGCCATGGATTATGTACCTCAAATATTATAATCATTAGGAGATACAATAGAAATCACAATCAAAGATATAATGAATATTGATTATGATGATGATCCCAAGAAGGATGAAGATTTAAATGATGCCACTGAGCAATCAAAGGAAAAGGATATAATGGATTTTGCATAGGTAAATGTACCAGGTCACATGCCCTTATTGATATAATCTATTAATATCATATCTAAATAAAATGACAAAAGACATGAGCCTGATGCAGACATACTGATGGAGATAGGTGATGAAAAATGGAAGAAAAAGGATACAAATGAGGAAGAGAAAGATACAAGTGGAGAGGAGAAACAAACTGATACCACTGAGAAGAACACCCAAGAAGAAAAGGTTGCAGATAAAGACAAGTTTGATGTAGAGATGTCTAGTACTGACCAAACAGTTAATTTTGAGAAGCACACCAAAGGCACAACACTTCCCATACAGTCACCCAAATCAAAAGAAACAGAGAAAGAACTTTCTATAATTCTACATTCCCCTTCTTCCAGCACTATTTCAAATAAGAAGAAGACAATTAAAGCACCGGTCACAGTTGATGAAATCATTGATATACCCGATTGTGATCCTTGAACACTAGATCTTGATTCCCTAACCAAGTATGGTGAACTTTGCAAGAGGAAGGCTATATAGGAAAAGCTCAAGAAGGATCACAAGAACTCGCAAGTCCTAAATAATACAAATGAAATACAATTGTAGATAGTACCTGAAGCTAAAATTGATCAAAATGATCCAATACTTCATCAATTATCAGTACTCACCAATGTCATTAAATCATAGAATGTAGATGCAGATAAAGTCATTGAGGAACATGTTGAGGAGAAGTGTCAATACAAGTTAACCGAGATGAACAACCAAGAAGTGGCAAAAAATAAGGTAAAACATTCTTAATTAGTAACTAAAATGGAACCTATAATATTAGAATTAGTTAAACTAGTTCAAAATTTATTCCCAATAGAGAATTTCACTACTGAGCATAGTGAAAAGATAACAAAGATAGATGAAGATCTTAAGGATAGTACATAAGGTCTCACAACCAAATAAAATGCATTCCAATTGAATTATGAGATGATTGTAGAGTCAAAAAGGTTGAGAATAAACCTACAAAAGGATGAATGTAGAATCTGAGATGAGGTAACTGAGATCCAAGCTGTGTTACTCCTGAATCTCACACTGTTGTTGAAACACATGACTTCGACAAAAGCATTGATTACCACCCCAGAACTGTCTGTTAGCGAAAGTATATATGACATGCACGCCAGACTCACATTGGAATACATGACCCTAGAACACCTGCAAGAGAAATGGGAGAAGATAATAGAAGACATTCAAAAATCCCATGCCCACATACTTGACAAGCTGTAAGTAATACACCTTTGGCAGTATTTTCAAAAAAGGGGGAAATTATATGTACAAAGGGGGAAATATATATGTCAATAGGGAATATATATGTATAACATTTCAATAGGGGAAAACATGTCAATGGCCAAAGAAGGAAATACACAAAGGAGAAACATGTACATACTGCATATCGAGGCATGCACATAGGGGGAGTCATTGACAAGGTATATACTTGGTTTAGATACTGAACATTTCAGTTTGCACATATCATTTTTTTATACTAATGCCAAAGGGGGAGATTGAGAATCCTAAAGGATCATATTTTTCATTAGTATACAGGGAAACATTTTTTGAACTATCGGTTACATGATCACTGAGTGACAACAAATAGACAAGTGCAATGGTCACTGAAAAAGACACAAATTATGAACACTAAAAATAGAAGAACTTCCATTATAGACTGTTTTATCCTTCTAAGTAAGTGGTTTTTGGGTCATGTCAAGCACCTTGAATGGGTCCCTGACTTGGATTTGGCTTTTTCCCCCTATTCTACCCTGTTTCCACTTTTTCTAGCCTATTTCTCACACCCCAGACTGAAAAAATGAATCTTTGACTTGAGGGTCAAGGTCAAAATTTTTGGGTCAAGGTCAACCTTGACCCTAATCTAGGTCAAAATCAACCTTTTTCAGGCCCAGGGTTCAAATTCTAGAATTTCAGGGTTTCCGGATGTTGGGATTTTAAAAAAGTTAATTCCTTCTTCCAAGTCGACTATTTTGGTCTTCGAAACAACAAATTTTAAATTATATTTAATATAGGTCCTCTTCTATGGGTATGGGTCTAATTGGAATTTAATTCTCCTATGTATGCCTCTCTAGAATATTGTTCCCTAGTTCATATAAAAGGGAAGCTTTCTCCTCTCATTTTCTCTAACAATCTAAGACTTAATAACCACAAGAAACCATAACCATCATTGAAAGAATTCAAGACTTGAAAAGTGAGATCCAAAGGTAAAGAAGAAATATTTGAAGCAAGCCAAGTATCCATTAAAGCATTCATCCATTCTCAAGAATTTCTTTCATTAAGGAGATCCATTTGTGGTCATTGAAGGATTCAAGCTCCATGGAGCCCTCTTGTTGAAGATTTCTCCATCCACATTTTTCCAAGCCTCTTGCTATTCAAAAACCCATTCAAGATTTATGTTTAATATCTAAAATCAATTGATTGGAGACATTCTACATTGTACATCCTTTTTGGTGCATACATAATTGCAGATTCATGGGTTTGAATCTGCCACAAGGAATTCTACAAGCAAGGTGAATTTGTTCATTTACTTTGTTTTACTTATGCAATTTCAATTATACTTTGAGGTTAATTTTAAAATTGGGATTTGACCAAGATAAACCCCTCCCCCCAAAAAATAATCCATTTTTTCTTGGAGGTACAGGTTCAGAATAAAAGATCAGAGTGTAGATTCGGATACCCTTTTCAACAAAACTTTGGGATTCAAAAATAGATTTCATGTCAGAGAATTTTTAGATTGATTCTTCCCTAGGTAGGCATTGGAAATTCTAGGTCAACAATTACATTGACTTGAGGTTACAAATCTGAACTATGTCAGAATAGAATTTTTTTTTGTATTTTGTCCATCTCTGTGTTTCTATTACAGATCCAGTCTCAGATTTTCTAGAAACTGAGTGGAGACCCCCGAAAATAGCATTCTTCAGATCTGCAATATTTTAAGGTTATTACTTTTCTCCTATCCATTTCAATTATAGTTATTAATCTTTCTAAACCTATCACACATTCAAATAAATAAATGGTTATTTAATATTTTCCTCTTTGCTGTTATTTCAAAATGATTGATTCATTTATGCATTGATCCTTCCTTTTGGGTTATTCAATTTGGATCCTTCATTTGTGTATCTAAGGATAAAATTGAGAGCATACTATTCACCCCCTACATTTCAAAACAACCTTTAAATGTAAGATAGAATAATAACAAATCTAAAATACCATATTTTTATATCTTACATTTTTGGTGAACCCAAGATAGACAAATCTTTCTTTTTGGTGTTAGATTTACATCTTTTATGTTAGATCTTGCATGCATATTAGATTATCTTTCTTTTATTTTCTTGCATTTCCTTTTCAAAAATTAAAATCAAAATCTTGTGCTTCCTAAATTAGTTCATTTGCATTTGCATTGGTGTATGAGCTTTACCACTTCTAGTCCAACTTATGGTATCCCGATTAGAAGAAGCTGTAGACTTATGAGTTCCTTTGATCCTGAGTCTTCCTCTCCTTTCCTTAGGATTTTGGATGAAAATTTGATCAGTCGTGATTCCAATCCTTCTATGGAGCATAAATCTTCTCACTCATCTCATGATGAGGATGATGCTTTAAGAGTTCCTCCTAAACAAGTGCAAAAAATTTCAAACGAACTTAATAAAATGGGAATTTGGCTTATTCAAGAAAACCATAATCAAGATTGCATCCAAGCTATAGAGGCTCTTAAGAAATTCCTTCATGATAGTGATCAAGGTATTAATCTCTTGTGTGGTATCACTCATATTGTGCACTTGAATGTTAAACCTTTAGCACAAGAGGCTCAAGATCAAGGATTTACTCCTTTTGTCACTAGTGATGGACCTTATTCTGTTTCTTTACCTAGAATTCCTACTTACACTCATCCTTTGATGACTACATCTCTCCCAATTTCATATATTCCTGTGAGTGTTCCATCGGTATCTCTACCTACCTCAAAACCATCATATCATAGTGTACATTTTACTTATTCAAATCCCCTTCCAACAGTGGTTCCAAGTGTTCTACCAGTTGTGTCTTCCATTCATGTAATTTTCTACACTTTTCCTAGTGTTCCTATTGCTTCTATGGCACTTATATCTTCTAATGATTCTACAATTATTAGTTTGGCTCAAATTGCATCATCTTTAAAACAACAACTTGCATCCTTAACTTAATCCAAGTTTTGCATTCCTACATGTGACATGGGTAGTCCTTTATTCTTAGAAATTATCTATGCTACTATTCCTCAACAAGTTGATATGCGTCATCTTGAGAATTACAATAGTAAAGGTGATCCTATTACTCATGTTAAAACATTTCAACTCCTTTGTAGTGATTATGCTCATGACCATAGGATTTTAGCTAAACTATTTGGTAGAACTTTTTTTGATAAGGCTTAGTAATGGTATTGTTCTTTACCTCCTTATTCTATTGATTCTTTTCCTAAACTTGCTAATACCTTCATCCAACAATTTCAAAATAACATTGGTCTGCAAGTTTCCATAACTAATTTAATGCATTGTAAACAAAACATTAAGGAAAAATTGACTGATTTTATTGGTAGATTTAAGCATTTGTATGCTCAAATTTCTTATCCTATTCTTGATATTGATATTTAGAACATTTTTATTTCAAATATACAAAATGATATTAGAGATAAGATTTTGCTAACTGAATTTACCTCTTTTCAACAACTTTGTGCAACGCTTCATCATTATCAATTACAAGTGAGTCAACTTGAGAGAAACACTCCAATGGCTCTTGTTCCAGTTGATAAGAATGACATTACTCCTAATCCTAATAAGTTTTAGAAAACTAACAACTATATCAATATTAATAAACATACGAATGTGGTTGTTGATCAAGTTGTTGCATCCCGCAATGCCACTTCTAGATCCACTGCTTTATGTATGAATCATACGTTTACTCCTCTCTCTAAATCTTTACATTCTATTATGAGTAGGTTGTTAAGTTCTAATATGATTACCTTGCCTCCTATTTGACCTCTCCTTCCTACTATGATAGCTTCAAAATCCCTTGATTCTATATCTTTTTTTCCAATACCATCACCATAATGGGCATGATACTGAAAAAATGTTATTCTCTAAAGCAGAAAGTTGAAGACTTAATTGATTCTAATCCTCTATCTATTGATAATTTTGATGGTAATGGAAACAAATCTTTCTTTCCTCCTAATCAAAACCTTCAAATTTATACGAATCCTCTACCTACACATGATATTAATACCATTGCTCAACCATCTTCTATGGATATTATTTACGATTCAAAGATGGATGATCTTAATCACATTGTTAATCATGTGGAGTGTGTTGTTTCCTCTCAACCTACTGTTCAAGATCCTTCACCTTCACCTCAACTTCAAATTCCACCTAAAGATAAAAAACAAACTAAGGATAAATGACCTCAGGAACTTTCAATTACCTTTGACAATTTTGAGACTACTAAGGCTCCTTATGGTCCCCTTTATATTTATGCTAGGATTTCTAAGATACCTACGTGTGGTTTTCTTGTTTATCCCACATCTTTAATAAATGTCATTACTAAGGAAAGCCTTTTTATGGAATACCTACAACGTGATTGTTATGATCCATCAGATGCATGGATCCAAACTTGCAATGGTTTTCTCTATGTTGCACTTGGTTCTATTAACTCACCTGTTGAACTTTGTGGAAAGGTTGTAGATACTACCTTCATTTTTGTTCCTAATTCTGATCAATTTCAAGTCAAATTTGGTTTGCCTTGGATAACTTCTATGCATGCTATTTCTTCTCCTATTCATAAATGTCTTAATTTCATTCATAATGGAGAAGTAAAAATGATTAATCATAGTTTGTATCAACCTTCTAGGCCTAGAGCTTGTGCTATTCTTGATTTCTTTTGGCCTTCATTATCTAATTCTTGTCCTCCTCAACCTAACAACTTTTTTCGTTCATATCAAGCCTATAAACATAGTAAGATTATTGAGTTAAGCATGCCTTAGATAGATCTTAACCGTGGTCTTTTTCCCACTCCTTCTATACCTCTTTTATCCATTACTACTAGCTCTATTACTCAACTTCCCAGTGTCACTTCTCATCCTACTACAAATCCTACCAATTCTCCTATTGAACCTATGAAGGAACTAGTTGTTATTCCTCCTAGTTCTCAACATGTGTCAAACAAAGAAAAGTGTAACAAATCTGCTAATGAATGTCATAAGAAGCATAGAGCTAATGCTAGGGCATGTGCTTCTATTCTTTGAATTCTTTACCTTCTTTTGATCAACCTATGCCTGATGTGTTGGAAGAAGTTAATGTTAATAATAATGTTAAGATAAATTAGTATGATGATCGTATTCTCATCTTAGATCCTATTTTAATTAATCTTGATGAGGAGGATACCCTTGATGATCCTATTGATCTTAGTGATGAATATGAGACCATTGTTCTTGATACTAATTTACCTCATATGCTTTCAACTCAATTGACAATTACACCTAGTAACAATCAACATGATTCTCAAAAGGATCCTTGTTTGGAACTAGATATTATTCCTACTGTATTGGATATACTCCTTCTTGTGAGTTTCCCACCTTCCCTAAATGATATAAACTGAGATGGGGAGAGTAGGTGATGCGTCTAATTGGCTTATCCTTTATGGTAGCCCTTTATCTGTTTACATGTTGTATTGTGCTTCTCCCGTATTGTGTTTGTTAAATTTTTATTATACTCTTTTATATAACCCTTGTTACTTTATTAGTGCAAGGTGATAAAGGAATCAAACCTATTGTATAATTTCTCTATATGTATCTTTACTCTTCTATATTCAGTCTTCATGTTATGTTGTACTTGTGCTATTGTTCATAAATGTTTTCCTTGTGTAGTCCTCTTGGATCTATGACATGGTAGCACTGATTATTTTTGGTCTCCATGTTGTGATCTGAAAATACTCTTCTTCGTAACTCTTGAGTTTTCTTTCCTACATTGTGATTGTAGTTCTACTTTCTTTGGGGAATGATATCAATTCATTTGCAATAATATCATATTTTTATATACATGTTATCTTATGATCATACTAACCCGACAATAGGTAGATCCCTTCTATGTTATTTGTATGTTTATGTGGTATTTCCCTTGATTTGTCTTCCTTTGGGTGCATATCGTAGTGGAAACGTAATCAGTAGAGTTGTTTATGTTTTTTTCAAAGCCATTGCTCATATTAAATTGTTAGCAATGAATTTACCATGGGGGCATACACTCTACTCAAATTTTTCATACACGCACTTTCAAAATATTTTCAAAACTTAAAATTTTTTCCCTTTATGGATTAAAGACTAGTCCTTAAAGCATGGATATTTTACTTTATAGGATCTCTGGATCCCTCCAGTTTAAATTTACACAGACCTCTTGATCCCTCCAGTTTCAATTTACAATGTTTTGATTCCTTAAGGTCACAAGGTGTCCTTAAGAATGGATCTTCCTGATGGGTTGACTAGTGAGTAGCCACATTCACCAGGCGGTTGAACTCCATCTTTCCAGTTGTGCATTGTTTTCTTGTTTGGTTCACAATGGGACATAAGTTCTTCTTGGGAAAGGTAATGACACCCTCTCTCTTTTTCTTGTTAACTAGTGATGTCTCTCTTATCATGATCTTAGGGTTGATAAATACTTAAGTCCCTTGGGGGCTTGAGGATTCCTTTGTCCCTTTTGATTTCAATAATGTTATCTGTTCTTCATGATCTCCTTTACCAAAAGTTTGCATCGAGTCCATACTCTTACTAAAGTGGAGGCTCAATGTATAGTTGGAAAATGGAAGCAATTCCATTGTGGACTGGTTTAGCCTTCCAAGTAAGTGGTTTAGGGTCATGTCAAGCACCTTGAATGGGTCCTTGACTTGGATTTGTCATTTTCCCCCTATTCTTCCCCATTCTCACTTTTTCTAGCCCTTTTCTGACACACTAGACTGAAAAATTGGGAATTTTACCTCAGGGTCAAGGTTGACCTTGACCTTAACCTAGGTCAAGGTTGAACTTGACCTTGACCTAGGTCAAAATCAACCTTTTTTAGGACCAGGGTTCAAATTCTAGAATTTTAGGGTTTTCGGATGTCACACTTTGGAATAAGTTGATTCCCGCTTCTAGGTCAGCTGTTACGGTCTTGGGAACAAAAAATATTAAATTATATTTAATATAGGTCCTCTTCTAGGGGTATGGGTCTAATTGGAATTTAATTCTCCTATGTAGGCCTCTCTAGAAGATTGTGCCCTAGTTTCATATAAAAGGGAAGCTTTCTCCTCTCATTTTCTCTAACAATCTAAGACTTGATAACCACAAGAAACCATAACCATCATTGCAAGAATTCAAGACTTGAAGAGTGAGATCCAAAGGTGAAGAAGAAATATTTGAAGCAATCTAGGTAGCCATTATAGATTCATCCATTCTCAAGCACTTCTCAAGAACTTATTTCATCAAGGAGATCCATTGGTGGCCATTCAAGTATTCAAGCTCCATGGAGCCCTCTTGTTGAAGATTTCTCCATCCACATTCCTCCCAGACTCTTCCTAGTCAAAAACCCATTCAATATTTCTATTGAAGATATAAAATAAAATGATTAGAGACATACTACATCCTACATTCTACATTCTACATCCTTTTTAATGCATACATACTTGTTGATTTACAGATTTAAATCCACCACAAGGACTTTTACAAGCAAGGTAGATTTGTTCATTTACTTTGTTTTACTTATGTAATTTCAATTATACTTTGAGGTTAATTCCAAAATTGGGGTTTGACCAAGAAAAACCCCTCCCCCCCAACAAACAATCCATTTTTCTTGCAGGTATAGGTTTGGAACAACAGATCGGAGTGCAGATTTGGATACCCTTTCTGGTAAAATTTTGGGGATCCCAAAACATATTTACTTTCAGAGAATTTTTAGGTTGATTCTTCCCTAGGTCAAAATCAGAAATTCTAGGTCAATAGTGACATTGACTTGAGGGTGCAAATCAGAACTATGTCAGAATAGAAAAATATTTCTGGGTTTTGTTCATGTCTGCGTTTCTATTTGAGATCCGGCCTCAGATTTTACAGAAACTAAGTGGAGACCACTGAAAACAACATTCTTCATATCTGCAAAATTTCAAGGTTAGTACTTTTCTCCTATCCATTTCAATTAAATTTATTAATCTTTCTAAACCTATCACACATTCAAATACATAAATGGGTATGTAAGATATTTCTCTTTGCTCTTATTTCAAAATGATTGATTCATTTATGCATTGATCTTTCCTTTTGGGTTAATCAATTTGGATCCTTCATTTGTGTATCTAAGGATAAAAGTGAGAGCATCTTATTTTCCCCCTACATTTCAAAAAATCCTTTAAATGTAAGATAAAATAATAAAAAATCTAAAACACCATATTTTTATATCTTACAATAAAGTGAACCGACAGACAGTTCAGAGACATCACCAAGCACAGACTACAGAGTAGACCAAGCACCAGTCTACTGAGAGATAGTTTTATTTCTGAGAAAAGTGAATTTGAGATACACGTCAGATAAAGCACTTCAGTTTTATAATTAGCATTATGCTTAGCTATAAAACTATTTCTTGAGGAACAAGTAAAGCATATGTAATTGCTTTAATTGGTCTAACTGATTGTAAACATTCAAACTAGGAGATCAAGGTCAAGTTGTAAAACTTTGATCATAGAGTTTTTATTGTAAAGTGTGACACCTAATTAGGTCAATAAATTGTATAAATATATGTAGTAATTAATCAGAACATGATTATTGTAGCCGCAATAGACATCTATGGATCAGACAGAGAGTTTCATGCAGAAGGAAACAAAAGGAAGAATTCAGTTATGAAGAACAAGATTCAAGGCTACTGAGAAAAACATAGGTATTAATCAATCACTATAGGTGATACACATATATTGTGAACTAAATTGATCTATATTTAGAAATTCAAGATTGTATACCATCAGGTCAACAAGTATTTTTTACTACTCTCTAAAAATTGTAGAAAATAGAAGAAATCCTTTAAGGTGGACTTAACAATATTATTGTAAATCTCTTAACCGAGTGCACACTTAATAGTTTTGTTTAAATATATTATCCAAGTAGACCTGACCAGTCTTAAATTTTACTCCTAACAAGGTAAGATATTCAGAAGTGATCACACTTCTAGCCTTAACTGACACCTTCCATTCTGCAAATAGTGAAGCTTTGTGGGTTTCATCCCCACCATATTTTTTACCTTCTAACATGGGGTTTCTGAGTTACCAGTTCTTGTGTCATGTGTAACTACTTTTCATGAATGTTTACATGCAATTAATTTTATTTTTTGATATTACATGCATAAGGTAGAAAAGCAATATGGTTGGTAATGCAAGGAAAGATTCCTAAGGGTCAATTGATAAAATGTTTTAAGGGTACTAATTCACCCTTCCCCTCTCAGTACACACCATTCCATTATTCCAACACAGATGATATATTGTACATTGTAAAAAAAATTGAATTTATATATTCTTCTCAACCAAAATCACACTATAAAAGTTTGTCTTACTTATATGCTCTATAATCTTTGGAGTAGAAAGAGTCAACTCACATGCTCTCTACTTTTTAGAGTAGAAAGAGTCAAGTATCCATGGTTAAATTGACGATACATGAAAAATATTAAGCAAGTATATTATCTACCAAATTTACATTCCAAAATTTGATGTTACTTATATGATCTATAGTTTGTGTAATATAGACTAGTATTTGACGTTTTTATGAAATATAGTTTGCAATCCCAAATTTTAATATAGAGTGTCACTCAAATGAATGTTATCTTAAGAAACTCACTAATTAGATGTATATAGATGGACTATAGGACATTATAACTCAAAATTTTAAATGTAGATCTTATTCTTTACTAAATATATCCCAAAATCCTAAATTTTAAGCAAAGTTCAACTGATACTTTTCTAAAGCCCAAATTGTCTAATGGTATATTGTATTCCTCAAGGAATAATTCAAATGGTCTTTCACAAATTTTGCAGAAATACTGATGAGCTTCAAACTTTGGAAGCACTCACTATAAATGCAGTCAAACTTTTGTATGATGGTAACACGGGCTTGGCTCCTCAAGTACAAACATTATCAATAGAAAAATTTGGAGACGAGTCTAAAGAATCTCTATGATATAAACTAGACATATCTGATGACATTTCCAAACATAGAGAAATATTACCAAAGAAATATAACCACTATATAGCATCTCGAGACATCGGGATTGGATCAATTATACATTTGAAAGAACAAGCTGCTCCTAATCAAGAAAAATAAGGTGAGTAAAACATTCTAACCTTTTTAAAAATATTTTATATTCTTTTCTCATATTTTAAAATCTATAACTCACAACTACTTGCACTATAAATATGTAGGTGGTTTATTATTATGGGCCTAAAGAAATTTTCTATTCTCTTCTTATGTTTTAAAGTTTATCACTTATAACTACTTGGGCTATAAATATGTAGGTGGGTTATAATTATGAGCTTACATATTATACATATAGAGCATGCTATACTTGGGAAACCAAATTTATTAGATGTAGGATGTGTGGATGAAAAAAGCTAGATATAGTAAGTTTCCATTCTTTGCAATTAGAATTAGCAAACTCTATTACAATTAACACAGTGCCTCAACAAAAGATCTTGTTTGGTGTACAAATAGATCAACTATCTAATGTAGTACCCACCACATTGATGCCTATTAAGAGCTTGAATCTATATAAATCAAGATGGAATATAAAATTGTGTTTAACTATGAAAAAAGAAATGCGCCACTATCACAAAGATAGTGGACATGGGCAGGTGTTTATTTTTGATATTATAGATAATGAAGGGAAAGAGACATGAGTCAACTAATTTAATGAAATAGTAGATACTCACTATAGTAATATACATGTTGCACTTTTCTACACTATAGTGCATGGAATGGTGAAGAGCGCTAATAGGTTTTATAACAAACTCAACAGTGGTTTGGAAATAACTTTAATAGTGGATTCAAAGGTTACCCCGTCTGAGGATGATCCCTCTATCCCTAATAATCATTTACTTTTACACAAATTGATGAAATTATAAACAACAGACACAGCTCAGACATTGATATTATTGGAGTTTTTATCTATGTACAAGCAACTTCAACAGTAAAAAAGAAAATATGGAATAGAGGTCCTTAGATGTACCATCAAGTTACTAGACGTGATGTCTCCTATTATGGTTTAAATAAAACTATGGGGACAATAGCTAAGAGAGAAGGAGCGAATCACCAGCAAGTATTACCTCTGAGAAACTACATGGCTCACTATAAAAAATGGTGTGTATCTAAATTTAGTGAGAAATTCATAAGTACCTCAAATACAATAATTTTGTTAATAAACCCGATCATGGAGGAAACTAATCAGTTGAAGAATTGGTATGAGGAAAATGTTAGCAATCTCCAAAAACCATTGAGTTACTTGGTTGACATAGCTCTATCAACCACATGGATGGTCCAATCAATGAGATACAAAAGAATGGATCACAGTCAGCCCAAAAGTTTGAATGCATAATGAAAGAAGCAACGATATACTTCAAAAAAGAGAAATTATTTTACCCAACATGCTCTAAGATAATAAATGGAAAGTCTTAGTGTAAAAATTTATTTTCACTTATTAATTAAATCATTATTGATTTAATTAGTAAGTCACATTTCTACTTACTAATTAAATCATTATTGATTTAATTATTAAGTCACCTTTTTATCTATAGTACACTTAAGCTAAACTTTAGGCATGCAATAATTAATTCTTTATTAATTATTCACGCAACCTAGGTTTCTCCACCCTTCTTAGGGTTTTGATCTCCTTTATTAGGATTGACCACTTTGTAATTATCAAATTTTTTGTAATTTTATTCCATTATTATTGAATCAATTGAGGATGTCTCCTCTTCCACAAATCCCTTGTTTCTGGCTTCCCTAGCTTTTGCTTCTCTATTTTTGTGACAGGTGTTTGCATATTGATAATTATTGGGAGCTATGGGTTGATAATTTTCATCAACTCCAATATGGTATTAGAGTTCTTCCCTTTCATGCCCCTATTCTCTTCATGATAGTTTTTTGGTCTTGCCCTTTCCATCTAGTTTTTTGAGAAGTTTCTATGAAAAGTTGTGTAGATTTGGGGTGGAGATATTTTTGAAGCACTGTGGGCACAAACCGACCTTACGATTGTGTTTGGAATGCCCCAAAACCCCTATTTTTATATAAGGCACATTGAATTTGGACACATTTGAAATCTGGGCCCTCTTTTTTGCATGCACGACCATGGTACGATTTTTGACAAAAAAAATGTCTCATTTTTCACACCGCCTCAGTTTCCATGTTGCTGATATTAGAAGTCATAGGTCTAATATCTGGGTTAAATTTTATGACCACCAACCCGTCATAAAACTTGCCCTTTTTTTCATAATGAGCACCTTGTGGGTTTTTTCTCATATCTTGAGCATACAGTAACACTTTTCAGAAAATGAGATATCATTGGAAAGTTGGTTCCGAGCCCAACCTGATTTTCTAGGTTTGGATTTCTGATTTTTCCATCTTGTGGGGGTTTTTTCCAATCAAAGTCAAGATTTTTTTTGCACTCTAGTAGCCATATCTTTATCATCCAGACTCCATTGTTTTATTTTCACATGGTGGTTGAAATCTGGTTCAGTGTTCTATTTTATTTCATGGTTCTCACACCTAGATTATGCTCCAGGTATTTTTTATTCAGTTTTTTTGGATTTTTGCAATCTGGTGGATATCTTTGATCTTTTAGGTCCTAGAATCATTTTCTATGCATGGGATGACTTTTTTTTAGCTATTATTCATGTTTTTTACAACTTTTTTTCATTCCTAGATATTGTGGACATCTATTTCTATTGCATTTCATTTTTTGCAAACGTACTGAAATATAGTGTCATCTAATGCATACTTTGGATCCTGCACATTTTGTGCTTGATTGTAGTCACACTACTTTATAAAGTGCCATGGCTATGGGGAGGGGGGGGGCTACCTTTGTCAAGCGAGTGTTCCTTCCATGACATTAACCTTGGGATGTCTGTCAAGAGAATGATCCTTCCATGACACCATCCTTTATATGTATTTGTACATTCTTCATCATGCAGTTATTTTTCATAGCCTAAATTAGTGTATTTGTCATGCCTCTCCCTGATCGACAATATGGAGGTATCTACTATTGGTTGTAACTATTCCTTGGTTTGACAGAGTGATCTATGTATTCAGTATTTGTTCCTACATACTAGGAAGATGTAGTGGCTAGGTACCTATGCATTTTGGTGAGATGGAAAATTTACCATATGGACACTCTTTCATTCATGTTTTGGAGGCATCCTTCTGCCTTTGATTGATCAGCTCTTCAGAATTTGTTTACTTTCTTCTCTACCCAATCATGTTCTATTATAGTGGAGGTTCCTACAGTTATTCTTTGGCAGTGTTTATAGCTTCATGCTTCAGAGGTGTTCTACATGTTATTCCTTTGTTCCTATTCTTCTAGGACATTATCTAATTGGAGGCTTCTTCAGTCCTTCACTAGTCTTTATCTCTTTTTCGAGAAGGGTTTTTTCCCACTGTTTTTTCTCCTCTTTACAAAGTTTTTTTCTTCTTTGGTACCTGATCAGGCCTTGTTGTCAGGACCTATTTCCAGCTTTCACTAGTTGTTTCTAGGTTTTTAGCTTCTCCCTAAGTTTATCTTAAGTGGGGTGTTAGAGTAAAAAGGTATTTTCACTTATTAATTAAACCATTAATGATTTAATTATTAAGTCACAATTTCACTTATTAATTAAATCATTATTTATTTAATTATTAAGTCACCTTTTTTATCTCTAGTTCACCTAAGCTAGACTTTAGGCATGCAATAATTAATTTTTTATCAATTATTCATGCAATCTAGGGTTCTCCACCCATCTTAGGTTTTGATCTCCTTTATTAGGATTGATAACTTTGTAATTATCACTTCTTTCATAATTCCATTCTATTATTAATGAATCAATTGAGGTTATTTCCTCTTCCATAGATCTCTTGTTTCTAGCCTACATAGCTTTTGCTTCTCTCTTTTTGCGATAGGTGTTTGCATGCAAGTGATTATTGGGAGTTGAGGGTTGATAGTTTTTGTCAACTCTAATAGCAAGCAGTGCAAGAAAAGATTATAAAAATATAATGATTAAAGTTGTTGTTGTCTGAAGTGTAACTTAGTAGTTACTGACTATACTTATAGGTATATATCTCAATTGAAATTAATAGACCACATAGGTGCAATCTAAGCTATTTAATTCGATGAGGCTACAATAGAGTTGATGGGATTGCTTACAAAAATATTGTATAAATTATAATTTGATGACCATACTAAGATGAGTACTAAACATGCAATTAGAGGTATACAACACAAGCAATACCTATTTACATTAACATGAAAAAGAGAAATCTATAATAATCAATAGCTCATGAAAGGAACTATTACAAATGTTTCACAAATAGATTCCAGCAAAGAAAGCAACGTATTACTTGAAAAAATTAAAGAGATGTGTGTTGGTCCACCCCTTCAGTAGGAGAACCAATATATCATATAACAATATGGAAAAAAAGGAATGTATAAGTGTACTTTGATACTTATATCTATAAATAGACCATATCCTACAAAGAATGGGAGAAAGAATGTACACATGTTATTTTGAATATACAAGTTGTGTACTTTGCATGTATAAATAAAACTTTGTCAAAAACTGTGAACTTACGATAGCCTGCTAAATGTATAAGTGTGCTTAAATGCTTAGGTCCATAAATGGATTATATCCTACCAACAATGAGAGGAATAATGTATGATTTTTTTTAGAATATAAATGTAGTATACTTTGTAGGTTTAAATAAAATATCATAAAAATGCCAACTTACGATAGCCTACTATGAACTTATTACACCATTAATAATTTAATTATAGATAGAGAGATAGAGAAGATAAAAGAGAAATAGAGGAAATAGGATATAGATAAAGGGGTGAAAGATAAAGAGATGGTTAATATAAGATAGAGATAGAGAGGGACAAAGTAGTGTCTATGTTTATGAGTAAGACAAATATAAAGGTAGGGATCGAGAGGTAGACAAGGAGATTTGTTGAGTTAGAGAGAGACATATAAGAACATATAAATAGAGAGGGATAAAGATACATCTATAAATGCAATATCACCATACATGCCATTTTATGATAGCTTGCTATACACTTATAGTACCATTCATAATTGATAATTTTGACGGTCTACAAAAATCCAGTACAATCATGTAAAGAAACATTGACATCAACCTTTTAATTTTGTATATCTATTTTCCTAAACTTGGAACAATTAGATTAAAAAAATTCCTAAAAAATGTCATAAACATAGTTTTTGAAGTCGTTATTAAAGGAAATGGATTGGTCTACATATTCTTTCTATGGTATGATTTAAATGTAACTCTTTAAACATTCCAAACATCACATTATAAGATCAAATGACTCTTATTCCAAATCCAACTAGAATTTATCGAAACACGTCACAAACACAATTTTTAAAGTAGCAATTGAAGGAAGCGGATCGAGAGAATGTTATTTAACTCATAATAATGATTACATATTAGTGATAATTGTTGGCCTACATATTCTTACTATAGTATGATTTAAATGTAACTCTTTAAGATTTCCAAACATCACATTATAGTTGACATTATATACTAACAAAGAAAATTTAATACGTTTATAGATGGAGGACCTTGATATTAGAAAATGACAAGAAAGCTCAAATCAACAAGAGGTCAGTGTATAATAAGACCTTGAAAGGAACCAAGCTTACTATGCTCCAAATAAAGAAGAGATAGAAGTGAGCAGAAAAGAAAAATGAATACAAAAAAGACAAATTAATCTCAAGCATAAAGAAGTGATAGTTGCCTGTAGAGAGGAAAACATAATTTAAGAGAGACAAATTGAAATTGAACAAGAGGAGGCCCAGAGGTTAGATCATTGTGAGAGAAGCCACAACTACTATGCTCTTCACAAAGATGTAAAAGTAACAATATTTACAAGGTATCATAAGGGCCAAACGTGGAACCATGAGCAACAACAAACCCAAAATTATTTAGAACAAAATGTATTGTTCAACGATGATCCTAAGTTCATAACATAAATGAATTTTTTTTTCTGGAGATTAGACACTTTCTCATGAACAAACATGTATCATATGTAAGGAACACTATTGAGGCATGCATGTCCAACCATAAAATAGTATTTTTTATTCTAAAAGGTGCTCCACTAAAAAGGGCATACATAGGTTTTTAGAACTCACCAATATGGACCTAGGCGAGAAACCAATCGTACTAAAAAAGTAGGCCAAGTAGAAGAAATTATTATGGCTAGAGTAGACCCAGTATTATAGGTAACCCATGCTCTTGGAGGCTAGTATAAATATAGAGGACATATAATGAGCTTTCTACATGATATAAAAACCATTACAAATGTGTTGCCACAAAGAATCAAAGATATGGATATAATGATAGTGCAAAGAGTGCATACAGAAGGACACACTTATGACTATTATGTTAAAAGGAGTCATGTCAGAGATGTATTATAGTATAAAGTTAAATATGATCTATAATACTATGATGTCATTGTGAGTGCAGAAAATTTAGTCCAGCTTCATGAATAAAAATAGATGTTTCAAGCATGTTACACATAGTTATGATTGAAGGGGACATGGCCATACCAGATAATTAGTTTGACACTAGCGAGGATAATAATGAGATAATTTTAGTCCAAACTTCTTTACTCATTCCTAAGTTACCAAGCAGACATCTTGAACTAGACCTCATTAAGAGAGGATTGGAGATAGAGGATACTACAGAAAACATTATGGATTGGCCTAAAATAGACCTGTCCCTTTTGAATGAATATAACACTAAAGAGTTGCTAGACATGGCATTCCCAATGCTCTTTCACAATGGAATTTCATCACCAATGAAACCATGAATACGAGAAGCACATATGGATTAATGTTCCCTACACGTGATGAGGTATCATGATCAAAGATTTAGAACACATCTAAGGTTTTGATATTTTATTTACAATCTTATTATGTAACATCATAGTCATGGCCTCACATCAATTTTCTTTAAAAATAATTTAGTAGAAAATGTACCAACAACTATTGAAAACCTTTGCACACATTTAAAATAGCTCCCAAATATGCAATTAGCTGAAGAACTTATGCATTTTGGATCTTCAGTGCAAGGGAAAAGGACATACTAGTATAAGCGGCATACTGAACTAACAAATATGATCAACCAAGTTGTATCACCTACCCTCTTCTTCACATTAAGTGTTGCAGATATGAAATTGCCAGATCTACAAAAATTATTGTTAGATGACATGGAAATGAGAATGAAAACAAATAAACAATGCTTAGATAATGTAATTAATAATCCCCATACTACAACATTATATATTCATCATCGGATCACAATATTTCGTGTAGAATTTATTAAGAAGATCCTTGGTGTAACAAATTGGTGGTACAGAATGGAATGGCAACATCAAGGGACTGAAAATATACACTGATTCATTTGACTCCAAAATGCACCAAACATGGATACACATCTAGAAAAAGTATGTTGAGTTTGAACATGCAAGTAAATTATTTGATATGCATGTCAGTGATAGGAAACCCCACGATGCATGTCATATGAAGAACGTAGTATATCGATCTCCATTAGATGATCCTTTCTTACTAGACACATATGGGATGTTAGTTGCAAACCTCACTCATGATTATGAAGAGTTGGTTAAACGGGTCCAAAGACACACTAAATGTACCAAGCATACATGCCTACACAAAAAGGGAAGGTAGTTAACATGCAGATATAAAACTCCATGGAAGGACCAAATTATATCTACATTGTCATGTCATAGTACCAGAAAGAAACAATATGAACCTGTGAGGAATGGTAATAGATTAAATATACAAAATCCATAGATGCTTTCAATCTGAAGAGCCAACATAGATTTCCGGCATGTTATCTCTCTAGAACTTGTCCTGAAATACATTTCCAAGTATGCAACATAAGTAGAGAAATGATATAAATCATGTTCTGATATGCCAAGAAGAATATCTACAATATAAAAATAATACGACCCAACCCTTATAGCATATCAAAAATTCATATCTAAAGTCATTTTGGAACGCGATAAAGGAGCACAAGAAACATGCCACATGCTACAAAAACTACCACTTGATGTTTATATTTGGATTTTCATCTTTTTGAATGTTGGACAATAAGTAATTCATCAAATAATTAAATTACCAGTAAATAGAAAGATTCATCCTAGCTACCTCTATTCTTACATACACAGTCCTTTAGAACTAGATAGTCACACTACTTGAATATGAAAGATCTTATTCATACGCTACAAACCGCAAAGGATGCAAATGGAAGGAATGAAAAGTAAAGGCCATTTTCAATGTTTACCCAAATTTCTATAACTTCCTAGAGCCCTATTTAGAATACTTTGAAACATTTTTCTACAGTGAATTACTATTGTATAAGCACTTCTGTAATATAGAAATAGAGATAAGGCTGACAAAATAACTAATAATTGCAAATTGGACACAAATGAATGCAACATGGTATGATATGTGGCATGTGAATCACATTGTTGAACAGGAAATAACCTCTAAAGAAGAAGATGAAAATGAACTGGAAAATACAATGAATAATAACAAGGCGAGATAATCGGCATCAAGGAGTGGGAGTTATTTTTTGCAAATGCGACCATTAAGTACTATGACATTGCATGAGCTTGATATGCTTAGAAATCTTGAGTTTGATACAAACAACAAAGATGACAATAAATTATGATTCTACCACATTTATATGAAATTGGTACATAGTTCATAAACAACAAAAAAATGTGCAGCTATAATGAAACAAAACCAACAAGCTCTCAGCATCCTAGCTAAACATTATCATCGGAGCAAAAGCTTGCACTTCAAATAATTAAGAAAAAAAAACAAGTGTCACTCCCATAAAACCACTACACATGATTGTTTAAGGAACAATAGGTACAAGAAAATCCTATTTGATTGCTTGCATTAGAGAAGCACCAAATCGTAAGACACCCCAACAAAAATGGGAATTATCAATACTAGCCCCCACAGGGGTTGCTGCATTCAATATACGTGCATCAACAATACATTAAAAGCCCAAAATTCCTATTAAATAAATGCATCCACTACAGGGTCAGGCATTAGAAAAATTCCAAGAAGAATTGAAGCACATCAAGTACATCTTGACTGATGAAATGAGCTTCATAGGCCCCAAGATACCTCTCAAAATTAGTACTCGACTACGTGAGCCCTTCTCCCATAGGAAACATGTATATTTTGGTGGATTATCAGTAATTATTTTGGTGACCTAGGACAAGTACCACTTGTTATGGACACCCTATTTTACACATCAGACTCGAATGTCAAATTACTATGGGACTAGTTCACAAGAATTGTTAGAGTATAAACAATGTTTCGATAAGAAGGTGAGAGTTGCACACAAGAAAAACTTTGCCAACTACGAAAGAATATACGAGATGCAAACCCAACACAACATGATTGGAGTCTCCTAATGACTCGCACAACATACGCTTAACAACATATGAAAACAAAGAATTTCACAATTCTATGCACCTATTTGCTATAAATGAGTTAGTAAAGCTATACAATAGAAAAATATTGAAATTGTTCAATTCCCTAGTCGCAATAAGTACAGCACTTAATTCTGCAAGAGGAGGCAATAATATAATGAATGATGAACAACTTGAAAATAAAGTACTCCTTTGTAAAGGGCAATGCATTATGCTCACAATGAACATATGGATAGAAGTAGGACTTGTTAATGGATCTCTTGGTGAGCTTATTGACATTGTTTTTGAACCAGACTATAAGCCACCAGATGTTCCCATGTATGTTTCGGTACACTTTGATAATTATAACAGACCACCATGGAACCAAGAAGATCCAAAAAGTGTACCAAAAGTGCCTGTAACCTTGGGAAGTCGATGATAACTCCCACTCACCATGTCATTGGCTATTACTATAAACAAATCTCAAGGGCTCATGCTACAAAAGGCAATGATTGATATTGGCAAAATAGAGAGACAAGAACTGACATTTATAGCTATATCTAGAGTGAAATAATTAAATGGTCTTCGTATTCAACATACTTTTACCTTCGATACGTACTATAAAATGCAAAGTAACACCTATACAATTATACGAAAGATGGGGGAATTTTGCCTAAATGAAATGACTCATCAAACAAAATGTAATTATTTTGGGCGCATAGAACAATATAAATTGAATTATTATATCAAATGTTCTACTATATTTAAAAAAATTATAACCAAACTTTTGATATCAACAATACAATGACTTTATTGACAATGGATAAAACTATCAGTGCAACCTTTGCACCCCTCAAAGATGCAAGAGCTAGTTAAATTATTTTTATAAACTAATATTTAGATTCTCCTTTAGAAATCTTTTTTCTTGCTCTTTCCTGAATGTGATTAAATTTTCTATATATTTATAAACTAAAGAAGACAAACAAAATTTTTGAGAAGATTTTTAATAATATAGATAAATAGAGAGATAGACAAACACATGACAGCATATTTTAAAATGATAATGATTTAATCAAATAATTTTAACAAGTAAAATTCCTTATCTGCTCAAACCCAATAAAAGCATGACAATTCTCATTTTCCGACTTTATATTTGCTAGCATCTTAAATAAATCTGAATGTCTACCACCCTGTGTAGTTAAAACCCAATTCCCTACCAAAACTCTAGTTAGTTAATTAGTGGTGGCAAGAGAGTCTCTTATAGATTGAGGTGCTTTAGAATCATTAACTACATTTATTTTTTCCATGGTCTTACAATTGTGTAGATGCTTCTAGCAATACACTTCGATAAAAGTTTTATCCGATACATGTTACAAATTTCTTTTCGAGTACCATATATTCCAAAAAGATAACAATCGAATATTAGACATTTAGAAAACATAGAGTAACAACAATTACTAGTGGACAGGGAAAAGTATACGTCCTTTACTAAATTTGCATTACTATAGCTGGGATGGATGTCTGAAATTTAATGAATTGATTCGAAACATATATTTTTTTACTGGAATTTGAAGGTTGATACTGTCTATTTTTCATCATTCAGAGTTTCTTTTACATGTGTATTGTCTATCTATCAGATATTACATTATTTATGTAGGAAGTGACGCAGCAAGCAGTAATCAACATTTGCTTCCATGAAGTTGCAGTGAAAGTAGCGAGCTTCTCACTCTATGCACGTTATCTATGTTCTCCAATTAAACTCTATCGGCTCATGTCCTAAACGCTTTCAATAATTTCCCCTCCATTTCTCTGTCGTTGCAGAGCTATTACATAGTCTGATTTATTTTTTTCTGGTCAAACTCGATGGATGAATGTAATTTTGTTGAAATGTTACTGAGCATTAGAGTGAAATCCAATATCTAACATGGCTGTATTTACTTGAAAAAGTAAATACACATTACGTGGCAAGGCCTGTTCTTTCATTTGATCATTTTTAGTTTTTATTTTTATTTTTATCGTCTTTTATTTGGAGTCCATAGTTGGATTATGTATTTAAGAATATATAAATAATGAGTCAATTAAATTAATTTTTATTGAAGCATGTTGTATTATCTAGCCTTTTTAGTTTTTATTTTTATTTTTATCATCTTTTATTTCGAGTCTATAGTTGGATTATCTATTTAAGAATATATAAATAATGAGTCAATTAATTTTTATTGAAGCATGTTGTATTATCTGGTCTTCTAGAATTTTTTATAAAATGAAAAAAATTGGGTCATAATGGTGTCATGACCTTACCCTCTTGTATATCATATTGGCACTTTATTTTGTCAAGAATATGCTACACCATCAACTAAGCATTGTGGGATCTTTTCAACAATAATAAACATTCTTTTGGGATTTTTAATGTTTTATTGTTAAGTGATTCTATATTAGAGATGGATTACTAATTCAGTGTCTAATGCTATATCTATTTAGTGTCATTTCTCTCAAGTTCTATCGATTGACACTCTAATTCTTGATAGTGTCTAGTTTTTGTGTTGTCTCATTACTTGTGAGATACCTTCCTCGATGGCTTGTATGTAAGAAGTTTAGGGCCTTAGACTAACTTATTGTTTCTACATGTTAAGGGTGATACCTTATTGTTGCTACATGTTAAGGGTTCTTGTGCTTTAATTGATCTCTCAAAAGAAAATGATCTCTTAATTACCCACTCTTATAAACCCTTTAGTTTTTGCGCACCTTTAAAATAAATTAATAACTCTTAATCCTTACTCTAATAAAACCTTTAGTTTTTTCATAACCTCATAACAATTCTTAATTGTGATAAATTTTATCTCCAATATTTTGATTAATACCCTTCTTTAAGATTTTATATTTAATAATAAAAATTATTATCTATCTATGTATATGATTATAAAGAAAATATAGAATAATTTACAATCAGTATTTTCCATAAAATTATCTATACCTCCTTGCTGAAAAGAAAATTAAATAATAGAAAAGTTAATATTAATTAATATATGTGATTTAAAATGAAATTGTTTATGATTTGAAATATTAGACAGAAGCTTTAGATATAACAATAGATTTTGATTAATTAATAGAAACAATTGATATTTGATCAGCAATAGTTTTAGTTTTTCTTCAATATACGATTAAAAATTGAATGGTTTAATTTTTTTTGAAATAATTGAAAGAAGCCTTTGGTAAAACAAAAGAATTTGATTGATGGATATGAACCATTAATATTTAACCACGGATCCTCAGGCCCTAAACAGAAAGGGGAAAAGCATTTATTTAATTATTTCCCAAATAGAGAAGAGAAAACAAAACCAAAGATTACCGTCTGTGGGAGAAAATTATGCATCTATTAAGGAAAATATGAGGCAGAAGAGCAAGATCAGTCAAATATTGAAGAGCAGAGATGGAAAAATAGTTGAAAGTCTTGCCTGAATTATAAAGCAATTATTGATCAAAGATATTAAATAGAGACACAAATATTCCAACAACCTTTCTATAATTAGGATAAGAATTTGCACAAATAATGTTGGGATAATGAAGTACGGTCTTTCATCGTATGGCAAAAAGTCACCGTACGATAAAGAGAATGGAAAAGAGGAGTCATGTATGGCTTGAAGGGAAGAGGAGTTCCTGTACGGCAAGGAGACTCCTGTACAACGAAGGCTAGAGGTACGGTGGAGTGATGCCGTACGGCTAGAGTGTGGAAAAGGTTGGAAGTAAAAGGTCACCCGGAGGTAAAAGGTCACCCAACGGAGGTAATCACCCGACGGAAGTAAAAGGTCACCCAGAGGTAAAAGGTCACCCGATGGAGGTAATCACCCAATGGAGGTAAAAGGTCAACCGGAGGTAATCACCCGGAGGTAATCACCCGGAGGTAGTCACCTGGAGGTAATCACCCGTAGGTAAAAGGTCACCCAGAGGTAATCACTCGACAGAGGCAAAAGTACCGAAGGGAGTGTCTGAGGTGAAGGGAGTGACCCGATGGAGAAGGGACCGTCGGCTGGAGGAGTGCCAAGTCTACTAGTAACCGTTACATGGAGCGGCAGTTGTTCTACCAAATTCTATAACGAATCACAGAGTGTATAAATATCTATGGGATTCGTTAGGAATGGAGGGCTGGATGGGTAAAGTGTGAGGTTGATTGTAACGACAATCTGAGCTTGTGAGCCTGTGCAAGAATCCGGTGTTCATTGTATGTAATATTGATTACTGTAATACAAAGAGTTGGTCGGGTTCTTGTGTGGTGGGTTTTTACCTGAAAGGGTTTCCCATGTTAAATCTAGTCTCATGCATTTATCTTTTGTGCATTATTGTGTTTTCTCTTTTCTTTTCTTTCCTATGCATCTCAGTAGTTTGAACTTTATATTATTTCTCTTGTAAGTTGACATTTGGAAAGCGGTTCCGCAAGTAGCTTTCCTAACAAGTGGTATCAGAGCCAAACCCATTACCATTATTTGTTGGATAAGGTTGGTTGTTTGGGTAGGGTTGGTCATTGGTGTCAATTTGGTTCTAGTGGGAGTTAGTGAAGTGTTGTTCTTGCAATCGAGATGGCGGGTACAATAGGGAGAATAGAAATTGAAAATTTTAATGGCACAAACTTTGAGCTGTGGAAACTTAAAGTTGAAGATATGTTGGTAGACCGAGATCTATGGACTGCTGTGTCTGGGAACAAGCCTTCAGGCATGAAGTAGGAAGATTGGGATCTGGTAGATCGAAAGGTGAGAGGAATGATATGATTGACACTGGAAGATAGTGTTTTGTTAAACGTTTATGAAGAGAAAACTGCACATTCTTTGTGGAAGTAATTGGGAGATATTTATCAGGGAAAATCCTTGGTGAACAAGCTTTTCCTAAGAAAGAAATTGCACTCTCTTAAGATGGACAAAGAAACTGTTGTGGCTGGTCATTTAAACATGTTCAATATGGTGATTGCACAACTGACATCTATTGGTGTGTCCATAAGTGAAGAGGAGAGTTGCATGTTGTTGTTGAGATCTTTGCCTGATTCGTGGGACCATCTTGTGATGGCCATTGGAAGTATGACTACTCAGTTTAAAATGGATGAAGTAGTTTCCACACTTCTATCAGAGGAGATGCGGAGGAGGTCTTCTGAGGTGGCTAAGGAGGCTATTGTTGTTCGACACCAATCGAGGACAACTGCAAGCAGAAATGAAAAGAGAAGTGCTGGAATTGCGGGCAGACTGGTCATATCCAAAAGGATTGCAAAGAGAAGAAGAAAAAGAAGAAAGTGGAGAGTTCTTCTGATTCTGAGTCTTCTGATAGTGACGGTAAAGATGCTAGCAGTGTTGCTTTGGCTAATTGGTCATCTGATGATGATTGGTTGGAATAATTCAATCTTCATGTGGAAGATGGTGGTCACGATGCCATGTGTGACTCGAAACTATAGTACAGTAGGAGTTGTTGGCAGTGACATACGTTCCATATTAACTCGTCACCATAGTTCAGTGGGAGTTGTTGGCAGTGACGTAGCAAATGGTCTTCATTAGTAATGCAGATGGTGGAAGGTGAGATCCTGATATGAGAGAAGGATCTTTTCACATTTGCTGAAGTACTGATTGGAGATGTTTATCTTCATGTGACTGAAGATGTTGACATCTTGAGGGCTCAACAGGGTCCTTGGTAAAGGTGTGGATTCTGCTTTCATGTTAGCCATGTTCAGTAACTCCGTACTTCATCAAGTGTGAGATTGTTGGGATAATGAAGTACAATCTTTCACCGTACAGTAGAAAGTCACCGTACGGTGAAGAGAATGGAAAAGAGGAGTCATGTATGGCTTGAAGGGAAGAGGAGTTCCCGTACGGTAAGGAGAGTCCCGTACGACGAAGGCTGGAGGTATGGTGGAGTGATGTCGTACGGCTGGAGTGTGGTGAAGGTTGGAGGTAAAAGGTCACCCGACGGAGGTAAAAGGTCACCCGGAGGTAATCACCCAGAGGTAGTCACTCGGAGGTAAAAGGTCACCCAGAGGTAAAAGGTCACCCGAAGGTAATCACCCAGAGGTAGTCACCCAGAGGTAATCACCCGACAGAGGCAAAAGTGCGGAAGGGAGTGTCTGAGGCGAGGGGAGTGACCCGATGGCGAAGGGACCGTCGACCGGAGGAGTGCCAAGGCTGCTAGTAACCGTTTCATGGAGCGGCTGTTGTTCTACCGAATTCTATAATGAATCACAGTGTATAAATATCTGTGGGATTCGTTAGGAATGGAGGGCTGGATGGGTGAAGTGTGAGGTTGATTGTAACGACAATCTGAGCCTGTGAGCCTGTGCAAGAATCCATTGTTCATTGTATGTAATATTGATTACTGTAATACAAAGAGTTGGTCAGGTTCTTGTGTGGTGGGTTTTTACCTGAAAGGGTTTCCCACGTTAAATCTGGTCTCATGCATTTATCTTTTGTGCATTA
>MU228289.1:49553-61291 GCA_018584345.1 Thuja plicata | reverse complement strand
TTTTACCTGAAAGGGTTTCCCACGTTAAATCTGGTCTCATGCATTTATCTTTTGTGCATTATTGTGTTTTCTCTGTTCTTTGCTTTCCTATGCATCTCAGTAGTTTGAACTTTATATTATTTCTCCTTTAAGTTAACATTTGGAAAGCAGTTCTACAAGTAGCTTTCCTAACAAATAATGGCTAATTTTGGTTAACAACAAACAGGAGACTATTGGCAACAAACTGAAAATCAAATACACTTTTACAATACCAATTGACAGATATTCCTAAGAGCATATTTCACTTATGATACAACTGCATCAGGGCGTCGATTTATATGCTTTCTTCTTCTGTGAACAGCATCCTTTCTCTGGAAAATCGCCTTCGCAACTCCGATGTGATGATGCGCACCCTGACTTTATCTCATCCACGCCTGGCGTGAACTCAGCATTGTAATTCTTATCCTTAAAATGGGCATCGAGATTGCGCCTGCCAGATACATGGAGAATACAAATAGCGAAAAAGAGGAGGATTGTCAATCTGTTTACCACTGACCTGTTCATCGTATTCGAAGTTCGCGCCATGAAGAAAAATCACAGAAACGTGCGCTAATGATCCACAACTGGTACGCTATGTTACAACCTTTTAATTATAGCTTTGCATTGACTAAGTATGCAACTTGTTATTTGTGGTGAATAATATAAACACACGTTTGCTCCAATAATTCAGAGAACATAGAATCAGATTAAAGGCTTTAATTATTCTGCAACATGGAGCCTAATTCTGCGTATACTTATACAGGTTCCCCTCACAAAAATATCTTATCTTTCGAAGCTATTAGAAAGGATTTAGCGTTAATTTCCACGAGAGTAGATGGAAAGTACGGGGCTTGGTCCAAGAAGTGATGAGGATGCAGTCTTAGAATCAAATTCCAACGATAGTTTTATTGAGGATTATCAAACCTTTACCACGAAAACAAAGTCAATGCAGGTTTCTTTGGGTATACGTTGAGAATGTCGATTTCATTGCAACTGTAATTCCTCTCCCACTTGCCTCACCTGTTATAAAAAGCAGACGTGTATGACATTGCCTTGCATAGGAAAAGAGATCACATTAATGAAACATTTTAAGGAAAACGCACCTACAATCACACAACAGTAAGCTCCCAATCGGGAAGAAATTGTCTTTGCGAGAACTTTAACAAGTGGTTTCGGATCATTTCATCGACAATTCTGAAATGGTCGATGATTCGACATGGTCGAGTAAACTTTCAGTTTTACGTGGGATAAGAGAAATGTATTGAGGATTTCAAAGTAATTTCGTTCCACAGCGAGGTGTCTGTCGTTGTGTATTGCGCGGAGGTAGCACGAAGACTACTCTCTCATTGCCTCTTTGCCTATTATGTTCATTACTATATCGCAGTTCACCCCTTGGAGGAGATTCACAACTGACACCTAATGCCCCGACTTGATAATTACCACATAATTATAGCTTATTAACAACCAATCATTCGCAGAAGAAAGAATCAACTTAAACGGTTAAATTCATAAGTAATTTGGAGATTCACAGTGCTTATTCTGCCTCATGTCACAAAATTTCTTGTCTTTCGAAGCTATAAGAAGTGGTTTTCGCTTTAGTTTCCATGAAGTCTATAAAAAGAGAAAAATGAAGGTACGGGGTTTAGTCCTAGAACCTATGAGGATGCATTCTGAGAATCGAAATCCAACGAACCTTTTATTGAGGATCATCAAACCGTTCCTACGAAAAATAAAATATATGTATATTTCTTGGAGTATACGCCGAGAATGCCTATTTCACTGCAAGTTGAATACAGCAGATTCGTCTGAAAAATGCCACATCTATTATAAAAGGAAGACGTGGATGATATTGTCTTGCAAAATACAATAAATCGCATAAAAGAAACCTTTTAAGGAAAAGTCGCCCAGAACTACCCTCCACAAAAAGCTTCGAATGGGGAAGAAATTCTCGTTTTGTGAAATTTTTTATTTTTTTTGGTTGGAGGATTCAGATCTGCGAGGCAATCCAACGAGGCACGAAGCCTATGAGCTACCAACCAACGAAGGCCACCATAGACGTTTTAGGAACCCGATACGGGCCCATTCGTGCCTGAAACCTCTTCGGCTTAAAGCCAAGGACTGAGGAGCATCCACGCTGCCAAATTCGCCTGGGGCATGATCCCAGCCTCATCCCTTATGGTGTCGGAGCCTTGCACTCGGCAGATTTGATCCCTGGTGGGCTCGTTGTGAGCCATTCAACTTCACCAATAGACCAAGGGCCCATTGACTGTGAAAAGTTTAACTAGTGGCATTGAGGGTAATTCAACGTGTTGTTATGATAATGTTCCAGGAAACTCTCAGTTTTACCTGTCATTGAGGATTTCAAAGCGCTTTTGTTCCGCTGGGAGGTGTTGGTCGTTATCGTGTATTGTATCATAGGTGGCAGGAAGACTACTCTGCCATTGGATCTATGCAATGATCTCCAAGTTAAAGGCCATATCCCTCTAAGTTATGGTGAATGTTTTAAGCTTTTTTAAAAGAACCATTCAATCTAAATTGATGATCATCCCTGCTTGTCATGTGACTTTTTTTAATGATGATTTGGTCATTTGAGTAACTTTTATTTTACGTTTAAAGAAAAAGATGAGTTTTTCAAAAACTTAAAAAAATATAAAATTATAAAATAATAGTGTGTAAAAATTTATGATTATATATAAACATTTATTTGTTTTTGAATTAAGCAACAACAAGAGGGTGCTAGCCCGAGGTACAATAAAAGTTGACTAGAGCAGAATTAATATCATATTAATCCAGCCTAGAGAGCGGCATTATAGTAAATAACCTTCTACCTCTATCAAAACCAAAATGATAAAACTAAACCAGAGCGAATGTAAAGTATCAAAACCTCTCAAATGGATAGTATCAAGTTTAACCAGCATAAAATATAAACCATGTCACGCAAGGTCATTAACCATATTTAAAGTATTAAACTTATAACTGAAATTTAAAAAACTAGCCCAAACATAGGGCTTGAAGTCAGTAGTGCCACAGTTCACAACACCTCCCTGGTTCAGCAGCAGAGTTATTTTCCATCCCATAAGCGCTTAGACAACAACAGGTCAGCCCACTCCTCATTCAGAAATTTGAAGAGCTCACAGTTACCTTCCACATACTCCTTCCCAACAGAAGCCTTCTCATTCAACAGACATAGTGTAGTAGAGGAAGCATTCATGACTTTGAGGGAAAATTTACTAATATCAACTAGTATCTTGTTCGTATTAACCAAGTCCTTGTTATGTTTGGTCATTGTGTCCTCCAGATTTGCAATCTGGTACTTAATCCTTCCCACCACCCGTAACAATTTTGGTGTCCTCAGTCATAGTGGCTTTATCAATAATGTGGTCATTGTCCTCTTTACCCTCTTTAGCTCCAGTAGTGTGGGTGTCCTTTTCCTCCTCATGATCAAAGCCATTGTTATCCTCTTCCATGCTGGGAGAATGTATAGAAGCATCCGCTCAGTCGAGCAATTATTTCAGTGCTCTTTTGCCCGTTCCTTTAACCAGGCGGGAGGAGCAGCGGGTAGTGTTGTGTTGTCAGTTGGTATCCTGAGGGCATTCTAGGTTAATGAAGATATTTTTGCATCTTTTAGAGGGTCGCGGGGAAGTTTTTTTTGGGGTTATGTCATGTTTGGACACAACCCGAGAGGCAGGGGTAGGGTGGGTTTCAGAAGACTTGTGGCTAGCAGTAGGGGTGGAACAACCTATAGATCCCGAAGGCATGGGAAAACCTTGGTTGAGGGAGACTAAAGGTGACAAAGGCTGCTGGATAGCTTGGGCGATTTCAACAACAGGGGGAGGGCATAGGGCTCGATGAAAATTATAAATTCTAAAAAATAGCCCCTGGTGGAGATAAACATGTTCTTCCCTAGAGAAATAGACTCATTCACATCAGCAACTTTGGACTCTAAAGCATGTAACAAGTAAAACAACAAAGAAATCAAAATCTTGTGCCTTAAATATATGTTATTGTTTAAAATAATTCTAAATAAATTTATATTTTATCTTAAATATTCTAAAATAACATATATTTCTTTTATAAATTAAAGCACTATATATTATTTATAATATATTTTACTGTTTATTAATAATTTAAAGTGCTATATATATAATTTTAAAAAAATATACATTGTCAATCCATAAGGTCCAATATACTTTTACCTCATATACAATTCAAAAGTGGAAAAATAGTTATTTAGACCATCAAATTCTAGGTCGAGTATGTGTATAAGAAGAGATGGTATGTTTTCCTAGCTTCATTTATTGCTTTGTTTTATAGTGTTGTTCTCTCATGCTTTAGGTGTTTCTTTCTAATGTATATATTATTTTATATGTAGTTTGCATTCTTTTATATATTTAAATAAATTCAATTACGATAAGTTAATCTCAAATTAGATCTCTAATTTGTTTGGTCTTTCCTCCTTAAATTCTACTTCTAGATTAAAATGTTTATCATGTCTAATGAGAAAGTTCTATGTATTTGATTAGAGTTTTAGGTGGAGTTTCTTAGTTTATTATTGTCATGCAAGAATTCTTTAAACCAAGTATATGCCTCTCTAGGCTTTGTGAAGAGTGTGTGCTACATAGGTTCTTCTTGACTTGAGCCTTAATGTGAGTGTCTATAAAAGTATATCTCTTCAAGGATTCAAAGGTAATAGTACACATTCAAATTACACAAAATAAATAAACCCAATATATTTTGTATTTAAAATCTTCTATTATTTGACATACTTCTTAGCCCCATGTTACATAATAAAAATCATATACCCCACCAAGCCAAATAGAGGAACGAAAATCTATAACATAGAAGTTTTTGATTAAGGGAAAACATCTTTTTTATGAGGCCCTAAAACCCAATAACAACTAGATTTTGAGAGGGATCTGAAACCTACCTAGCACCAATAGCTACAAGACATATTACATTATAGAACAACAGCTACCCAACAACACAGAAACAACAGTCTAGAATGATATCAACAAATAAAGTACCAGCTGCAAAGAAACATACCTAAGCCTAAATAGTCATAGAACAAGGTTTTCCAAGGCTCCCCTAACATTAATTAAAGAAAACCATGGGTTTTACTAAGAACCCATAAACTGAGAAGGGGTTTTTACTGGCTACCCTAACCATTACAAACAACCTCAAAAGAAATAACAAAGGAGAACTAGCTCAAGACCTAGGTTTTAACAATGATCTCATAATCTTTAAACAAATGGACATAAAGATAACCTTCAAAGAGAATTCCTTACATGATAAAACCTTCTAAGTAATATTAGCTAAGAAGGATCCACTAGGGTTTTTATAGGCTCCCCAAACCAACAAAGAGGGTTTTAAAATGGAACCCGCAACTATTTAGCCAAAGATAGCACAAACACTTGCACCAAGGGCCTCCATCTCCACTAAAAAAGTCCTCCACACCTCAATAGGGAAGGAATCCACCTTAATAGGTGTAGCAAAGATGAACCATTCCTTAAAGGAATCCACCAACTAGTTCACACCCACTTCCAAACTACCAGCAACAAGGTCAAACTGCATAGGGTAACCAAAAACATCTCCCAAAAAGCATATATTCACCTCCATAGAAGATCCCCCCACCTCTATTGGAGTCATAGAAGAGGAAGGATGTCACACGATAAGAAAAACCCCAATTGCAATAAAATTGAGAAACCCTACCTTAATAGAAGGACACTCCATCTCTAAAGGATAATTCTGAAGAAACCATCGAAGATCAGGAGGAGGAGCCAACAAAAGTGAAAAAAAAATCTTATGGCTCCAAATTGGGCATTCCAAGCCATAAACCAAAAAAAATACCTAAACAAAAAACAAAGAAAAACTAGGGCACCAAAATAACACACCCTTAACCAAAAAACAAAACAGGCCAAGCGGGCCCCTTAAAAATTTCCATCAACCACCTGGCCTTGAGGAAAGATATCTCTACAAAAATTCACCTCCACCTATAGGGAACCACCACAAGCTGCCATTTAAAAAAGTCTCTACTCAAAGAAAAAATCTAGAAAATATTAATAGAGTCAGATAAGATTCAATAAGAAGTAAAAACCACTGAATCCTCAATGGGAAACCACAACATCAAACAACAAGGAAAACCCCATGCCACCATAAAAATCATCTCCCAGGATAAGGTAAACCCAAACCCAACCAAAAATATTTGAGCTCAACCAAGGATCACTGCAACCTGCTGAGACAATGAACAAGTTTCATGAGCCATGTTTCATAAGTAGTGGTTCACAAGAACCAATCTCCCATGAGAATGAATATAACACATATCACTCATCACATCTAGGTTATGGTCATAGGAGTGAAGCACTGATAATTCCTAGGAGGTAACCCATGCAAAGAGTTATAATTATAGTATGATGGGTGATGTCCCAAGAAGGCCCTGTACTTCACTCTTGTGAGCATCACCTGGATACTAAATAGGATTATCTTTGGAGGAAACTTCATGGTTAAGTACACTTGAGATGGGGTTATACTATGATGGTTTACCTCCTCAGAAGGCCCAATTCTTCACCCATGTCAATATCACCTGAATGCATTTAGTGCTAAGTGTTTCATTCAATCTCACGAGAGATGGGTTCTTGCGAGCCCTACTCATGAAACATGGGTCAATGAGATTAACTCAAAAGATACACAGTTGAATCCTAATAGCAATATAAAAATTTCACTTTTTGTGGAAAATATCTTGTACTTATATCACTCATCAATATTTTCTAATACCAAACATCCGCTAGTTATAAGAGTTTAAAAATTCTAGTTTTTTCTTATTTCAACATATGTTATTCGGTATTCTAGTCTCTTTTTATAAATCATGAATTGGATCATTATAGTGTTGTCACTATTATATCTTGTATATGGTATCACCACTTTGTTGACTAATATTGTGAATCCCCACCACCTAAGTGATGTAATAACTTTTTGATATTAATAATCATTTGTTTATATTTACTAATATATGTACTATTGTAAAACTCAAGCACCTATCATGTGTGTACAATTTCATCACTATTTACCACCCATGTTAGTGTGTTTTCATAGTAGGACTTCATATGGAACTTAATAGACACCTAAATTCAACTATGAGTCCTTTATCACTTCAGTTTTGTTTAAAATCAGGATAACCTTATTTCTAAGTGTGCTCCTCTTTTTTTCCCGCAATCTCATAATTTATTTCATCACCTACATTAGTACATTTTACCCTAATTTTTTACCAACATTTCTGATAGATTATTAAAATGGTTTTTCTTGGTCGGATTATAGAAGTAAAATTTGGATTTCTTTAATCAATTCCCGTATTGGTCAAAATTACGATGACCAAGACATTTTTTCATAATTGAGACGAATAGAGACATAAATTAAAAGAAAAAGTTTCATTTCAATTCATTATGTTATGCAGAAAAGAAGAGCTAAAGGAGGGCATGAACGCCATGCAATGGTTGAATCGACACCACCTATAAGTACTGATCAAATAGCTTGGTTGATTTTTGAGGTTTTACAACTTCTATTTCAAACCCTTGTATAGTTTCTTTTTTTTGTATGAGATAAATATATTTCATATGGATTTGGCATGACAAACCTAGAAAATGAAATTGCTGGAGTCTAAACATGGATATGGAGGCTCACTTGAATGTTCTAAACAAATTAAAATTCCCCGCGGTTGCATGCAGTTTCAATAACAGTCGTCAAAGTAAACACAAAAATTGGAAGCATTTCAAAAGCAACAACCCCACATGAAAACAAAACTTCCAATTACACCTAGATTATACACATCAAACAATTTAAGTAAGGGGAAGAAGAATTGGTGATTTATAGTAGGGTTTTTTATTATTTTATGACTCTTCTTCTATTTATTATCCATTTCTTGTGGTGCTCTATTCTCATCCCATAGGATTGGAGGCTATGGAATTATCACAAATGCTAGTATTATAAGATCAAGGATTTATTTTTTTGAGTATGTGAATGAGGAAACATTTAGGCTTCTGGTTGTGATCTTTTCGTGGAGAGTAGTGCCTTCGCTTCAATGACGAAGAGCACTGGGGATTTGATTTTGGAGCTCCTAAATTTTGAAAAATAGAAGGTTCTAGAAACTTAGAAGAAGGGCATTTTATATTACCTACATTCCTGTTTATTATATTTTTTTTAGAATTTAAAAAAAAAATTGATTCACTAATTAACTAAATTTAAGCTAAAAAATTTCATTAAAGTTTTACATAGACTAAGGAGGCCCATTTTGGGCTTGGGCGACCGATCCATGCAATCTTAGATATATTCCTAACAATCACAATTCAATCCTGTTATATGCCTTCAAACAACTAATCTCCTAAGTCTAATGGCTATCTTATCAATTATAAAATTTGATATTCTCTTCTTGCACTTCTGATCCTAATGATTGATAATAGAGTATGATCTGAAATGTTGATGCAAAAAGAAAAACACAATCGAATCAAGAAGCTTGAGGTTATTAATTGGTAGATTGTGGAAAAAAAAAAAATCATGTTTAAAATAGTTGCAGCATTGTAAAGACACACATAACATAAATATACAATGCCAAACAACTGCACAACAAGATTGAGGCACAAGATTATGCTTGAGGAAACCCTCAAAAGGGAAGAAAACTCTAGAAGAGTGATCTCTTATTCCTCATGCCTCTATTTTCCATTCTACTATAATCGTTTACAATGAATCAACGGATAAAATGATTGTAGTAACTATATAGTAAGCTCAAGCACTTGCACAATGGACTCCACACCATGAAAATGAAAGAGTAAATATTGGAAATGAATGAAAGTATGAATCAAAGTTGCATCAAGATGGTCAACTGGTCACAAAATACAAGCCTCCAAAGAAGGCTATTTGGACATTTTAAGAATGCATAATGCAAACCCTTGTAGATCCCTTAAAATAAGTACCTAAAAAACATTTCCAATCTAACAAGGAAGGTCAAAACATATCATCAACCACCATGTGAAGTTATATATACAAAGACTTAAAAAATGTATGTAAACCAACATCTAATCATCATCTAGATGCATATTTTCCAATCAGATCACATAATAATTGAATATTGAGATACATTTTGAAAACCACCTAATTCACTGAGATAATATCTTACCCACTCAAGCACTCAATAACACAAATCCATTAACAGTGCACAAATGTAACCTGAATCTTATTCTAAATCAAGAATTAAACTTGGTAGGTACAAATCTATACCATCATTTCTAAACACACTTTGGAAAACATGAAAAAACAAATTACTGGTAAATGCATATCTAGTCCCAATACTAATCATACATGATCCATATTATATAGTTATCTCTCAAATAAAAATCTTCAAGTGAATAACCTGTTAGGTGAACAAATGAACATCATTTCCAATGTAAATATTCAATTACTCAACAAGTGTCAACAACCATGAGTTATATGACCAACCACTTCTTTATACTGAAATCAAATATACAAACAATAACAACAAATGCATACACACCAATATGCATTCATCACCTAGATCCAAAATAAGTGCATAGTGCTGCAAACCCACCGATAACTCATAAATGGAGAACAAATATAATTCTGAATCAATAATAGAATTATACTAGCTATTAATTTAGAAAATTATTATGATACAAAATCTTTATGAAAAGTGTTTACCCTCTAGACCATATCAAGAAGTCATCTATAACTTTGGAAAACATAAAAATCTCAAATCAATAAAAGTGGATTTTTAAGTGCTTGAATTGTACAATAAAGTAGCCCATTGGAAAATAAGATAATTACCATGAGAAATGAGGCAAACATGGGAAACAAGGGTCCCAAACCTATTACAAATAAATCCCATGAGAAAAGAAAAAATACAACACAAGTGTAAACGACGCCCTCCCTAAATGAAAGTAGATGTAATTGCAACCAAATATTGATCGAAAACAAACATTATACAAAATGAGAGAGAACCTAAATATCCCAATTAAAAAATGTTGGACCAAACCCTATTTAACCTAATCTTAACTTTAGTATAAATTCATAGATAAATTTGAGATTCTTCTTCCACTTTTGCATTGTTATCTAGGAGATATTATCTTCCTAGTTAGATTGAGGAGAAGTATGTGGGGATTTCCCCATTGACGGTCTATCCACGAGTCCAATAGAAACAAATAAATGTTGAGTTTGAGAAGCCAAACATTTAACAAACCTCTCATGAGTACAAACTATTAAATACAAATACATTAGGGTGTCATACAATGTAAAGAAAGTGACTATATTCTGGAAAATCTAAGAAATGCAGAATTAAAACATCATTTTATTGCTTAGAAAATTGTATATATTTTTCTCTTTGACCCACATGTGCTCTATCTCCCTTTTAAAATGTAAATAGGTCTCTTAAATACCAAATTTTTACCAACTACTTTTGGAACCACTTCCAAACTTCCTTAGAAACCAACTATTTTCCTATTAGACTTATTACAAAAAGTTGAAAATGTTGTCAAGTTGACAACTAAAATTGTCAACTCGACAACTACAAGCCTCCTAAACCACTTTAATAAAAATAAAAAATATAAACCCAACCTATAATACTACCCTCAAGGTCTTTTAGACCTTATAGAGACCCTTTACGGCTACTTTGCCAATTTAGGCAATTACATTCATATAGTATTTTTAAATACCACCAAATGGATTGAATAGACATAATAAATCTTTGAATGACCTTATAGAATCAATATAGATCCTCTTTCCTTCATGATCTCACCCTTAGGTCTTTCTACTGACCCTTGTAGCCCTTGTGCCTCTGCACCATAATCTCAGGCTTCAAATTTTTCCATGTCCCTTGGAATTGGTGTACCTGCACAACAAACATAATCAAATGCACCTACATTTTCTTGAAGTGCCTTCCTCTTCACCTTGGATGAATATTTGTCTTCATGAGGCCCTATTCCCTCTTCACCTCTTGATCTCCGTGTTGCTACTCTCTCAACCTTGAGATGTCTACCCATGCATAATGCTTCTTTTTCACACCCATTTCCCATATGTATAGTAGCTCCAGTGAGTCGTGCTCTTTGTTTTGAACCAATCAAGCCCACTTAACCTCTTTTTATATTTTTCTTTTAAAGTTGCAAGTTAACTATCTTAAGAAATAATGAACAAGTAGTTTTTTTTGTAGATCAAGTTGGATAATGTGTTGTGTGTTTTAGGTGTTGGGAGGACTATAGAAGTGTTCTCCATAATGGTGGGATTTGGAGAAGTCTATATGCAATGTGTGGATCCATTCAAAATTTTAGAGAATGATTATATAATTCAACAAGTAATATTCATAGCATTCCTATCAAATATGAATCATGATGATATTAAATGTACAATGCTTTGCAGGAAAAATCCATTTAATGGATTTACACTTGATTTTATACTAGATACTAGGGTAAAAGCACAATAATCTGTCACCTTATAGGACAACTTATCAGCACAGCTGAATTTTAGTATTTCTAACTAAAAATTAATTTTGACCAAACATATGGTCTAGCTAGATTCATTATAGTTAAGTTAGATAAGCTTTTTAACTTTTCCAATTGGAAATGTCTATTAAATGCATGTTTTATACCACTTTGAGGCCAATTACCGTAGAAATAAAATTATTTCAGAAAAGTGACGTTTCAATAACTCTAAGACTTTTTAATGAT
>MU228289.1:18287-40143 GCA_018584345.1 Thuja plicata | reverse complement strand
TTTTGGAATAGGTTTAAAACTTTCTTTCTTGGAATTTGTTAACTGGATATATACTTTCTTAGCCACATCTTGAGGAGTGTCATAATAATATAAGGTAGGTGTGGGAAGAAGAATATCAAGAGGAGGATGATAGTTAATATCAGCCATATGAATTTGAGAAGATGAATATCCTATACCATGCATATCATGTTTAGGAGATATATCATGTTTAGGAGATACATTGATCAGGTTTTTAATGCCATGTTCATTAATACCAAGCCCTAAACCCTTATAACCTTGTTTATTTACCATAGTGTATCCAATAGTATACCTATCTGGCATAGTATTTATGGGAGATGATTGATTATGATGCTTGTGAGAGAATGTTGTGTAAGGTGGAACAATGATTTTAGGAGAAGTTTCTTTGGATTTTCCTTTATTATAATCATGGATAGGATAAGAAGGGGAAGGTAAATCTAGAAATTCTTGCACATCCTCATCTTGTACCATAGTTTGAGCCTTAACAAAAGTGTGAGAAGAACTAGGGATAGAATATGGGAGGATAGGAGTAGGGTTGTTAGACATGATTGGATTAGGAATGTTAGGATTAGGAAGATTAGGTAATGGGGTATCATCCACCAAATTCTTTACATAATCCAAAAGAGTAATAAGTCCTTTACACAAATACTTAATTAAAGTTTTGAAAGTAGGGAGATTAGTGTTTGTCAATCTTATAATAGCATAAGCAAGTGAAATATGAAGATTAACAAACATGAGAAAGTGAATGACACTCTCATAGACATCATATGGGTTATAAAGAGATGCTAAAAGAAGCATAATGAGAAAAATAGCCATACACCAAAAGAACTTCACAATGAATGAAATTCAAGAAGTGTTTTTGTATTTAGAAATGCAAATTTGTGATGTAAGATGTAAATCTAACACCAAATAGAAGTTGTCTATCGCGGGTTCAACAAAATATAACATAAAAAATAGAAGATATGATGATGTTACTAAAATGTAAAGGAGAAAAAGTTTGGTTAATTGTTATTTGTGTTGATTTCCTTAATCCCGCTTTACACTTATTTGAATTTGATTAATTGTATATTGCAATTGTGATTGTGATTAAGGGAAGATAAGATGCTCCTTTCTTCCACCCTCAAATACACAAATAGGAGATCCAATTTTGATCAACCTCAAAGGGTAAATGCACAAATGAATCCACTATTTGGAAAGAGACCAAGAAAGGGAATCTTAAATTCTATAATTTGATTGATAAATATGATTAATGATAGTAATTGAAAAGAATGAGAGAAAGTACGAACCTTCCAAAATGGCAGATCAAAGATTGCTATTTTTTGAGATCTGTAGACTGTTTCTGGAGATGATGACAGTTGATACCGAATCAGAACACAGAGACAGACAAAATCTAAAAATATTTTTCCATTTCAATGTTGTCTTATGAAAAAGGTTGACCCTGTACCACTTTTTCCAACTCAATCTTCTCAACTCTGAAAGTGTCCCTGTTCACACAATCTGAAAGAAATCCAAAAAGGGTATCCAGATCTGGCCTCGGATCTACAGTCCCAAACCTGTACCTACAAGAAAAATGTTTGGTTGTTTTTGGGGAGGGGTTTTCCTTGGTCAAACCCTGATTTAGGAATTAACGTTGAAATCAATAAATTATGGAAAGCTAACAAGTAGTATAATTGAATCTAATAGTGAAGCTATGATATTGAATAGATATGCAATTGTAATTCAAATGTAGCAAGTATGTAAATATGAAAGCATGGACTTTAGAAACCATAAACCTCCATGAGTGTATGCTTGGATTCCACCTTGGAAGGATGATGAAAGAGTCTTGAAGAGGCACCAAGGATCTTGAAGGAAGATCACACCACCATGATGGCTAGATCTAGGATTTGAATAACGAATCTTGAATGTTTGCACCTAATCCCTTCAAAAGCTTGAAAGCTTGAATCCTTGTTCTTCAATGGAGAACATGAATGCTTGAGAATAAGATATGAACACCTTGAGAATAATGGATGCTTGAGAAAAATCTTGATTAGAGCCTTTTGCACTTGGAAGACTTAGTTTGCTTGATCATGGTTCTTGTTAGAGAAAAAGAGAGGAGAAAGCTCCCTTTTATATGAAATTAGGGAACAATATTCTAAGGAGGCCTACATAGGATAATTAAATCATCATTTAAGTCTTTACCCCTAGGAGAGGACCTATATTAAATATAATTTAGGAATCCATGATTCGGAGCCCGAAACAGCCGACCTGGGAGCGGGAAGAAACTTTTTTTGCAAAGACTGACAACCGGGAAACTATGGGATTCTAGTTTTGGGACCCTAGGATAGGGTTGAGGTCAAGCCTATCCTAGGTTAGGGATGAGGTTGACCCTATCCCTACATCCTAGAAACAGAGTCCTGCAACCCAGAATGTAGAAATTAGTCTTGAAAGTGCTATAAGGAGAAGCAGATCAGGGGAGGTGATGTAGAAATGGGGGGATGATTTAATGGAGGTTGAATACATCCCCTAAGGAGGGATAAATTATCTTAACATGGAAGTGCTTCCATTTTAAGACAATACAACTCTTAACAGGGCTCACTTTAGAAGAGTGAAAATTTGGGGTACCGATCCCAGTGGTTTTTTCCTTAAAAGGGTTTCCACATTAAAATTCATGTGTTATGTGTGTATGATTCATTTTTTTACTATTTTTTATCTTACATAATTCATTCTGGATATATCAGTATAATCTACTTATTTACTAAGTTTCAGTTAATAGTTATACTGCTTATCAGTAATCAAGAAAGAATAAGGATTGACAAAGAACACTGACAGATAGTTAATCATTATAAGTATTTTATGGCATGCATCTTGTAGGGAATTAATAATCTGAGATTTATAGATTGGTGGTTAAGTTTGAAGGATAAATTTTGAGGCCACTGATTCAACCCCCCCTCTCAATTATTACTAACAATTAGTATCAAAGCTTGTGTGCTTAGAAGGAAGGTTTCAAGACCTAAGCCAAAGATCACAAGATGAACATATGAGATGTGCCCAAGTTGGACAAAGATAATTTTTCTTCATGGAAGAGAAGGATAAGACTCCACTTATCAGGTATTGGTAATAATGTTACTCAATTCCTAGAAACTGAATATGTGTTTCTCATAGGAGAACCAACAGTTGAACAAATGAGAGAGAAGCATGAACACAACGACATAATGATATAGCTTTCCTCCTCACTCTTCGATGCTAAATTTGAAGATGTCAAAGAATGCAAAACTACAAAGCACATGTGGGACAAATTGAAGCTTGTACATGGTGATGACAAAAATGTTTTGAGAGCCAAGGCAGAAAGTCTTAGAAGAAAATTTGTTGATCTCAAAATGAAAGAAGGTGAAAACATCACTCAGTACAACACAAGAATCAAAGAGGTAGTCAATGCTATCTGAGGAGTTGGAGGTGTACTAGAAGAAGATATAGTGGTAAGTAAAATTCTAAGAACCTTGTACTGCCTACTTATTCTATTAGAGTATCTTCCATTCAAGAAATGAGAACAGTAGAAAATAGAAATGTTACTCTAGATAGTTTAATTAGAAGATTGATTTCAATTGAGATGAATAACTTTGATAATAGTATCTTACCAAACATAGAGTCTGCATTCAAAACTTCTATGAGAATAAGTAAATCAAGTCACAAAAACACTATGATAAAAGATAGTGATAGTGAAAATGAAGAATATGATCTTGATGAAATTGAAGCACTTATGGCCAGGAGAATGTAGAGAGGCAAAGGTAAATACAAAGGTAAATTACCACTTGTTTGTTTAAATTGTAAAGATATTAGACACTTTGTTGCAAGATGTACTAACAGAAGAAAAGATGACAGAAGTAATGACAGGTCTTTTGAGAAGAAGTTTGACAGAGGTGATTATGGAGGCTATCGACAATCAGAAAGAAGAGATACCTGAGACTATAAGGACAAAGGAAAGAAGGTTAGTTACCTAGAAAAATGCAAGGATGATGATACTGACACCGAATCTGATGAAGACATCGAGATGGTGTTTGTGGCTGTAAAAGATGATTAAGATGATGATGAAGAAAGGTATGTAGAAACAACTCTCATATATAAAATTAGAAAAAATGATGTGTGGATCATAGATAGTGGCTGCACTCATCATATGATTGGTGATAAGCAAAAGTTTGAGACTTTTGAATACTACAAAGGTGGTTCAGTAAGAATGGGTAATGACACATCTTGTCCAGTTGAAGGTAGAGGAACAATAATGTTGAATAACCAAATAAAGTGTGAGAAAGCTTATTGGGTAAATGGATTGAATTATAATCTATTGAGTGTTTCTCAGTTGAATAACTTAGGTCACAAAGTGGCATCTAAAAATAAGAAGGCAAAGATCTTCAACAAATCTAGAAATTTGATTGGTACTAGTGAGCAGACAAAAGGTAACTTATTCTATCTGAATGATACTGACTCCACTTGTTTAATTGCTACAAATGAAGACATATGGTTATGGCACAAAAGATTGTGCCATGTGAACTTTGACAACATGATAAATATTAGCAAAAAGAGAAATGTCAGAGGCTTTCCAATGATGACCAAGCCTGACAAGATCATGTGTAAGAATTTTCAAAAAGGAAAAATGACAAAGTCTAGTTTCAAAAGAAAAACCCATACATATGATGCAATTCTAGAATTATTCCATACTGAATTATGTGGACCTATGAGGACAAAGAGTTACTATGGAGATAGATATTTTATTCTCTTTATTGATGATTACTCTAGAATGATGACAATTATGTTTCTAAAAGATAAATAAAAAATATTTTAGATGTTTAAATGGTATAAGGCTATGGTAGAAAAAAAAATGTAAGGATCAGAAATGTTTGAGATCAGATAGAGGGGGAGAATTTATATATGATGAATTCACTAAATTTTGTAATGAGCATGGAATCAAAAGACAGATCTCTGCACCAAGGACACCACAACATAATGGAATTGCTGAAAGAAGGAATAGATACATAGTTGACTGTGCAAGGACATTGATGATAGACAAAGGCATCACCCAAATATTCTAGAGGGAAGTTGTCAGTACTACAGTTTACACATTGAACATAGTACAATTGAAGAAAGACACCAAAAAGACACCTTATGAGTTGTGGTTGTATACACACCCAATGTAAGTTATTTCCAAATTTTTGGCAGTCAATGTTATATTTTAAAAAATGATAGAAATGGAAAAATTGACTCCAAGAGTGATGAAGGAATTTTTCTAGGATATTCCACCAAGAGCAAGGCTTATAAATATATAAACAAAGCATCCAAAAAAATTATTGAAAGTGCAAATGTAAAGATAGACGAATTTGCAGAGAAGAATGAATAGGAAAGCACTAAAGAACCAGAGGACTACAATAAGTTCAGTTACAATGAGGAACCTGACACCCTAACCTACCAAAAATGTAGAGCTCCCATACAACAGTGCTTAAATCAAGAACAACAAAATGTTGCAACTAATGGTCTGGCTAAAAATACTGATGATTAGGACAATGATCAAAACAATGTGCAAGTTGATGAAGAACAAAATGAAGGACAAAATGATGATCAAACTAATAGACAAAGAGCTGAACCTGTACTTGCAAGATATGTAAGAAGGAACCATATAGAGATCCAGATCATAGGAGATAAGGAAGCTGGTACAAGAATAAGAAGTAAGTCTTTAAACTCAAATTTTTTAATTTGTGAGTTTGAGCCAAAATTTGTCAATGTTGCACTTGATAATGAATAATGGATAAGTGCTATGAATGATGAGATTGAACAGATTGAGAAAAACAAAACATGGTCACTTGTGCCAAGACCAGATGAAAATAATGTCTTTGGTACAAAATGGATATTTAGGAATAAGCTGAATGAGAATAGAGAAGTCACAAGGAATAAAGCAAGACTAGTATGCAAGGGGTATACACAAGAAGAAGGAATTGACTATGGAGAGAATTTTGTACCTGTTGCTAGGCTAGAAGGAGTGAGAATATTACTTACTTATGCTTCATATAAAGGATTAAAGGTATATCAAATGGATTTCAAGTCTACATTCCTGAATGGAATACTTGAAGAAGAGGTACACATTGCACAACAAGAAGGGTTTGTAGATCTAGACAAGAGAAACATGGTATGTAGACTTCATAAAGCCTTGTATGGATTAAAAAAATCTCCTAGAACCTTGTATGAATGAATTTATTCCTATCTTATGAGTATTGGATTTGTAAGGACTAGTGAAAATAGTAATCTTTATTTGAAGGAAGATATTGATGCTAACAGTTTGATTGTTGAAATATTTGTTGATGACATCATATTTGGAGGCAGTGATATGCTATGAAAATCATTTGCTAATGAAATGAGCAAAGAGTTTGAGATGTCAATGTTTGGAGAGATCAATTTATTTCTTGTTCTACAGATCATGCAATAATGTGAAGGTATTTTCATTACACAATCCAAATACATTAAAGAGGTCCTGAAAATATTCAAGATAGAAGAATCCAAACCAGTTGGAACATCGATGGCTACTAGATGTAAGTTGACAAAGGAGGACAAGAAAACAAAGGTAAATCAAAATTTGTACAGATCAATGATTGGAAAACTCATGTATGTTGTACACACTAGACTAGATATTGCACATGCAGTGGGAATTGTTGCTAAATTTTCTGCTAACCCCAGAGAATCACATATGACTGGTGTGAAAAGAATTTTAAGATATCTTAAGAATACTGAGGAATATGGCTTATGGTATAAAAGAGAAGGCAAATTTGAACTTTAGGTATTTATCGACACTGATTGGGCTGGAAATATTGATAAATGGAAGAGCACAACTGGAGGAGCATTCTTTATGGGTGATAGACTTGTCACATGGATAAGCAAGAAATAAAGATGCATCTCACCATCTACTGCAGAAGCAGAGTATGTTGCTACTGCTACAAATTTCTTAAACATTGTATGGATCAAACAGTTACTGGAAGGTATGCATATGAAGATCCTAGAACAAGTAATTATCTATTTTGATAATACAAGTGCAATTAACATTTCAAAAAATCCAATCATGCATGCTAAAAAAAAGCATATTGCCATCAAGTATCATTATTTGAGATAAAAAGTTCAGGAAAAATAGGTGATACTTGAGTATGTGCAATGAAAAGAACAATTAGTCAATATCTTCACCAAGCCACTACCCAAGGATGCATTTGAGTACTTGAGAAAGAGACTAGGGGTCAAACCCTTGTCTACTAATCAGCAAAATGACTGAACACTGCATCAACCTACATATTATCATAATATCATTCATGATTGATGCAAACAAAGAGATGAACTTCAAAGCTGCATCTATATATAGATAGGTATATATCAACACTAAGTACAAGAGCCTATGGTTGTATTGCTAATGGATAAGGGAAATTCAAGGAATATATTATGGATGGAGAGAAATGATAGTTTGACATGAATGTTAGATATTTGAAAAATACTTGTTTGGCATTGTTGTCAAAGGGAGATAAAGTATCCATATTATCACATCCTTCTGGAAAAGGGAGAAAAAGTATCTATTAGCACATTACTCCAACAGGGAGAGATTATACTCTTAGGGACAGAAATTGTATGGAAATTTTATTCAAAGGAAGAATTGCAGACAAAAAAAGAGACATCAAAAGAAAAGAACAGTCAAGGGAAAGAAATTGACACAAGGAGAGGATACAACAAATCACAATAAAGAGAGCTACAAGAATCAAATCTAAGCTAAAACATAGCCTACTAACGGTTAGACATTTATCAGTTATCAAACCAAAAAGATTGATAGTTTGATGAATCTAAACTAATGTATTTCATATTGTATTAGAAATAGTATAGTGTGATAATATAGTATGTTGCCATCAATGCCAAAGGGAGAGATTGATGACATGTAACTGATTGAATGTTTGACAATGTTAAGTTGAAGATAATGCAAGGCATTAAATCAGTTAATGATTTGTATTGTATTGTCATTGATGTCAACTTGATATCATCTGTACGGTCATATACATAAAGCCAAAGACTTAAAAGAACCAAAGGAACCAAGGTTATACTTTCAAAAATACATAAAAGTCAACTATTCACTTAGTAACAAACAACACCGACATAGTTCACACCATCGGTAAAAGAAAAGAAGAATAGTCATAGTGTTACCCAATGATAGGAAGCACAGTGTTGCCCGACATAGAAAAACCATAGAATGCCTGAAAAGAAAAGAAAAGAGTATCCCAATGGAAGAAAATATAGTGTTGCCTGACAAACAGAGATCACAAAGCTAACTGGAGTCTCGCTGACAAAACTGTTAGCTGTCACCGACAACTAACTGCAAAGGTGACCGACGGAATAGAGAGTTCAAAAAATGATAAAATATCTAGCTAGTAGAGCTAAATAAGGAATTAACTAGTTGTCTATTTTTTTTAGTTAACCAGAGATAAGTGATTGATTTAAAGCTGATTTGTACAGTTGGCAAGAAGATATCTACGAGACAAATCAGGAGTTATGCTTTAAATCTAATTGGTTGTATTTTTTTTCACGCCAAAAATCAAGAATTAAGAAACAATGAATATCATTTCTATATAAGAGACAAGCTTAATTCATTTTTGCAATGCATGAAAAGGGGATTAGGAGAGTGAATAGAAAGAGGATGCTGAAGAGAAACTGATGAAGAACTACTCCATGCAGTAATGATCAATCAAGCTGAAGGAGAGCTAAGGAATTCTATAGACACTGATGAACACTGAGGATAGAATCACAAAGTAAAAAGTATGGAGCACAAAGAATTGGATTGATACATTGATCAAAGAGGTAATGTACTTAAATAGATATGAACATATGCAATTCAAAGTTGCATTAGAAATAGGTCATAGTGTTTTGGCTTAACCATTGAAGCATCAAGTCTCTTAATAAAGTAGGACTTAACAATCTTCTATATATTTAGGTACATCCCAAGGAGTGCCAAAAAGGTTGATTCATAAAAGTAGCATTGGATATGCCCGATGCCTATTGACAGTCTAAGAGAGAGGCTAATTCAAGGATGGCAGCATTAGATGCTCGATACGAAGTGACAACCTCTATGTATAAAATCCTCTAACAAGGTCACACCTAATAGTGTGTTTGTAACCTTTAACAAGGTTGGCTCTTAACAGGGCTCACTTAAGAAGAGTGAAAATTTGGGGTACCGGTCCCAATGGTTTTTGTTGGAGATTTGCTTCTGTACAAATAATTGATTGTATGTTTGTCATTGATGACAACATATAATATATAATAGGTATCCTACATGCAATTATCAGTACATATGTTTTGGTACTATGCATGTTTATTTTTATGGTGTATACATGTTCTAGATACTATGTGCATTCACACTGAGTTAGATATGCAGTTACAGTTGAGTTATGATTAATCACTTATGGCAGTTACAGTTTTTGGAGATTATTTGTCAAGAGCCAATGTCAATATAGTGTCTCTTGAGTTGTGCCTATCTTTTGGATATGCGTGTTTGTATTCATGTCTAGTTATGAGTTAAAGATAATTATCCAAAGGTGCTAAACATGTTTCAATAGAATCTTGATGTTAGAGTTAATTTGGTGAACTCAACTTTGTGTAGCATCGCGTTTATTCAGTTTCTGTCACGCGGTCTTAATCTTGATTACATGCTCGGTTGAGTTGACAAGGATGTTGATGAAGTGTTTCCAGATATCATCATGACCTTATCTTTGGTGAAGATACATATAGCAGTTTAGATATATGTTCGTTAAGTGAAGAAAATGCAGTGAAAAAGAAAAGAGAAAGAAGAGAAGAAAGTCAGAAAGAATAAGTTGAAGATCTATGTGAAGCAATAGAAGTTGATTGCAATTCATTGGAACTGATCAAGACAGCAGGTCTACTCAAATAGTTCATTTACCAAATATAGTGTATATCTATTGTACTAAAGGTTGTAGCCTTCATCATCTTAGTAGTGAGCTATTGGATAGTGAGTCCTCACCCTTAACAAGGTTATCTGTAAAAGACTCCTAACAGGGTCCAACCTTTAACCAGGTCTCTGTACTTCTTGCATTGTAAAGATCAAATCCTAATAGGATTGTAAGATCTTCTAACAAGGATAATTATAAACTAGTGCAGTTATTTGTTGGTGCTAATTCCCACCAGGTTTTTTACCTATTTGGTTTCCCCATAACCAAAATTTTTGAGTACTCTATTGTGTTATATGAATGTGCATTTACTTTATATTAAATTGCATTTAAGAAAGAGAAAAGAATTAAATTGACTGATAACTGATTCACCCCCCCTCTTAGTTATCCTTGGGACTATTCCAACAATTGGTATCAGAGCCAAGTGCCTTGGAGAGAAATCCTAATAGCTTAAGGTAGATCAAATGGCATACTTCAGGAAAGAGAGTCCTAAGTTCGATGGAGAAAACTATCTTGGCTGGAAGAACAAAATGATAACACATCTTCAGTGTGTTGGATTTGAGATCTATGAGATTACCACTCAAGAAGTTGAAATTCCCACCTTGATAGATCTTGTAGCTGATGAATCTACTATGAAACAAAAGGAAGTGTTCACTAATAATGCAATTGCCAAAGAAGCCCTAATCAGTGCCCTATCCGACAACAAATTTTCTGAGATCAAGAAGACAGATAAAGCATACTCTATTTGGAAATACTTAGAAGATATGTTTGAAGAAGACATCCAAGGAAAGAATGCATGCAGAAAAACATGGAAGAAAAGATACAACAATTTAGAGATGTTACCTGAAGAAAACATCAGAGCTTACAATCAGAGGATTAATGAAGCAATATTAGGTATAAGAAACAATGACGGAGAAATATCAAAGGAAGATATAATGGACAAATTAATGACCACATTAACAACAGAATATGATAGCAAGATCAATATCATAGATGAGACTATGCAATTTTCAAAAGACTTCAAGAGGGAAGCCTTGATTAGCAAAATGTTTGCATTTGAGATATCTAGATTGAAGACAAAACTTAAAATTGATACAACCTTCAAAGCCACAGTCCACAACAAGATATCTATAAGAAGCTCTAGTAATAATGAAATCATTGCTATGATGGCCAAGAAGGAAAGGAAAGGTAAAGGGAAACATGAAGGACAACTACCATTCAAATGTTTCTCATGCAACAAAGTTGGTCACTTTGCATCCAAGTGCCCTACAAGAGTCAAGAAATTCAGACCAGATTACAAACCTAAGTACACTAAAGAATGTTATCATGCTGAGGATGGTGTAAATAATGATGACTCAAGAGAAGATGAAATTGGATTTTTCGCCATTAAAGACATTGAGAATATTCTTGAAGAAATGGAAAAATCAGATGAAGTAAAAGAATAGGAGTTAGCATTAGTCTCAAAAATTGACATCAGAACTGACTGGATCATTGACAGCAGATGTTCACACCACATGACATGAGACAAAGATAGATTTGTACATTTGGACAACAAAAAAGGAGGCATGGTTAGATTTGGAGATAACACTCCCAAACCTATCATAGGAAGAGGTTCTATCACTCTAGATGGAAAGAAAAAGACAGATGATGTTCTCTATGTTGATGGTTTGCATCATAACTTACTAAGTGTTGGATAGTTTCTTGATAAAGGATATCAGTTGGAATTCAAAAACAACTAGTGCATAATTAACAACAAAGAAGGAGACATGATTGCATCAGGCTCAAATACCAAAGGTAATTTTTTTCAGCTCAACTCAAAAGTAAGTTGTTTTGTTGCAAAAGTAGATGACAACTAGCTATGGCAAATCAATTTTCACAACATAGTCAAGATAAGTAATTTAAAGGCAGTAAGAGACCTTCCTAGCATTGCAAGACTAGTTGACACCATGTGTAGGGAATGTGTGATGGGGAAGCATGTGAGAACCTCATTTAGGAGCAAACAAAACTCTGTAGAAAACAAATTAGATATGATACATATAGACCTATGCGGACCTACTCAAATGAGATCATACTACGGAGAAAGGTATTTTATTTTTTTTGTTGATGATTTCTCAAGGATGATGTGGGTTGCATTCTTAAAAGAAAAATCTGAAGCTTTTGAGAAGTTCAAAGTATTCAAAGCTAAGGTTCAGAATGAATATGGATTAAAGATAAAATGTTTGAGATGTGATAGAGGAGGAGAATTCACCTCTGACCAATTTTATGACTACTATGAAGAACATGGAATCAAAAGACAGTTAAGTGCACCCAAAACCCCTCAGAAAAATGGGATTACAGAAAGGAGGAATAGGATAATACTTGACACATCATGCACTATCATGATTTAAGGAAAGGTTTCCCATACCTACTAGAGAGATGCAGTCAATACAGCAGTTTACACTATCAATAGAATACAATTGAGACTAGGCGTAGAAAAGACACCTTATAAACTTTGGTTTGGTATTGTACCTACTCTAAAATACTTCAGAATCTTTGGAAGCAAGTGCTACATCAAGAGAGATGATAGCATTGGTAAGTTGATGCTAGAAGTGATGAAGGTATTTTTCTTGGTTAATCTACTAAAATAAAAGCCTATAGATGTTTCAATCTAAGATTAAAGAAGATCATTGAAAGTACTCATGTGAATATTGATGAGAAGTTTATGATTCAAGAAATATATTATGACTATGATCCTATAATCAAAGATGATCCCAGACCCATCAATAAGGACACAGTTATTGAAGAAATGTTTGACTATATTGATGTTTCATGTAACAATCCTAAACCAAGTGAAGAAGAATCATAGATTACAAATGAAAGTATCACTCCTAAGAATTCAAGATACACATCTAAATACCACTCTAAGGAAGATATCATTGGAGATCAAAGCACAAAATTTTTGACAAGATCTAGAGAAAAAGGTTCAACCGCTGATGAAGAGGTATGCTTACTTTCACAGATTGAACCCTTAAGTGTTGAAGATGCGTGCAAAGATTCCGATTGGAAAAGTTCCATGCAAGAAGAGATCAAATAATCAAGAATGAAACATGGGAACTAGTCCCTAAACCTCATGACAAGAACATGATTGGAACTAAGTAGATATTCAGGAACAAAATGAATGAAGAAGGCATAGTGGTAAGGAAAAAAGAAAGATTAGTATGCAAAGGATATGTGCAGAGCGAAGGAATAGACTACACTGATAGATTTGCCCCTATGAGTAGAATTGAAGCTATCAAGTTATTTTTAGCCTATGCAACCTTCAAGAACTTTAAGGTATATCAAGTGGATTTCAAGTCATCATTTCTGAATGGTGACTTGAAAGAAGAAGTCTACATAGAGTAGCCTAAAGGATTCAAACTTTCAGATAAACTAGACATGGCATGCAGATTAAAGAAAGCACTTTATGGACTTAAACAGGCCCCAAGAGTGTGGTATGAGAGACTTGATGGTTACTTAACAAAGAAAGGATTCAAAAAAGGAGCATCAGAATGTAATTTATTTATAAGATAGACAGATGAAGGACTACTACTTGTTTCTATTTTTGTTGATGACGTTATCTTTGGAGGTAATGACAAACTTAGAGCTGAATTCGCCAAAGAAATGAAAAGTGAATTTGAAATGAGCATGATTGGACCTATCAAATACTTTCTTGGATTGATTGTAAAACAAACTAAAAAAGGCATATTCATAAATCAATCTAAGTATGTGAAGGAGATATTGAAGACCTTCAAGATGGAATATTGCAAACTAGTAAGCACCCCCGTGATAAAATGATGTAATATTTCTAAAGATGATGATTCCAAAGTAGTTGACAAGACCCTATACAAATCTATGGTTGGAAAACTCATATATCTCACTCAATCTAGACCTGACATTTCTAATGCAGTTGGCATTGTTTGAAGATTTGCAGTTGAACCCAAGAAAAATCATCTAATGGAAATAAAAAGAATATTTAGATACCTAAAGGGAACTATAGACTATGGTTTATGGTATCCTAACTCAGACAAAATACAACTTCATGTGTATACAGATGCAGATTGGGCAGGTTGTGTTGATGACAGAAAGAGCACATCAGGAGGAGCAGTATTTCTTGGAGATAGGTTGGTCACTTGGACAAGTAAAAAGCATAATTGTATCTCTCAGTCAACAATAGAAGTTGAGTATGTTTCAGTAGTATTGAATTGTTCAACAATGGTTTGGATCAAATAGATGATTAAGGACGTTGGTATTCAGATTGATTATCCTATTGTTATTCACTATGACAACATAGTACTATCAATATGTCAAAGAACCCTATGATGCATGCAAAATAAAACACATTGAGATCAAATACTACTTCCTAAGAGAAAAAGTTGCAGACAAAGAAGTAAATTTGGATTATGTAAGCACTAAAGAACAACTAGCATATATATTTACAAAGCCTCTATCATAAGATACGTTTGAGTATCTTAGGGAGAATTTGGGAGTAATTCCCTTTCCTGAGTTTGATTAGAACTTGCAGCAATAACATCAGTCCTTGGTGACTGATGAATGGTTGACTACTCTACTTCTGGAGTAGTACCTATGCTTAATGGTGTTGAACACCCTTTGTCACTGTTGTCAAAGGGGGAGTATTAGTAAGGGGAGCATATAGTCTGGGCGAGTATACAGAGCGACAACAGTGAAGAGGAAAATTTGATGAGGATATTAAGAATATTGTAAAATGAAGGAAGAAACTTTGAGTTGATGATATCATATGTTTCCATCAATGTCAAAGGGGGAGATTGTTGGAGATTTTCTTCTGCACAAATAATTGATTTTATGTTTGTCATTGATGACAACATATAATATATAGCAGGTATCCTACATGCAATTATCAGTATAGATGTTTTGGTACGATGTGTATTTATTTCCATGGTGTATACATGTTCTAGATGCTATGTGCATTCATGTCAAGTCAGATATACAGTTACAGTTGAGTTATGATTAATCAGTTATGGTAGTTATAGTTTCTAGAGTTTATCTGTTACGATTCAACGTAAATATAGTGTCTCTTGAGTTGCACCTATCTTTGGGATATGCATGTTTGTATTCATGTTTAGTTATGAGTTAAACATAATTATCCAAAGGCACTAAACATTTTTCAACAGAATCTTGATGTTAGAGTTAATTTGGTGAAGCCGACTTTGCGTAGCATTGTGTCTATTCAGTTTGTGTTGCATGGTCTTAATCTTGATTGCATGCTTAGTTGAGCTAACAAGGAAGTTGATGAAGTGTTTCTAGATATCATCATGGCCTTATCTTTGGTGAAGATACATATAGCAGTTCAGATATGTTTGTTAAGTGAAGAAAATGAAGTGAAAAATAAAAGAGAAAGAAGAGCAGAAATTCAGAAAGAATAAGTTGAAGATCTATGTGAAGAAATAGAAGTTGATTGCAATTAATTGGAACTGATCAAGATAGAAGGTCTACTCAAGTAGTTCATTTACCAGATATAGTGTATATCTGTTGTACTGAAGGTTGTAGCCTTCACCATCTTAGCAGTGAGCTATTGGACAGTGAGTCCTCACCCTTAACAGGGTTATCTGTAAAAGACTCCAAACAGGGTTTGACCTTTAACTAGGTCTTTGTACTTCTTGCACTGTAAAGATCAACTCCTAATAGGGTTGTAAGATCTTCTAACAGGGATCATTATAAACTAGCGCAGTTATTTGTGGGTGCTAATTCACACCTAGATTTTTACCTATTTTGTTTCCATGTAACCAAAATTGTTGAGTACTCTATTGTGTTATTTTAATGTGCATTTACTTTATATCAAATTGCATTTAAGAAAGAAAAAATATTTAAATTAACTGATAACTGATTCACCCCCCCCCCCACTCTCAGTTATCCTTGGGACTATTCCAATAGTTTTTCCCTTAATAGGGTTTCCACGTTAAAATCCATGTTATGTGTGTATGATTCATTTTTTTACTTTTTTGTAAGATTACATAATTCATTCTAGATATATTAGTATACTCTGCTTATTAAATGAGTTTCGGTAAATAGTTATACTACTTATCGGTAATCAAGAAAGAATAAGGATTGACAGAGATCACTGATAGATTGTTAATCATTATAAGTATTTCATGACATGCATCTTGTAGGGACTTAATAATCTGAGTTTTATAGATTGGTGGTTATGTTTGAAGGATAAACTTTGAGGCCACTAATTCACCCCCCCTCTCAATTATTACTAATAGGAAGACCATGTCTGACAATATGAAACCATAACCAAATAAGGAGACAATTTCTAGATTGTGGTCTAAGTTCAAAAGAAAAGGTGATGCAAAATGTTATTGTCCCTTGAAGAATTGGAAGGGCTTAAAGACTCAAATACTTCTAATCAAAAAAGATGAGAAACATTGTCGGTAGCATGGTAGCATTAAAGGGGGACTTGATTTTTGTCCATCGGTAAGTATTTCAATATATTATTTTAATAATCTTTATACATAAGAAATAAATTAATGATGATATCATGGTCATGATTAATTTAAGGTCATCATTTTGATATAGGTCAACGACCCTGATTTACATGTTATAGACTATAACAATCCAGAGAATGTGAATTTCAAAGTGGAGGAACATGGAGGTTTGAATATTGAAGGAGAAGATAATGATACCATGGAAGAAGATGATCCTACGACAAAGAAAACAATTGAACATGATGGTATCATTACAGCTGATCATGTGCCATAGAACATGATTGAAGATGATAGTACTAGCGTAACTAATCATGATGATGAAGATGACCTTGATTTACCTATACTTGAGAAGGAATATGAGACCCTATACAAAGGCTCCGCAAAAACTCTTCTCTCTATTGTATTTTTGTTGGTGAAATTCAAGGTTATGAATGGCCTATCCAATGTCGAAATCTCACATATGTTAAGGTATGTCATATATGTCATCTTTTTTCATCTATTTTAGTTGTAATTTCCTTATTTTTAACAAAGGGTGAATCATGTACCATTAATATTCTTTATATTAACAAATTATTTTTTTTCCGTAGGTTGATAGGTGAGTGTTTGTTACCACCATCAAACATTCTTCCTTAGTCGTACTGAGAATTATCTACCACTATGAAAGATAGTTTAATGGAGTATCAAACAGTACATGCATGTCCCAATGATCATATTAAATATCGTAAACAACATGACTTTGCAATAAAATGCCCTGATTTTCATATTAGTAGATATCAATCAGATCAAATAATAGGAAAGGTGCCTTGCAAGGTTCTTTGGTATATTCCCATTATTCCACATCTGCAATGATTATTCAGGTGCACTACCTTGGCACAATTTATAGATTACCATGCACACAATAGAAGTTGAGAAGACATTATGTGAATGCCTGTTTATGGTTATACATTTAAGGACATGGAGGAAACTTGGCCACACTTTATAGAAGAACCTTGTAATCTAAAGCTTTCATTAGCAATGGTCGGTGTCAATTCATTTGTTGAGATGAGATCTGTTTACTCGGTGTGGCCTATTTTTGTTATGAAAAATAACATTCCTCCTTTGATGTCCATAAAGAGGGAGCATATAATGTTGGAAATGATTTTTCTAGACATTTTTTAATTTAATAGTCATCTAAATTTATTTATAAATACCACATCAAAAGGTCATTATAATTATTTAATGTTTCTGTTCATTCAACTAGGTAAAAACCAAGTTAAAGATATGAATGTATATATTGAGCTCCTTATCGATGGGTTGTTGGAGTTATGGAATGGGGTCACTATGTATGACATCTCTAGACCAATAGGAAAAAGATAATTTCAATTCCATTTAATGCTTGCATGGACAATACATGATGCCCCTGGGCTAACACATTTTAGTGGTATATTATATTGTTAACACATATTTTGTGTATGTTATAGTGTTAACACATTTTTGTTGTATATTTAATTTTTTGCATGATAATTGTAACTATAGAAATTAACATATTTTATCTAATTCTACACGATCTTGTAAGTATTCAAACAAAGGGAAAATTTGCATGTATAGATTGTGGTCCAAACATGAAATTTTGTGATTCAAAAAGTTTAGGAAAGTAGGTTTTTGATGAGTATAGGAACTTTCTCCACATAAATCATAATTATTGTATTATCAAAAAACATATTTTCAATGGGAAACAAGAGACTACATCAAAGCCATGAAGAATAACACCTTGCCTAGGAAAGTTGGAGTACAATAGAATAAATTGTTGAGGTAATGTCATTCCATTTGATGGTGTTTGTTTGAAATTTATAGTTTGATATTGTCTTTTATTTACTGATGATGTAATTGATGGTGGTGAAGGTTTTCAAGGCATTAATGAACAACTTTAAAAAGGACTAAAAAGTTATCCTAGACAATTTAGTAGGTTTCCATACTACGAGCACCTCCCAATCATGCATTCTTTTGATACTATACATGTTGGAAAGAATATAACAGAGATATTATGGAAATTATTGGATGGAAGGTGTGACAAATAAAAAATTGTCAAAATTTGTAGTGGCATTCAAGAATCCACCATGCATTAAAAAATGTCATTCGATCAAATAAAAATGGAGACCAAATTGATATAAGTGCCCTTCCTTGGTTATTATTGAAGCAACAAAGCAATGAACTATAAAAGAAGTCATACAAAAAATTTGATTTTCGACAGGATTTGCTTAACATAAACAATCTCATATCAAAGAAAAGTGAATTTGGGCTAGGGATGAAAGAACATGATTAGCATACCTTTATTAAGGTAATTTATGTTATTATGTATTCTCTATATACTTTTATACTGTATGTAGTTTTAATTTTATTATTTTCTAAAATATTAAAAAGATCATTATATAATTATTGTAGTATGGTCTACCTCTATCTCTCCCACACCATTTTGACAACATTGTCATAAAAGTTAGATATGATCTTAGAAAATACATGAGGTTAGAAGAGTTATTTATTAGATTTGTTGTATAGATATTATATTTGTGACCTTTTTTAATTTTTCTATAATTTATTGTATATTTTTTGTAAAGTCTTGTTTATATATTTTTGCGAGTTGAATCTCTTCTAGGTGGTTTTCATTGAAAGAAATTAGTAAAGAAGATATAAAATATTGGAAGAGAAAAACTCCTCATCTTATGTGTGAAATGAAAAAGTGTCTACATTCAAATTTTTTCAATGTACAAGAACACTACCTCATACATGAAGTTGAGGAGATTGAATTCTGTGGACCTGTACAAACTAGGACAATGTTAATGGTTGAGAGGCACTTGAAATTTTTGAAGGGCTTGGTTCGGTAAAGAGTACATCTTGAGGGTTCTATGATGATTATGATGATGATGAGGATGAGGATGAGGATAAGGATGATGATGATGATGATGATGATGATGATGATGATGATGATGATGACGACGATGACAATGAGGATGACGATGATGATGACAATGACGACGACGACGATGATGATGATGATGATGATGATGATGATGATGATGATGATGATGATGATGATGATGACGACGATGATGACGATGATGATGACAATGATGATGACGACGATGACGACGATGATGATAATGATGATCATGATGATAATGATAATGATGATGATGATGATGATTATGATGATGACGATGGTGATTTATTCATAGAAATTTATTTAACTTATATATTTTTATAATTAATTTAGTATGTATTAAACTCTAATGTCTACAATTAATTCATTGTGTTCAATTCTAATGATTACCACATATCTGATTTATTATACACGTATTTTAATTATAACTCGTATATTTAATGTATTTATTGTTTAACAAATTATCAATATATTTCTTATGATGCTCAATTGTAGTTTTTGATTTTATGTATATATTTTGTGTGATTGTCACCCTTTGTGGAAACAGGCATTTGACTACAGACATCATCACCCTTTTTTTTGACCATCGTGCATAGCACACATAAAGTAAAGGTAAGGAATTAAAAAATATACAATGATTATGATGAATGCATATTGTTCATGTTGTCTTCTATGTAATTAATAGCATATGTATCATGTAATTTTTAGCTAACTTAAGATAAATGATTCACATATGAAGGAAATTTAACCCCTCTTACAAGGATCCTGCATAGTGACATGGATCAACAGGTATAAGTCAATATACCCTATAGAAATAGTTTATTATTTGCTTGCTTTATCTTTGCGGCCATCTTAATTAAGTGGTTTAATAATAAGGTATTAAATTCATCATGATTTAATAATACTACCTTCAAGATCATTTTTAGGTCTGACTTCATCAACATTACCCTTGTTTAGCAAAATATCTCACTCCTTACCAACTATATTTACCATTTGATGGACTGCAGGAACCACCTAATAGGTATTTATCAGATCTATCTTCCTTGAGTGAGGGAAATGCAAGAATAGAAGACAAAAGTGAGACATGTAGTAGGCTGAAAATAGGGAGAACAATCATAGGTCAAAACATTAGAAGAAAATTCAATAAACACATGCAAATTTTTCTTGTTGAAGGGAGGTCATTTTCTTATGATGATGAGACCAAAGGCAACATCAAGGTTCCCTTTAGGTACACATATCTTCAGAAAGAATAGGTACCCAAGGAACAACCTCCAATTAATTCTAATTTTTGTGTTAATGAGAGGATATATCATATAGCTCCATCATTATTACATAGTTTGGGCCGATTTTCCCTTGGATGGAATAAAGGTATGTTTCAATGAAGTTATTGAATTGATGGAGTTTGTCAGACCATGTTACAATTACAATAATTGTATGTAGATTATTCTATATAAAATAGTATGCATAGGTATGCACTATCAGCAAATTATATATAATGGAAAGAAAATGATCAAAGTAAGAGATTTTTTATGTAAATTGATGAAAGACCAAAACAATAGGGATATTGTGAGTTTTATAAATAGTACATGACCAAGGTCAACTAATAAGTGACCCAATTGCATATTCGAGGCACCTGAGGGAAATCATGTTTTTTTTATGTGTAATAAAATAGAAAAGTGCAGGGGAAAATATGCTAGCAGATTACCATTAGAATTAGATAGATAAAAACAAAGTTAAGTTATCATGCGGGTGGTAATTACTATATACCATTTAAACTAACCTCCAATTAATGACTCCAATATAACATTTTATTAATTTTTTTTCTAAGTCTATTTCTTTCATTTCGATGAAGTTTTTATATTTAATGTGTCACTGGATGACATGGATCCACCACATGATAGAGGTGGGGATGTTCCTCACACCCCTTCTTCAGTGAAGGTAAACCTTAGTGTAATTGAACAAATTATATAGAAGTAAAATTTTATATTATTATGTTATTTTCTTTAGGGTTTTGGAGTTATTCTGATAGGTTTTTTAATATTGCTATCAGAAATTGATGTTCAGGGAAAGGGAAAGTGTTTATAACAAGTGAGGCAATAGTTGTAGATTTGGAGGAGAAAGTATTATGTGATGATGTTTGACACCATAATGATGGTAATAAAAACCCTAAAAAAATCAATACAGAACTTCTTGGCCTCCTAATCCATCCAAATCCAAATGAGGAGATGCAGGTGAAGAGAGATGAATTGATACAAAGAGCACATTGTTTGGAAGTAAGCTGTAATAAATCTTTAGTTATAACAAAAGTTCAATAAAAGGTTTATATTTTATGCTATTTTTTGTCATGAACTAAAATATGCATGTGTTATTCTTACATAAATATTTGAGTACTCAACCGCCTTCTCATGGAAATCATGAGGCCGGTACTAGTGCATGTCTCTCAAGTAAAATAATCATTAAGTTAACAAGTTACAAGGAATTTTTTCTTTGGAACA
>MU228289.1:0-18187 GCA_018584345.1 Thuja plicata | reverse complement strand
GAAATTCATCAATTCTTACAATTTCAATTTTAATGATCTTGTTAGAAGACTTGTTCAAACATTTATAGGCTTTTCTCTTATTTGAATATCCTATAAATATTCTTTCATCACTTTTTGAATCAAATTTCCCATCTCTATTATCTTTCAGAATATAGAATCGACTTCCAAATATTATAAAGTAACTCACATTAGGTGTGTAACCATACCATAATTCATAAGGTGTCTTGTTCAAATATTTCTTCAGTTGTACTTGATTCAATGTGTATACATCAATACTGACAGCTTCTCTCCAGTAAACTTGTGTAACACTCTTTTCAATCATCAGCATTCTAGCACAATCCACAATGGATCTATTTCTCCTTTCAGCAATCCCATTTTTCTATGGTGTCCTTGGTGTAGAAACCCGTCTCTTAATTCCATGCCCATTACAAAAGTTATTGAAATCATCAGAAATAAATTCTCCTCCCATGTCTGATCTTAAACATTCCAGTTCTTTACCACATTGTTTTTACACTTTATCTTTGTCACATTTGAACATCTTAAATGCTACAAATTTTTCATTTAAGAACATGACAGTCATCATTCTAGAGTAGTCATCAACAAATCAAATAAAGTATCTGTCACCATAATAAATCTGTGTTCTCATAGGTCCACATAGTTTGGTATGAATCAGTTCCAAAATAACATTAGATGAAAAAGTTTTTCTCTTAAAACTAGATTTTGACATTTTCCCATTCGACAATTTGTGCACATGACAAGGCTAGGTTTAGATATGCTCAGTAAGCCTCTTACTTTCCTTTTCTTACTAATCTTAACCATTTTGTCAAAATTCACATGAAATAACCTCTTATGCCACAACCAAACATCTTCATTTCTAGCCATCAAACAAGAAATTTATGCAAAGTCAAGATAAAATAGATTACTTTTGATTGTTCTCCAGTGTTGATCAACTCTCCTATTTAATCATAGATTTTAGCTTTTCTATTCTCAAATGCAACTCGGTGACATGTGTTATTTAACTGTGAAATAATCAATAGATTATAATTAAGTCCTTTAACCCAATATGCATTCTCACATTCTCACATTTTTTTTAGCAATATAGTACCTTTTCCTTTCACTTGACAAGGTGTATCATTTCCCATTCTAACAGATCTACCATTATAATGCTCAAGAAATTCAAAATTTTCTTCATTTCCAGTCATATGATGACTACAACCACTATTAATAAGCCAAACATCATTCAGGATAACTTTAGAAATAAGTATTGTTTCAACATACCTTTCATCTTCTTGTAAATCTTCTTTCATAGCTACAAAAAAGTGTCTCAATATCTTCATCGGTGTTGGTGTCAGTGTCTTCATCTTTATTTTCAAAAAGGTAGCATTATTTCTTTCCTTTGTCTTTGTAATATCAGTTACCCCTTCTATCATACTATCGGTTGCTTCTATGTTCTCAATCATCCTTTCTATCATTAGATCTTTTATTGTTTCTTTCATCATTTTTCCTATTAGGGCATATGGCAATAAAGTGTCCAATTTATTTAGAATTAAAGCATACCAAAGGTAGTTTACATTTATATATTCCTTTACCTTTATGCAATCTTCTATCCATTAATGCTTCAAGTTCATCAAGTTCTCTCTCATCACTGTCACTGTCACTGTCATTTCTTACCACGTGTTTGTTACCAGATTTAGTAATTTTCAGAGATGACATAAATGCAGACTCAACAGTAGGAACAACACTGTTGTCAAAAATTTTCATCTCAAATGAAATCAGTCTACCGAATAGACTATCAATTGTGATATTATTTCCAGGTGCTGCTCTCATTTCATGTATTATAGAGACTCTAATAGCATAAATATGAAATAAAATTCTCATAATATTACTTACAATAGTATCTTCATCAATAACTCCACCTACTCCATGAATAGCATTCACAACCTCCTTGATTTAGTTACTGTAATGTGTTATATTTTCTCCTTTTTTCATTCTCATGTCATCAAAATTTCCTTTGAGACTTTCATCTTTAATTCTTTGCACATTTACATCTCCTTCATGAACTAGTGTGAGTGTGTCCAACATCTTCTTGGCATTTTCACATGTCTTGAAATCCTCAAATTCGGCATTAGATGGTGAAGAAGCAAGCTCTATCGTCATAGTATTGTGTTCATGTCTTTCTCTCAGCTGATCAACAGTTACAGGTTCAATGGGTAAGGTGAACTCAGTATCCAAGTATTGTGTGACATCATTTCCAATGCCTGACAGATATAATCTCATTCTTCTCTTCCGTGTTGAGAAGTTGTCCTTTTTAAGCTTAGGCACATATTTCTTATACATCTTGTGATCTTTAGCTAAAGTCCTTTAAAACTTTCCATCTAAGCACTGTATGCTCTGATACCAATTGTTAGGTAACTGAGAGGGGGGGGGGGGGAATTANCCTTTAAAACTTTCCATCTAAGCACTGTATGCTCTGATACCAATTGTTAGGTAACTGAGAGGGGGGGGGGGTGAATTACTTTAGTACTAGTTATCCTACAGTCCCAAATACTCCCAGATCTATATAACAATAATTTCAATAATAGAAATCAACTTGGTTAAATATGAATTGTGATATCAAACTTAATTACAAACTCATATACCGAGTAGTAGTAAATCAATACTGTGATTATTGATTAATTCATATCAAGAAATGTGTAAAGAAAAATAACAATCCAACACATCCATACACATTAACACATAGATTTGTAATGTGGAAACCCTGCTAAGGGAAAAAACACCTAGGACCGGTAACCTAAAATAATTCACTCTTCTGAAGTGAGCTCGGTAAAGAGCCAACCATGTTAAAGGTTACAATGCATGTTGTTTGGTGTTACCTGGTTTGAGGATTTACCACTAACAATTCTCCCTTCATCAATTATTCACTATGGGGTCAACAAGAAAAAAATCAACATTCATCAAGAATGTCATAATAAAGATTGTTAAGTTCTACACTGTTAAGATATTTTTCTTTAACAATGATCAAAATGATATAGTAATGATCTAACTCAAATACAACTTTATTTTCATATTTTCAGATCTATGGTAAGTACATAATACACCTAATTAATAATCACTTTAGTCCCTCTGATTCTTCATACTATGTTCTACTCGGTAAATGCTCTTTCTCTATCACTTAGTGTTATCTACAAAATTGCTCAATTCTATCTTCAACCTATTTGATCAGTCATGCATGAAGTTAATCTCTTTAGCATGTATGTGCACATATGTATCTTATTCATAATTAATCTCTTGTCTCTTATATAGACATCATAAATAATTTAATTTTCATCCTTCAGATTTTTCCACTTGATCTCCATCGTTGATTTTTTTTCTTGATCCCCTGCAGTTGTGTCAAAAACACATTTCAATCTCCTTCGTCTAATCATATTAAATTTTCATAGTTTTTTGATCAACATAAAAAAACATTATCAATTACCTCAAAATCATAAACAATTTTCCAGCTCAGCATCTTAGTCGACCTTCAGTTTTTCTTACTCAGTCAATACCATGATGCATCAGTGATTCCTAGCTCAGCTAACACTCAATTCACTATACACTATGTTTACTTGGTGTCCACTGTTCCAACTCAGTGTATACAAAATTCTTCAATAACTGACCACATAAAATTTGTTTCTTTCAGATCTTCAATCTATAATAGATGTTTTTTACCATAATTGATACTCAAATAAGTTGACATCAATGATAATACATTAACTAATTAATGTCTATCATCACATCTGTAACTCCGTTGATCATCAACTAAATGACTTCAAACATACAATTAGTTATAGTTTATCCAAGAGGAGTTCTTGAACAAAGATAATATCTTCAAGAAAAAAAGGAAGGAGAACAATAATGCACCTTTTTAAAACCCCCTATTGTTAGGAAAAAAATATATTCTTAATGAAGGATAACACACTTTAAGTCCCCACATAATGAAATTTATTTCTAATAAACATAATTTTACAAATAAGGAAGAGGTTGTGATCAATGATTCACACCTCTTGGATAAGAGAAAAACCCAAATCAAAATTAATACTTCATTATAAGAAAATAATATCACATGATAAAAAAAATGCTACTATACCAAGGAAAGAGGATCCTTAGAAAGAGAAATAAAATAATGAGACCCTGCTCCCCAAGGGTGAATACAAGGAAAATATAACACACTAGATCTTTTATAATATATATGCACATTCAAAGAAGATAAGGTGCAACAAGGATGTAAATATGTTGAAAAAGAGAAGATCCTAACCTAAGATGAACAAATCCATGCAAGAATGGACATAATATTAAAAAAGAAACAATTAAACAAATGGATAATGAATCTTTTTAAAAGGAAGAAACAACATACACTCCCTAAGAGGACAATAATTTATAATAGACATATTATTCGAGGAATAAGAAAGATTGTCAACAAAGTTGCAAATAGTTGTTGTGTGAAACAAAGAATCTCATGCAAAAAATAATTTATTATAAATGATGCAAACCCATAAAGAGAGATAAATAGGTCTCATGAAAGGAGAACGACAAATGATTTCACATTATGCAAACTTAGTCAACAAATCAGGTACAAGAGGTATACACTTTCATGTGAGAAAGAGGTTGTAAAATAAGGATATCAATCTCATTAAAGAGAAAGATCCTTAACAAACAAGTCCATGCATGGGAACTAGAAAAGAGATAATGGATACTTTATACTGAGAAATAGAGAAGATAGAGAGAGACCTTTCCCCCAAAGAGAAAGGAAAATGGAAAAGAACTATTATATTGCTCAAAATGAACACCATACAACACAAAAATCCCCCAATGATTTAAGCTATTAAGATTACATGATGAAGAACATCATAATAGGAAATATAAATGATAAGCTATATCTTTTATATCAATAAAATTCATAATATCCTTTGTTAGATGAATTAAAGATCTATCCACTAAATATTGAACAAATTATCTAAATTCAATAGAATCAGAAAGATAATGTTTATTTCTATGATTAAAAAGAGAAAGAAATGCACTATTAATAGATCTTTGTTTATTTGGGAAGTGTCTAAAGGAAAATACATATTAGGAACATATTTAAGTTTCCAAAATATTCTTTTAGCCAAAGACAAACTATCATCAAAAGGAGATGTAACAATGGATGGTGTTGGTAAACTAATGTCTAAAGGAGGTTTGTGTTGTGAGGAAGAAGGATTGGAAGAATGAAAAGTAATGGCTTGAGGTATAAATCCTAGAACACATCTAGTAACTTTTGTAGGAGGATTTATAAGTTCATACCTTATTCACTAATACTAAGATCTTGTTCACTATAACCTTGTTGAGTAGTAATGTCATAACCCACATTATAATTATCTTTTAATGTAGAGCATGAAGGACATTCATATTGATATTTATCAAAGGGTATGGTATAAAGAGGAATAGGAGGGGAAATATTAGGATTATGATCACTATTCTCATTTTATTTAGGTGGATAAAAATAAGAAGGTTTATTAAGATCTTCATGTCTACTTAATATTATTCTTGGAGATGAATCATCAAGAAAATTATTAACATCATGATTATGAAGGATTATTTGATAAAATGATAATTATTTAAGGTCATCTAAAGAAGTTAATAAACTAGCTTCATAAAGCCTATCTATTAAGGAGGGCTAATGAGGAGATGATCTAGGTATCAAAAGGATGAGATCATTAGGAGTTAGATCTCTATCTTCATTATTAATGGACATCTTGAGATTAGGATCAAGATGATTTATCATAATGTCATCTTTAGGGTCATGAACAAAGACCCTTATGTAATCTATATATTCCATATATTTTGTTAAAATTTGAATGAGAACATGACCTAAAATATGGGTAAAAGACTTGAAAGATGTCTTATAAGGAAGAAAGATATTTGAAATTCTCATAATACCATATGAAATAACACCATGAAGGAATATTAACAAAAATTAATTTGACTCCATGTGATTGATGAAGAGAAATAAGGAGAAATGTAGCAACCTTATTTACCATGTAAAATAATATAACTAAAGTAAATTCCATGATTAAAATTACCCAAATTAGATCTAAGCACACAAATGAAATCTAGCACCAAAATCAAAATAGAAATTTCATACATTCCATTCACCAAAATATACAATGCAAAAAGTGAGAGGGGGAAAATATGTAAAGGGTGATGGATCCTCTTTTTCCTAATGTAGAATACGAAGGATCATGTCTCAATAGGCTCAAGTAGGAATTAAGCTCTAAGTTAGTCAAAATCCCTTCACCGATTTGAGGTAAATGAATGAGATGATATGATGATGTAGGATAGGAGACTAAATTAGAAAATATAGATAGTTTCTAAAAACAAAGAATAATGGAAAATAGGCTTGTTGCCACAATGACCTAAAATTGGAACTAGAAAGATATAATGACCTGTAAACCAAATTTGAAAGTGATATGCCAAGTATAAAATTCAGTGGGCTTTTTTCCTGGGAACAAAAAGCAAATAGAATTTTGTAAACGTTTTTTTTTCAAATCCAATTGCAGACTTCCTAAAAAATCCTATAATTCTCAAATAAAATCAAATTAGCTGCGCTATCTATACCTACACAAAAACAAGGAAGAATATTAGATAGAGGGTATGCCTTAGTCAAACCCCTATTTGGAATCAACCTTTAAATGAAATGAAAGAAATGAAAGCGCATTGTCACATAAAATAGGCTTGATCTAGAAAATAGAATATATCATACCTTGATAATGCAAATTCTTGTTTGAATTTGATAAAATATAAACATATAATATCTATGAATCAACACAAAAATAAAACAAAAAATCATGAAAGAAAAAACCTTATGTGATGGATGTTGTAATTTTCTATAATTCATGATTGAGAAGAAGAAAGAAGATTTATATGTGGTTGTGTCTTGTTACTTGATAGGATACTCCTTTACTAGGTATTCAATGAGGAAAATAAGCTTGATCCATAAAGAATAATACCCTAAATTCTTGAGAAGGAGTATACATCTTGAATGCCTGAATGTTTTTCTTGATTTTTTAGCTTTGAATTCATGATAGTGAATGTGAATTCTTGATCATCGGTATGGATATCAGAATGAGGAAAAATAGGGTATTTAAATACCTTTGACAACATCTCAGGGGCTAAAAATCAAGTCAACCAAGTGTAAGTCAAAAATATCCCACTAAACCGTTGAGATGGGACCTTGGATCTAATTCAGCCCAGATCCTTAGGGAAAAAACTACCTTAGGATTTATATTCAAAGAAACAAAATTACCTAGGGATAATGTTCCACCTAATCAAAGCTCTAATCAGTACCATAGGTCCCCAAAAATTACAAGATGTCAGATTACAAAGTACAACTAGTTCTGAGATTAGGACATAACATAAAGGCCACAAATGGAAATATATATCCGAGCACTATTAAAAGTTTGCCCAATTTTCAATGGTTCATCATTTTTGTGATTCCAAAATGTAGAATATTCGAATAATGTGTACGTTGAACTTTTCTTTTGAAGTGATTGACGACAAACATTATTTCCATAATACCGATGACGTAGTCGTCAAATGAATTGGACTCTGTGGTCAAGAATTATAGTTAAACTTAGGACCAACCCATCCCACCGTTGGTCAAACTTATGACCAACGTACAATGCAGAAAGTAATAAAGAACGAGAACAGTGCTATATAGGAAACACCATCATCGACAAAAAGCCATAAACTATGCACCATAATTTCAATGATAGGATGATGATTGTGTCGTCGCTCATACAACCCTCTCATCGTATAAGAGTCCAAAGATCATCAAAATATCCACAAATTTTTTTTTTAAATAATTTTTTATGCGCATATATTTTGGTTCAATTATGTATTATGAATTTTTCAATGAGGCCTTGTTCCCTATAAATATTTTTGGCCTATAATATTTGATATGATGTGTAACTCCATCAAATTTATTGTAAATTGGGGAAACATTCACATAAAAGAGGTGAATTTTCTTGTTCTCTAGCACATTACAAGTTTGCTATAAGTTCAGGAAAGAATTGCACAAAAGAGGCAAATTTCTCATTCTCTAACATATTGTACGTTATTTAATAGTTTCAAGTTTACTCCTATACAGGCAATGGAAATGTGTAGGATAGAGATTCATTTCATGTTGAATGAACTAAAAATGAATTATGTTTATGACTACATGTTCCATGTTTTAAGAGAACATGCAAAGCTATTGAAATTTAAGTCATTTTTTACCCAAAATGTTGTTGAGTATTGTTTAGAAGAAATGATATGTTTTTCCAATGAAGTAGAAATGCAATACATAGAGGTTGCAATGGTCATAGATCATAGTCTTTCAGCACCATGCCAAGTGAGAGAGGCACATACAAATGATCAAGCAATTTATGAATACATAAAACAAAAATAAATTATCCAAGATGTTGAATGGATGGAAGAGAAAGAATAAAATCAAAACCCTTAATCCTTCTAACATGTCACTCCTTTGTCTTACAATGCATGAGGAGTTTCATACCCCAGTAGAACTTCTCTTTATTTTCAATGAGTCTCATTGAATTATTTGAATAAAAAGAAGAGTTTTAAGTGTAACTCTTAAGGTATTTAGCCAAAAAAAATTCTCTTCCTCAAAGGTGGAAATCTAGTCAAAAGAAACTAAAATTAATTGGGAGAGATTCATACCACCCTTTATAATTATTCAATTGTGATGAGTCTCATTCGATGATTTAAATAAAGGTGATGTTTTGAAGTTTAATTATCAAGGCACTTAGACAACATAATTATCTTCGTCATAGATGGCGTAAAGAGAGTGAAATCCCTTAATTTATTGGGAGCCTTGAGAATTATACTACCCCATAATCAACTTCAAATGCAAAAAATGTCTACATTTTATTTAGTTAATTACTAGGTGATAGTTCAAATATGTACTATTGAATAGTAATAAAGTATATTTCTTCACAAGATTTAATTCTTAATGTTTTCAATTTAAAAAATTTGATTTAAAAATTTGAAATTTCTAATTCAAGAATGAAAAAAATAAAGAGTGGAAGCTATTCAGTAGCAGTTCAAGAGTTTCTTTGAACCACAAGATTGACAACTAAAGATTTATAAAACTCACATATTCTTTAGGGAAAAAAATAGCTTAATGACATCATTCATGTTTCCCTGTAGGTCTATTTGTACAAATCAAGCTAGAAGACTATTAATTTTGATCTCGATATACAATAGTCTTATGGAATATAGGTATAACACTTCACTAGAATAAACTATAATATACATAGTAAAGAATCTCCAGAAATTAAAGATTAAGAAAGACCTCCAAACTGCCACGAAATCATGAATACTTATAAAATTCACATATTCTTTAGGGAAAAAAAATTTAATGAAGTCATTTATGTTTCCCTGTAGCTCTATTTGTACAAATCAAGTTAGAAGCCAATTAATTTTGATCTCGATATATAATACAATCTTATGGAATATAGATATCATACTTCAGTAGAATAAAATATAATATACATACAATAGAATCTTTAGAAATTAAAGATTAAGAAAGACCTCAAAACTACCAAGAAATCATGAATAGGACATTCTTACACTTTAACAAAGATTTAGATAGTTGACTTTTAAAATTTTACTTTCATTATATAGTTTTATGTCAAGTAAATACTCATTTTTATTTAATGCTAACTTCATTTTATTTTCAAAGAGAGATAACATTACATTAAAAGAAGGAATAAAAGGTCTTGATCATTTTAATCATAAAAATCACATATATTCTAGTAATTTTTTGAAGGTTTTCCTATACTAGCAATAAAATCATCCTTATTATACATATAAGGTTCTTACAATATCTATCATAGCTTATAAAATCATAGTAATGTGTTAAAGAAGAACTATTAAGCATTTGTAAAACCTTAAGATCTTTGAGTGGTTGGTTGTAAGCAGAATTATGTGCTTGTTCATGTACGTTAGCAACTTAGCTCTAGCTAGTTTGAGTAATCTCACTAAGGGCACCATAACTGCAATCACATCCCTAGGGTACCACCATAATAACAAAAAGAGTAACAAAATATCCAGCAAGAAGAATAAGAAGAGCGCATCACTAACAACTAGAAGAAAACAAAACAATAAGCAAAATAGAAAAATCTCATGCCACATGCTACTAGCTTCACAAAATTGAGTAGAGGTCTACATTATTCAAGAAAAGATGCCAAAAGAGTGGTGCAATCTAGAAAGGAGTCAAATGAAAGATATCCTAACCTAGCAGCCATGCACAACAATTGATTATGTGCCAAGCATAAGAAAAACAATGTTTTTTTTCATTAGATTAATATAAGATGTCCTCATAGGGTTACAAATAGATTAAAAATAAGCCTCAACACACAATCCCACATTCTCAACTGACTATAGCCTATAACAACTATCAACACTATAGTGGTTTCTTCAAGTCCACACGCAAATCTGTGCACAAGCCATTACTTGCAGGCCCCTTTAATGGCCACACTCTAGACTTTGTAATGTACCAAACGATGGAAGTCACTGGATGACAATAGATCAATAAGTATTATTTACAATAATACTAATGCTTATGTCATATTTTTTCACATATATTATTGTCATTGGTCTATTAATGAAATTTGAATGGATTATAAAGAGCCCATAATGCATTTAAGTTTTGTTGATTGTGAAGGTAAAGTTATCTAAAGGGATGAGAATGAAATAGTGCTATAGATGAATTTTTTTGGAATAAACGATCTTCAAGTCTTGGAAATGAGCTAAAGGAGGTGGACATTTTGTGAACTTAGAGCATCTGATGCCAACAAGATGCAAAATATTTGCATAGTATATCCCCACAACATAAAAACTTATTATTTACTAACAATTCTATCTAGTTTCAAATGGTGTCTAAATTAAATGACACTTGCCAAAATATTTTCATATATGTATCTTATGTAAACAAAAGGAAAAGAAAAGCATGCATATGGAAGTGAACTTGTTCAAAAATATGTACTGATCAATATCATTGAGAAGTTATTTCTTATAAATGAAAATGCATAACTGCCACATATATCATAACTGTTTCAAGAAATGTCAATGTCCACCTTTTGACACTAGCTTGTTGAAGAGGAAGATCAAAGAATGAAGAAACAGATGCAAATAATTTACCTTTAAGATAAAGAAAATATAAGGTGTAAGACAAATATAAGGTGTACAGACATGTAAATCATCTATCAATGTTGAAAAGTACACCGACCTTCAGTTGTAACATCAATACAATTCTTACCACCATCATCCATGATAAGATCCAGTGCAAAGTATTCCACAAAGAACTTAGTGTTATGTATCATTTCCTGCCCATGAATTGTTTGTATTAAAGCAAGACCAATTCAGTTTGCAAGAAAGGCACATTGATATGCTTATCCACCTATATTAAGATCCATTTCATGTAATAAAATTAATATAAACAAAAATGCTTGCAAAGCTTCCAAAAATGAAGAAGTAAGGCAATAAGAAAAACCCTGTAGGTTATCCACATTTAAACATGTTGAAAAAAAATCCAAACAAAATTTTTCCAAAATATAAAATTGGATAACCAAATGCATGCTAGTAGAATATCTTTGAAAGCAAATGAGCACATGTTTGATGTCAAAGAAAAAAAAAGAAGGATTGATGTCATTCACAATGTACAAAATGAATAATATATAGAAATCTACAAATGAAGATAGTCAAATATATCAAGGATGAATACCTTTTTATTTTTACTTCCCTTTATTTCTTCACGTCTACGTTCTCCAACCTTGTATTTAACATCATCAATAATAAGAGATATGAGCATGCCTTTATCTTCAACTTCAACTGTCTCTATATCAAAGGCATGTCTGATAACAACAGGAATGCCTTTGATATAGACAATCGTTTCTCCTCCTTGAACTATTGTAGCTTAAAGAATCAAAGACTTCTAATTAAAACAACTAAGACACATTAGAAAGTTTGGTGTTTCCTAGCTATTTTTATTTGAAGTCTTCAAAGATTTAAGCCCTTACAATGTGTATGTAGACAATTGTTGACTTTACTTTTGGTGTAGGAGCACCTATGAAGACATCGAGAGACATCATGGAGCCAAACAAAGAAGATGGATCTAAACCATCCCTTAATGTGGTTTAGGAAAGCCTTGAATAGGAGAGGAAAAGTCATAAAGTTGCATATTGACAATAAATACAATGTGAAAGATAGAATTCCATATTTTTGTTAAATGTTGTTTGGGTAGATGAAAACACCAAATGTAGTGGATCTGATCTATAGTTGGTGTGTGCAGGCAGTAGATACAAGAATTTGATGCAGGAGCATCAAAACAAGGATGGAATCACTAGGGGTCACTTATGGGCATAAAGAGGTTTGAGGATGAATAAGGACCATTAAGGTCACTTTTTTGTAATAAGACGAATAAGGTCATTTTGAAATGTTATGATGGCCAATAGAGCCATTTTAGTTTAGTTTTGTATCCTTGTGTCTCATGTTACCCAAGTTGGCTAATAAGGCCTATAATTGCTAAATGTAAGGGTTTTGTGTTCATTTCAAGGAATTAGAAAATATTTGTCAAGTTGACAAAATCCTTTACCAATGTAAATGACTTGATATGGTTATAGTTAATTTGATATGGTTGCATTAAGGTTTGAAACTAGTCTTTGGCAGTTAGGAAGGAAGTTTGAGTGACGTTGTCAATTTATTTGGATTTGGAAGAGTCTATTTATGTTGGAGAAGTCTCAAAAATGAGGAGAGTAGTCAATGTATGAATAATTTGAATTCATAAAAGTGATAATTGTGCACCTTTCTATTTTGAATTAAGTGTGCACCATTGAATCTACATTGGTTTAGTTTGAGCTTCACTTGGTTTTAAGAATAGTTTAATATTCTCTAATTAACAAGGCCAACCACGTGAAGTGGAAGATCATTGAGCCCCACCCCCCACCTAGCATCACTCAAAATTCTCCATTAACATGTAACATTCATTCATCCATCCATTTATGAAATATAACATTCAATCATTATAATCACATAACATTCATTAACACATAAAAATCATTAACACACAACATTCATCAATAATTCTTTAACACATAATTCACCAACATTTACTAGCACAAAATTACATTCATTAAGACAACATTCTTTCATTATCAAAAAAAGGTTTATTACAATCATTTGTTTTTTGGTTTTTTCTTTGATTTTTTAAGGTAACGGGTAAGTGAAGAATCAATATCTTCATCATTTCCCTCCTCTTTCTCTTGTGATCTCAAAAAACACCTCCTTTTATGTCTATGAGGAGGAGGCACGTGTGCCAAAGGGGGGTCCAGTGCAATAACAACTAAATAGATTCAATTCACAACATTTTATATTAGTGTTACAAGTATTTCATTAATTAAAAGAATATAACAACCGATCACAAAAATATTAAAAGAACATAATAAAGATTTTATTTACCTGAAAGTGCCACATCATCTACAATAAAATTTTGTTCTCCCCAAAGTCAAAATGGTGAACACTCAGATCATCCTCCTCTTGTTCAGCATGACATTTTGCATGCTCTAAATATACACAAAAAAGGTTACACCAATTTCAATTTAATATTTTAAATTGTATTAATAATTACATAATTAATGTTGAATAGAAAATGAATGCCTCCATCACTTTGATGCACATTAGGGCCTTCGCCATGTGCAGGTTCTATGCTAGGATTAGAAGGCTGCATTGCAATGTCATGCACATTGTTATTATTATTTTCTTTTCAAAACAAAAAATCGTAAATTTATTTTTGAAATTAACCTATGTGTGAAAAAATGCAGTAGAATGTTTGGTTTGGACACAAGAAACTTGGCGTAGGCATTTAACCACAGCTTTATAGCCTTGCTTGAAGGAAATATTTTTGTCTTCTTCCGTTGGCACTACATTAAATTTTGAGCCTTGCATTTTTGGCTTAATATCATCAATTCTGGAAGTACTATTTGATTAAACAAAATTTTTTATAATTTATAAAAATTTTGATTTGAAATTTCATTTACTTATACTTACAATTCATGCTTCAAGTTTCAAAAAGCCACCAGAGCCAAGTTTTTATTGACCATACTTTTCTAATCTTGCCTTTGTAGCCTTTGATGTGTATTGTAGTCTATGAAAACTTTAAAATATGTTAGATTATATAAATATAAAGATCATGAAACAATACATAATTATATTCTAGTTAATACTATCACATACCTTCTATTGGCATTTAGTGGTGTAATTTCTCTTTGACTTTGCACTTTCTCCCTTGCATCCAAAATGAATTCCCTCTGCTACTTCTCTCGAATCATGGGAGGACGCTCATACTTTTCGTTGTTCACTAAATTCCATCTATATGTGTCCCTCATAGTATTTAGATGTTTGCAAGCTCTCTGAAGAACTTTGGTGCTGTAAAAAATGTTACTTCCAAAGAGCTCCTCTAAAGATTTCATGAGCTGATCTTTTAATTTTTTATCTTGTCAATTCCACCTTTTAAGAAAAAAAAAATTTGTTAGATGAAAAGATTAACCGAAGTTGCATACCTTGAATATAGTACAAGAAATGGATGAAAGGGAAAATATTTTAGCAATGATACTAAATCAAAGTAGTGGGATAGGTTTAGCTCACATATGATGTTCCACCGTGTACGTATAGTGGGCCCAAATAGCGACAATGACAAATCATTAAGATTTTCATAGAAAAACATTGTTCCCTACAAAAACATCATGGGATCATCAATCCAAAATGATTTATGAATAAGTAAATAAAAATTTAAATATAAATACTAATACTTTTAAAGTACCTAGAACCTTGGGTAATTTTAAAGTAATCATATCTTCATCGGTCAACAATAATAATGTCTGCAATCTTCTTGTACTATAAATAGGAGTAGATATAGGAAACAGTGGTGAATTATCGCCGATACTAGTCTCTATATCCCGAGGAGGTGTATCTTCTACTCCACAAAATTAATCCACTATCAAATTCACCCAAGATTAAAGTATAAATTAATTCGTAAATAACACATAACCAAATATAGAAAAACAAGGATCTACCAGCTATAGACAGTGTAAACATGGATGTTTGCATGCTCCTTGTTACTAACATTGCATTTGACAATGTTAAATTGTTGGTTCTCATAGTAGGAGGCGTATGCACTTGATGACCTGAACAATACATTGTAAGAAAATACATTTTGAAAAAATAAAAGTATGAGTATGTTTTCAATAAATTTTGAGTGAATATTTTCTCAAAAATTTTGAATTATTTATAAATGTACCTTTTTGTCTTGTGGTTTCTAGTCGCCAGCCATTGGTATTTGCAATTTTGTTGCATCTTTGTGGATAGTGTTTACTCATTTGACAATTTGGAATGCTAGTGTAATGAATGAACAAGGTTTGGAATCTATTTATTGTATATGCCATGAAGTATAGAGGCATAACCACTAATGTTTACACTTACTGTCATGAAACCCTCAATACTGGAGTAGTTTGACAAGGGTTGGTACTATCTTATAATCAGACAGATAGAAAATTCTTATGTATACATTTTATGTTGAAGTAGAACCAAGTACCTTTCACATGCATAAGGTTTTATAACAGTTGGAATTGTGTTTGCCTTATCATTCTGAACATAACATATAAAGAGGGAGTCAATGTAATTCAACAACATCATTGGAATATTATTTTTTCTTTAATCCAGTTCGGATCTTCTCTATAAGAGAAAATTTCCTTATGGAATTATCAATTGCAAGTAATCAAACTTCATATTCGAGATGGCACTATGAGGGATTTCATATTTTAAAGTTGTAAATTAGAAATAACATCCATTATTGATTTGCATGTATATAAATATAAATCTGAAATAACATATTGTTGTTAGTGATATCTATATATTACATAATCAAGTCAACATATCAAACAAAGAAATCCATTCATGAAAGAAATATATATCAATTGCATAAACATATGATATATCAGACATAGCATCATTTTTTAATCACTATAAGGGGAAACAATATCATTCATAACATATTTCCCAATTGTATTATCTGATGTTGCTAACAATTTAATATTAATCTTGCATATATTTATACATCTATATCAGAAATAGCAACTGATAATTTGTGAACATCCTTTGCTTAGTTTTAATTGCATCATTTGATGAAGTAAGAAGGTAGAATTGGGTAATTAGCCTAGCTTTCTGAGTTAGCCCAAAAAGGGGACACCAAATGGTGTCAGAGCTAACAAACCTTTCAGACCATGGGAAGAACATCTCACTTGGGTAAAATATGAAATCCATTAGAAGATTAATACACTCTTGATAATAAAATTAATTCATCAGCACAATATAGTGGCACTCAAGAGAAAATAAGTCAATTGTTGAGTAATAAAAATAAATTCATTCAAACTCCTATAACAAATTAAATTTCAATGTCACCAACATTTCCATCTAAATTTGAACGCGAAGAAAATAATGAATTCATTTTAGTGAATCTATACGAGAAAATAATTAAACAAGATTGGATAAAGGTGGGTTAGATCATGACATGTCTCTAGAAGACTATATTGATCTATAGATGAAGTAGCAAGCTAAGTGACATTGAAGTAATCACTTGGACCTATTGTGAGGTTTTCATACCATCACTCCATTGAAAATGGGACCCCCACTTTTTTAGCTTCAATAGTTAACAAGTCTCAATCATGGCATTGAAATTTCAAGGATGGTGTATTTGGAAAGGTGCTTGGAGTGAATTTGAGCATCGGTAATAAACAAAAATGTAGATGGTCTTCAAGTGGAGATTTCAGCACTTACACAAATTCCTAAGAAAGACTCAATTTCTTCCTTAAAAGAATGTGAAGCCCAATAGACATGCATTTCCACTGGCCTTTTCCAAGGAAGCCCTCAATTCCACAATCTTTTCCCAACTAATAGAAAATATCTACCTTGATATTTTCTCAATGAGCACCTATTCTCGCCCTTAAACCCACCAAGCAATCTCGCCCAAAGGAAGGTGAATTTCTACCAGCTCAATTTTAGCAATTTTGAATTTAAAACCAACAAACAAGTCATCTTTTCCTAGATGGACGTGTCTCTTTAGTGAAACACCTATACAAGAGGGATGAACCTCATTTCAAAATCAACCCACTTTGAACATCAATCAATAGAAATCATAGAATAGTGAGTGGAGTGAAATCAAAACTCAAATTCATGCTTAATCGAATTAATCTTGCTGGGGTTAAATAAGAGAAGGTGGAGATCAAAGGTTTCCTTAATTTTGAGTTTGGAAATATGAACTTATTGTAGATCCAAACTCATAAACTCATAATTGTTTAAAATTTCATCAGGTGTGTAAGGGAATCAAATTTGGAAAGTTCAGATCATTCATTCAAAAGGATCCATTAATTTTCTCTACAAAGGGAATTGAAACTTTTAAGATTAGAAGCAACTTTCAAAAAGTAAGGGACATGCATGCATATGAATTCAAACATGAATTATGTTTTATGGATGTTTATTGCAATGTCAAAATTAGATTGGATTGGACTTCACTTGCCAAGTTAAAATCTTAATTTAGAGGAGGATTTATTTTCTCATAGAAATTTATTAATTTTTTCACATTCATAAGCTTTCAAACCATCACTTCTAAAGATCAAGGCCAAGACGTGAAGATTTCAAGTACAATAAAGTTTAAAAAACATGAACCATTAGGGATTTGATCTCACAATGAGCCAACCCTCTGCATTAGTGTGGGACAGTCATAGTGTAAACAATAATGTTGAAGATACTTTATGCCTATTTAAGGGTAGTTTATGTTTCAAGGAAAATGAAAAATAAAGTCTAAATTTTAAGTGAAGAGTTAAGATATGTGAGTTTGAATAAAACTACTGGCATAAAAACCTCATCTAGGGTATCAGTAAGTCCAATAAAAAATGTAGATTTCTAATCAGTAATTCGAATGAAGTTTATGAATGTTCCAAAGAAAAAATTCCTTGTAACTTGTTAACTTAATGATTATTTTACTTGAGAGACATGCACTAGTACCGGCCTCATGATTTCCATGAGAAGGCGGTTGAGTACTCAAATATTTATGTAAGAA
>MU228288.1:2866055-2929548 GCA_018584345.1 Thuja plicata | reverse complement strand
GTACATTTTGACCCATCACATCCAAAGTTGCTCACACATGTGTGAGAAAAGTGGGCCTCTTGCATGGCTTATGTGTCCCTCATGTGGCACCTATGTGGATGCCACATGAGCTCCACCTCATCCAAGCTCTCTTTCTCCTCCAAAAAATCTATAAATAGAGGCCATTGTCAAGAGAAAATCATCTCCCTTTTATGCATTGTTATCATGCTAGTATAGCTCTAGAATTTCTTAGTGCATTTCATGTTTTATGTTCATTAGTTCATATTTAAAATCTAGATATTACATGCTACGATTAATGGAATGAACTTAGTTTCTTTTCATTGAATCTTGCATATCATTCTTAGCATAGTTTGCGTTAATCATGTTCATACATTTGATGAAGGCTTGAGACAAGTTCCTCATACTTGCTCTTGAGCTCTTCATTACATATATTAGCTTGCATTTTAAGTTTTTCATCCATCAATCAATCATAGTGGGATTTTAGTATTGTGTTGGGAGAGCACACCCACAAAATTCTCTAAGAGCAAATCAACAAGGCTTGGGTGCACTTGTTTGGCTCATCAGAAGTTGTGGTGAAAGGTTCTTGTTTTAGATTTCATTATAAACATGCTAACTTCTTGAATCTTTGTTTCTAATGACTAACTCTAATGTTTGCATGTTTTAGTGTTGTCTTTGCATGTATACTTTTTATCATATACATAAATAATGATCAAGCATAGTAGACAAACCATCTCATCCAAGGGTCCCCCGAAACATAACACATTGCCCAAAAAAATTACAATAAGAGTCCTAAAACCACTCAAGGCACGCCAAACGAGGATTTAGATAGGTTTAGAGTGATGTTACAACCATCCTATCTCATCCCATAAGGTGTTACCCAAAATTTGGGCTCCTAAACATAACATTATGTCATTTTAAGTGGAGGTGTTGAAACACATGCAGAGTTGCCAAAAAATAGTCCCATGCACCAAAACTTAAATTTTGGCCCATAATTTTCTCAAACTAGAGAGCTGAGGTGGTGAAGTACATGTGCATATTTTAGCACATGTGCATGTACCTCAACACCTCAACTATCTATTCCAAGATAATTTTGGGTCAAAATTTGAATTTTGGTGCATGGGACTGTATTTTGGCACCTTTGCATGTGTTTCAAGGCCTCCACTTAAAATGGCATAACGTTATGTTTAGGAGTCCATTTTTTGGGTAAGACGTTATGTAATGAGTTAGGATGGTTGTACCATCACCCTAATCCTCTCTAAATCCTTGTTTGATATGCCTTGAGTGGTTTTAGGACTTTTATTTGAAGTTTTTTGGGGCAATGTATTGCGTGTCAAGGGACCCTTGGATGAGATGGTTTGTCTTTTGTGCTTGATCATTCTTTATAGCACATGTTGATGTTGTAATGAGTAACTATGAATCTATTAATGTAATAATTAGTATCTTATGATGTATTGTGTTGTATTATTAAAAGTTTGATTACATCTATGTTAGCATTTGTATTGACCTCGAAGTCCAAGGGTTCCTTGGGAAGGCATTACATGAAAATTAAAATACCTATAAATAAATTATTGATTAAAGACATATTTATAATGTAGCATGATAGAATATATAACTATATAAGAAACAAAATGTGGACATGGTAAGGTTTAAAAGATAGAAATTATGACTATGTCACTATCAACCTACAATAAATTCAACAAACAAAGTAAAAATATATAAAATATAGATTGTCTAATTAAGAGAGACTTAAATGATTGGTTAAATAAACTCAATGTATAACCACACTTTAAACAATGCCATAAAATAAAAAATAAACAAATTCTATAATAATAATATATTTAATAGATATCATATTTTTAAAATCCATGAAAGTGATTGAGAACACTTCCAATAATATTATTTATGTACTGATTTTGCTTAACATTTTGGACCATAAAGTACAAGATGAGGAAAAATACCTTATATAAATTCAATAAACAAATATTTGAATGGATAGAAATGATTGTTGTAAATTGAAAATGGGTGGTGAGAAGTGAACTAGAAATTTGAATCTATCTATTTAATTGAAATATGATATTATAAGTAAAAAAGATAGCTACCTTACTAATTGATTTGTTGCTGGTCAACTATCACATTGCTAACACTTTATCTTTTGTAAACAATTTCAAGTACCTTTCAAAATCTATTGTATCCCTTCATTCAAAAATATAATATAAAATTACAATAGGAAAATAGGTGACTGCCAAAAGGTTGTAGCTCAATTGGTTTGGCACAATTGATGAGGATTATTGTATGTGATGAAAAAGCCACCCACTAAGGTTCAAAACCCCCAAGGCACATTCAATTCAAGTTCGACACCTACGTGAATTTGATGGTCTAATGTTGTCGTAATTTTTTCCCCCTTCAAATTTAGCCTTGCTCGAGTCTTAAGAATCATTTTTGTAAGTTCATCGTTCTTTGAGGCAAGTTCAAGAATGTTTTTTAGAGTTTAATGCCTCACTAGAACTGTCAAAGACTTCTCATCCTTTGTGCATAGTGTCAGTTCCATTTTAAATGTCGCACCTTGATACTTCAACTTGCACTAAGTTCACATAAACCTCTCCTTGTTCGATCTTAGAGTCAAAGTCAAAACCTTGGCATCCTCTAAAGTAATCGGGCCTTTAGTTCAAAATAGAATGTCAGACTCTAATGATAGTTCCTAAACCTTTGTTGGACTTTGATAAGACATGTGCAACTCCCTCGAGTTGGTGCTTCTTGGATAAATGTTAAGTCTTATTTGAGTTTTATCTTCAATATCACTCCTCGACATGCCTCCTAGAACCATGTAGAAGAAGAAAAGAATACTAAGTGAAGAATTGAAGAGTTTGTAGTCAAAATATTCAAGTTCCACGTCAGTTGGCAAACTTTGAAGGTAGTTCTAGAACTACCTCCGGTTTTGATACTATTTTTAGAACTTACTGCATTTAAAAAAAAAAAGGTTCGGCACTAGGTGTTAGTTCCAAGTTGAGCTTCAGAACCCAACAAGAAATATGGAACTCAAAACAATGTAAGGCATGAAGTGAATTTGGAAGGTTTTTGGCACTTTTTATTTAGTTCCATATCCACATTTGGAGACTAACTTCCCAACTCGAAAAAGGTTTTTGGCATTCTCTTCTAGTTCCAAAATAGATTTCAGAGCCCGATATATCATCTAGAACCACATAAAAGTCAATTTCATCAAAAATTATCAGTGGTTGTGGAACATATGTCATAGATCAAAGGGATTTCTAGGACCCTTCATCTTAACTGACAATAAATATTTTAGAGGTTATTGATGAAATGTGAGCAAGGGAATGGTGGTGATCATAAATTTGATGTTAGATCTTATCAAGTTATCAATGGAAATGATTATGGATGGCAATACTGGTCAAGGATCATGCTTCAACTTCAGTTGCTCTGAGACCTAGAGATCTACAAATTTTGTCTAATAGTATTGTAGGCTGGAAGACGCAGGAAGACTTATAAACCCATCAAACCTACATTGAGATGTCTTGTTTTTATGAAGTTATTTTTATAATGTTTTATTTATAGAAAAATAAATAGTTATGTTTCAAGAGGATTGTTACAGAAGCTGAAATTGAAAAGACGTATGGGGAAGATCTTTAAATACAGAATGAGAAGACATTGAAAGGGTTCTAGACCTTTCTAATCTATATTATCCTTTGAGACATGAGTGAGACTCGATCAAGGTCCAGAGCAATTTTATTTTCAATATTGTAAAGGGTGGGAAGATAAAAAAATTTGTTTTAGGCATAATCACTATACAAGAACAAGATAGTTTTTGAGTCGTTAGCCTTCATGAGGGAAGGAAGGAGATGCATATGGAATCTTTGAGTTTGAATATATTCATTTCTTATTGTAGTTGGTCTTTGAGCTAGTGTGGTAATCTTTCGTGATTTCTTGTGCATTTGTTATGTGTATGTGTACTATGAGGTCTTTGAGCCTAAAGTACATATACATTTGAATTGGAATGATAATCTTTCCTTTAATTAATCATTTGTGGGTGTGGGAGCATGGTGGTATGTAAGTCATTCATTTTCATTCCTTTATTTTCTGAATCTCTATTCACATTGATGCTATGGTGATGGGTAGGTGTTAGCTTACCCTTCTTGTTTTCTGGTTAAAAGTTTATCCCCTTTTATAGTTTTAGATCATATGGGGGATATGTACCTCTAAAATTCAGGGGAAGATCATCAATTCCATGATGATCTCTCAAACTGTTAGTGTTGATTAGTCCTTCCTTTTGGGCACATTAAATCATTTATCATAGTTATTTATGAAGGACCAATTTGTCTGTTAGCATCTAGATCCCCCTATGTGTGGCTATTTAGTCAAAAGCAACTTTCTAGTTTAAATTTACGCTTACTCAAATTGTTTTAATTTACTATGTAAAGATAGATATATCAACATCTATATAATTTGTCTTATTAATGTAAAGATATAGATATCTATGTATATATAATTTGACATGTTTCTATCAAAAAAATCTTTTCTTTTAAGGGGTAAAGGGGTAAGTGCTTATGATGTGAATCTATGAACCAATGAGATCACCAATGGGGGATCCAGTTGCCAATATAAACACTCAACAATGATACCCTATTGGGATTTAACTATGTAAAGATAGAGCTACCCAACAAGTATATAATCTAACTTGTTTCCATCAATGGGTAAATCTCTTTGAGTAAAAGCTATGAACTGATGAGATCATGAATGGGAGACCTCATCCCCAATATAGACACTCAATAATAATACCCTAGTGGGAATTGACTATGAAAAGATAGAGATGTCAACATGTATATAATCTAACTTATTTCCATCAAATAATTTTAAAGGAGTAAAAGGGGTAAATGCTTTTGAGTTGAAGTTGTGAACATGTGGGATCACAAACAGGGGACCTCATCCCCAATATAAACACTCAACAATAATATGAGGGATTTGACTATGTAAAGATGGAGATAACAACAAGTGCATATTTTGACTTGTTTCCATTAATTTTGTTTTTTTAAAAGGAGTAAATTGGATAAATGTTTTTGAGTCAAAGATATGAAACGATGAGATCACAAACAATGAACCTCACCTCAATATAAACACTCAACAATAATATCCTAATAGGGCTTGAAACTGAATGACAAGAACAACACCACCATAACTTAACCATCGCACTTTGCCAATACCTACCCATCAGAAAATAATAATTATCCTATAATATAATAATTTCAAATTCAATTATTTTATTTATTAAATAGTTTTTTCCTCATTCCCCAAAATCAAATAAACCTAAAAAGTGTACTCCAAAAATTTACTTGTAAGAGTCAACAAAATAATCGATTTAGGTAAAGGATAACAAAGTTTGTGGTCACACAACAGAAGAAAATCTGATTATGTGCACAAGTACAATGAAAATCTATTCGATTGTCTCTCCCTTTCTTACTTTTCTCAAATAATTAATATGTTTCACTCAACCCCTTGATTATAACATTGTTATATACAATAGTCATGAAATGGAGACATATATAATAAAAATAAGAGAATAATGTTTTATTATTGAGGGATTGTGTGATAACCTAAGAAATGCGTGTATTGATTGATACATGTCTTGCATTATCACATAAAATGCACCAAAATCTAAAACGGTTTTGGATAACACATTTTCTTTTATTGGAAACCATGGGCAAATCCAAAGAATCTCAAATTAAAATGACACAGACCTAATGGTTGACTAAGGTACTCTTAGGAAATATTATTGGTCCACCTCCAATTCAATGCACCGGATCACTTTCTATTATTGTAGTTTATTGAATCTTTGTTATAGTTTGGATGATTATTTCATCATTGTTTAATGTGGAAATGTGTCTAATCTTTAATGTATAATTGGTATGGTTCTCTTAAAAAGGTGGTGATTAATTGAATTTGATTCTATCTATTTTAAAGATTTTGATTTGATTTATTTCATTTTCAGATTTAGGTCTATTCAATATAATTGTTAGTAATAGTTATGATTTTGATTTCATAATATCTTATTATAAGATTTGAAATAGGTTTAAATCAATTCTCTTTTCATTCGTCATTACTTCTTGAAAATGAAATGTATGATTTGCAAAGTAAGATGTTGTCTAAAAAGGCAAATATTTGTTTATCGCAGTCCATTAAACATATTTTGTTCAATTAGCACACTGTTACTAAGTGAGTTTAATATGTCATTACATCACCAACTACAATCAACATCTCAATAATAAACTAGATATATTACACTTTTTTTCTTGGATGACTTTGATTCTTGTTCAAACTGTTACATCAGCTCAAGAGTTTTGATTAAGAATAATATTACTTGCATAACAAGCTCCAACCATAGAGCACGAGCTCACAATGCAGCAGTGGATGCGAGCCCCAGCAACTCGGAGGTTCAATGTTCGAACTACGGGAAGTGCAATCAAGCGAGACAGTCTATGCTGGCCTCACTGGTTATCGCTCCAGTCAAAAGCAGATATTCTCGATCAAAAAAAAAAGAAGCTCCAACCATATCTCTCCATGCTACCAAATTGCAAACAGAAGTTCAAATACTTTGAGGTGGACTAGTTTGGTGCAATCAAGTGTGTAGGTTTATATTGTCCACATTGTAAACAGTTGTTAAATGCTATTATCAACGTTTTCTTTTTACTATTATTACTAGATGCATTTCTCAATAATTTATGTAAACTCAAGAACAAATTCATCATTCAAGGATGAATTGGTTCTATTTAACTTAATTTCCATTTGTAGTTGTAATAATGATTCACGACTTCTTAATAAAAAAGGCTTAATTTTCATTAGTAGTTGAATTTTGATTGCATAACTTCTTAATACAAAATTTAAAATAGGCTTAAATCCCTTTCCCACTCATTATTACTTCTTGAATGTGAAATGTGTGATTTACATACTAGGATGTTGTCTAAAGGGACAAAAACTTAGTTTGTTTTAGTGCCCATTGGTCATCAAACATCACGAACTAATATCAACATCTAAATAATAAACTAGGCATAGTATGTAATTGTTTGGCAAGACTTTTATGCTTGTTCAAACTATTAAATCAATCCCAAGAATTTGATTAAGAAGAAATATCTCTTAAATAGTAAACTCCAACCACATCTCTCCATGCTACTGAATGACAAACACAAGTTGAAATACTTTGAGGTGGACAAGTTTGATGCAATCAAGTGTGTAGGCTTATATTGTCCTTATTGCAAATAGTCTTAAACCTACACACTCTATTGCAACAAACTTGTCCACCTCAAAGACTTCATATTTCAGACTTAATAATATTCTTTCCAACTTTTATAAACTGTGAATATTATTTTCTATACATTTATCATTTTGTTCATACTTCCATCTTGATATTGTTCTTTTCGAACTTTCATAAATTATGAATATTATTTTCTAGAGGTCTATTTTTATTTTAATATTAACGCAAAGCGTATTATAATTTACAATTTATCAAAACCATACTGGTTCTAGTGGTCATTTCAATGTGTTGCTCAATACATACTTAAAGATGCCCCAATAACCGTGCACTACAACCACCTCAAAATTTGCAGAGCTAATTACTTACAAGTGTCCCATTAGAAGAAATGTACCAATAACTTAGTTTGGACGAAGTTAGGGTGGGCGGCTGGTACACTTCCCCTAGTGTGTGCTATAGATTCAAATAAAATAACACAAATTTTATCACTATAAATGCATGTAAAATTTATTAATAGACTTTAAATTATTATTTTATCCTTACAGTTGATAATTGAAAAGTTGAATACTAGAACATCTAGTTTATATATATTATAAATTTGAGATTACTCTGCCTAATAGATTTGTATGAACACCACAAAAACGTAGCATTAGTTTTACTCTGGAGACGTCCAACTTATTCCCCTTTAACATAGCCCATGGTACAAACTTTTAAATAGAAACTCTGGTCATATATCCCCACCCTCCCCGCAACAAACTCATCAGCTATCCCACAAAAAACAAACTTGAAAAAGTACTACAATCTTATATTCCAAACCAAAATTTCTTCTATCTTTACATTTCCTTGTCTGATACGTAGAATCTTACAGCATCAACAATGTCAGTGAACACAACAGAATTTGACCGTATACCAGGGATATCCAATGGATGATCAACTTGAGAGAACCAAAAACAAAAGAGTATCAAACTTCTTGTGATTCATATCTCAGCACTGAAGACTTATGAGACATACAATTGGAGAGAAACAAAAATCTCTAGGCCTATTAAGCTTCTTGTGGCCTAGACAAAGATAACAAATAGGACTTGTAAGGCATTCAATTTGGGAGAAACAAAGAAAAATGTACACAAAACAACAAATTACTCAGCAAGGTGAGGGCTTCTGAGATATAAAACAAATGTCTGGCGTCACAAGATTAAGAGTAGAAGAGAGTGTTTTCATGAAATTAAAAAGAGTTTAGGGCCTGTTTGTTTGTCGAAATTGACCTGGAATTGGAAAACTGAAATTGGTTTCTTATAAAACACAAGATCAATAATAGAAAAGAAGACTTTTTAATATATATGAAACCAAAGATGGCTTATAGAACATGAAAGATGGTAAAGATGGTATATAGAACAACAGACTCCACCATTTAACATATCCTGTAGAACACAAAATTAATAATCGGAAAATAGACTTTTAAACATATATAAAACCAAAGATAATATAAGAAGATAACAAACCCCACCAACCCACCATTTAAGAAGAAATAGAAGTTTGATCAGAAAAGATTAAATACCATTTCATCAATATTTTCATTTGTTCTATAACAGTACAAACTTGCTCTCCCACAAGCCTTTGTTGATAAGAGTTTTGCTTCTTTGAAATTTTCCCAAGGTGTAGGATATCATATCAACAGAGGCATGCATGTAGCACTCGCAACTGACATGATATTCCAAATTTAGATATCTTATAAATATAATATTAAACCGAGTCATCATCTTATCATGTCAGAAACAGGCCAATATTGAAGAAAGAGGTTTTTGACGCTCTTCATCATAACCATAGACTTGAAGTTTCGTAGTTTACAAGAGTCTGCTGCTCTGAAATTCCATAAGGTTGAAGAAATCATTAGCAAGGCCTGTTATGTAGCAGCACAACTCATGTTGTGATCATCCAAAATTTGAAGTTTTATAATGACAATGAAGTGTGTTGTCATCTTCTCATGTCAGAAACTCGACAAGACTGAACAAAAGAAGATTTGAAGGGAAGTAAGCGCCTTCCTTAGAGGGTACAAAAAAACAATTTCATGCAAACAACAAAAAATTATCACCAGGCGAATCAGGCAAGCATGATCTCACAAGCAGCTGAAAAAATATTACAAGTGCCTTCATTCTGACAAAACTTGAAGAGCTTGACAAAGCTTTACATTGATAAAATATGTAACTCATAGTATTTTGAAGTATCTTTAAGTTTACTATATGTATATGGTCTTATCAGAAGAGATCATTTTCTTCATCTACTACATCAACAAATTTGCTTCTTAACATTAGTAATTCAGAGTCTACTGAGCCTCCAGTAAGCTGTTGTGCCCTAGCAGCTTCAAACTCCCAGTCTGTCTTTAGAACAACAAACATTATTGAAAAAGCACAGGCAATTTGGGCAACTAGTAGGCCATACCATAAGCCACCAAAACCAACCTTAAGCCAGAAAGCCAGAGCCACTGCTACAGGGGTGCCAAGGAAGTAAAATGAGCCGAGATTGATTCTAACACCAATGGCAGGCCTTGCACTGCCTCTCAACACCCCACACCCTGTTGTTTGAGGGCAATTCCCAAGCTCACAAAGGCCCATAATGGGCATAGCAGCTGCTGTCAACGCCAGAACACCTTCATCCTCTGTGAACACATTAGCCCATTTGTCCTTAAACAAAGCAGTCCATGTCACATTGATCAGGCCTATTACAAGTGCACATCCAAGGGCTACTAGAGTGGCAAGCCTTGCCCTTTCAGGCCTGCATGCACCCAGCTCATTGCCCACTCTGGTTGATACAGAGGAGCTCAGTGCCATAGGAACAGTGTACATTAGGCTGGTGGTCTGGATGAGGATTGAAGTTGTGGCCACTGCTACTTGTGGATCAGGCAAATACCCTGCCAAGAGTGTCATTATCTCATACCACCACCATTCAAGACATATGGCAAAACAACTGGGCAGAGCCAGAGAGAGAAGTGGCCACCATCCTCTGCACGCGGCAGTGGACCATCCAGTCCATGTTATCTTGTGAACCCCAGAAAAGTACAGATACCCAAGCAAGAATACAACCATATTGAGGTTTGTTAGTACTGCTGCAATGGCCACCCCTGGCACACCCAAATCCAACACAAAGACAAGAAGTACATTTAAAGGCACATGGAGCACTACTGCCAATGCAGAACACCACATCATGGGTGTGGTGATGCCCTGAGAACGAAGGTAAACCCTCAATGGCTGCAACAGGCTGTTTGTGAGGAGGTCCGGCAGAGAGTAGAGGCAATAAGTACTGGCCACTGCTGTTATACTTGGGTCTTGCCCCAACCCCAGCATGATACTTTGCAGGTTCATCCACAACAAGCTAATTGGCCCACAAGCAGTGAGCAGGATAAGGATTGTCCTCTGCAGGGAGAGTCCTATCAGAGGCCAGTTCTTGGACCCGAATGCTTGACTGCACACAGGCTCCATCCCTGATGCTAACCCAAAAAGAATGGAGTACCCCGTGATGTTGGTGAACCCAATTGAAAGAGCTCCTCCAGCCAATTCCAGGCTTCCAAGCCTGCCCAAACATAGAACAGACACCATTGCTCTGACATACACAACACAATTCATGGCTGCTACAGGGAATGTGATGCTACCGAGCTTTTTCAATTCATCCACTACCTGAAAATAAAAACAACAGATGTTAAAACATTCTCGTATCAAAATCTCTGACATTCATTAAACACTCATTGTTCTCAAAATACAGGTAACCGATCCAAGATTCTATGCCATTCTTGACATTAAAGGATTGTCAGGGTCATGCTGCAACATAACATTAAATTACCCTCTGACCGTTGAAAATTCTAAAAAGAGCAAAACCAATGAACTTGTACATCATTTCTCATATATTCTCATCAATCATGCAGGTCGAAAACAATGGCCTCATAAAAAAGAATGATCGATCAAGAACAACAGAAATGAATGATCGATCACAACACCAACGCCAACCACTTACAAATTCCTATTTGAAAATTCTGTCAAAGCATTTTCTAACAACTGAAAGGAATCAAAAAGCTCAAGCTTAACAAAAAACGAAAGACCTCCTGAAGAAAACATAATACCCACCTCCGTAGCCGATGGTATCTTGCCAGGATTATCCAGCTGCTCCCCCTTAGAAGCGAAACCCATTTGTACAATTCAACTCCAGCAACAAACACGATCCAAATTGATCAAAACAAGTAATTCTGAAACTGATATCACCTTCACAATACAAGAAACCCCTGAAACTGAGATATCCCAGCACCCACAGACTGAAAACTAGAATCAAAGATCAAAATCTAGGGCAAACCCAACTGGGGAAAATCCAAAAAGAAGCCTAAGAATCACATAAACCAACCGGGCCACACAGAAACCAAGAACACTCCACAAAACAGAACCTCAGGCAGAGAATGCAGACTCCGGAAACAGAGCATGTTCTGCATTGCAGGCTAGAAGGGAAGATTCAAGAAGACCAAACACAGATTTTGCAGGATTTGGAAGGAAACAATTCTAGGCAAATGATTTGAATCAATTGTACAAATTTGAATCTTCTTCCAGGGTTGAAATGTAGGAGAAGCACCTGAGCCTTGTTGTTTTGAAGTATGGAGATGGCGAGGAGGGGGGTTTATATGGACTCTATATTGACTGGGGTTAGAGAAGAGTGGTAACCGCGTGCCAGGTGGGCGAAAGGGACCGTAGCGCCGGGTGAGAAATGTTATTGCGGCTCACTGCCGGCGGCCGCACGTGTGGAGGGGGTGATGTTATTATGATTGAGATCTTTAATATTTGCTTTGTGCGATCTCTAATTATTTCCTGTGTAGCGTCCCAATTGGCAAGGGACTTTCACTTTTGGGACCCACATCCATTTCTCCACCTAACTATGCGCTACTCTTTTTTATTATTATTTTTCCAATTTATGACCCCACCTCGTCTCATCATCATTTCGGTTTATTTTATTTTATGCAGCCTCCCATGCTATTTATTTATTTATTTATTTATTTGGGAACTATCTATTTTCGTCTCCTACAGATTTCTTTTGTGTAGTTTGTATGCAACGATAACGACTTCTTACCACCTAAAAGCTGGCGATTCAAAACCCCAAGTTTCATGCTATTCTAGGTATAGATGATAAACTTGATTTTAAATAGGTGTTCAAAAGTATGTCTTGAAGACTATTTCTTGAGTGTATTTTTCTAAGAATGGTATCTATAGATGTAATTTAGATAATCTTTTAGAATAATATAAACATTTTAAGAATGGTAGTTATTATTGTGTATTGTAGAAGATTTGGAATTGACATTAGTTAGGTGTGGAGGTGAGTGACAGAGAATATCTGTCAACTTTGTAAAACTTTGTAAAAGGCTACATTCAAAGTCTAAATTTTGAGTGTGCACTCTGAGTGGAGATTTTTTTTGGAGATACTGTTCTATTTATATAAAAGAAAGAAGGTAAGAAATTATTTTAGTTTCTAAGAGGCTAAAGATGTCAATGTCATAAACTTAGATTCTACGTTTTAGTCATTTTCTTATGCGACTTGATGATGAGTGCCTCCAATTCTTATCCTCTCCTTGAACAAAACCCAAATTTCAAGTTTGCGCTCTAAAGATATATTCTTTTGGAGCTTCTATTCTAGGTGCTTACAACAAAGACTTCGGTGTTAAACCATGCACCCCTTCAACAAGAAGGATGGCTATACATGTATGTACAAATTTGTGTCCTTCGATAAGAAGTATAGGTATACATTTTACTCCTTTTCTTATGCGACTTGATGATGAGTGCCTCCAACTCTTATCCTCTCGTGAGCAAAGCCCAAATTTCAAGTCTGTGCTCTAAAGAGATATTCTTTTGGAGCTTCTATTCTAGGTGCTTACAACAAAGACTTTGGTGTTAAACCATGCACCCCTTCAACAAGAAGGATGGCTATACATGTATGTTACAAATTTGCGTCCTGCAATGAGAAGGAAGGCTATACATGTATATTACAAATTTGTGCCCTTTAACAAGAAGTATAGTTGTACATGCGTATTACAATTTTTCATCCTTGAACAAAAAGAATAGATATACCTTTGATAAACTTAATTTTTAAAAGGTCTTCGAAAAAATGTCTTTGTGAGTATTTTAGGTAAGATTTTGTACATTATATTTTTCAAGAATGATATCTATAGACATATTTTAGACATTTTAAAAAAAAACAATTTAAGCATTTGAAGAAGGTAGTTATTTTTATGTATTGTAGAATTTGAACTCAACATCATTAGGTGCTCACGACTTTAATGTTAAACCAACAATCTTTTAATAATAAAAATAGTTATACATGTATGTTACAAATTTGTTGCAAAAATAGCATAGGCATATCAAGAAAGATATTTCTCAACTTTGTAAAGAGAGATATGAAAAGCCCAAATTTCATGTCCTCACTCTAAAAGAGATACTATTTTATTTATATTATATATGATAAACTGAATTTCAAAAAGATGTTCAAAGTGGATATCTCTATGAGCATTTTAGATAAGATTATGTATAGCATTTTTTTCAAGAATGATATCTATATTATAGATAGTTTATACGTGTCACACACACACACACACACACACACACACACACACACACACACACACACACACACACACACACACACACACACACACATGCATATGTATGCATGTGTGTTTTCATTTCAAGAAGGGCATTAATCTTTATGTATTATAGAAGATTTGAACTTGACATCATATAGGTGTTTACAACAATGGTTTTGGTATTAAATCAATGTTAGAATAACTGAGAGGGGAGGGGGGGTGTGAATCAGTGGCATCAACAATATTCCAATAAATCAACCCAAAAACTTAGTACTACAATTATAAGCCTCTAGTTATCTTCAGTCCTACAAGATGTATGCCTTGGAATAATCTTATCAAATAACTACTACTCGGAGTTCACTGTTAAACCTTATTCTTATTGTTTACCGAATAGCAATCTAGCATTTACCAAAATACAATATTTAACTTAGTGTTTACCGATCAATCCTGTTTTAGTAATGTGTAAAGAAAAACATTAAAGCAATGACTCATAAACACATTTGACACATGGATTTTTAATGTGGAAACCCCGTTAAGGGAAAAACCACTTGGGACTGGTAACCCAAAATTTTCACTCTTCTGAAGTGAGCTCAGTGAAGAACCAACCCTGTTAAAGGTTACAAACACACTGTTAAGTGCAACCTTGTTAGAGGATTTATCACTAACAATTAATCACTTGTGACTTGATATCTGGCATTTCACTATGCTATCTTCATGAATTAACCTTTTGATACTCCTTGGGATGTATCTCAATATATAAATGATTGTTAGATCCTGCTCGGTTAAGAGACTTTTTGAATCAATGGTTAAACTGAAACAATATATGATATGTTCATATAAGCAACTTAATCTTGCAGATGTTCAGATCTATTGTAAGCTCCTAATACCTTTCTGATCAATATTTCCTTTCAATAAATTTGCTCCACTTCTTTCTGCTCAGTGATGTTGTGCTTCTCTGTTGCTCGGTGTCTGCATAAATCTTTAGCTCTATTTTTTAGCTTGTTTGATCAGGTCTGAATGAAGACTTCTTTCTTCATCAGTTTCTCTTCAGCATCTTCTTCTCTATTCACTCCCCTATTTCATAATGAAATAGCTTGTCTCTCTTATAGACATAATTTTACCATTTCTAGGTCTTTGTCTTTCTTGTTCTTGATGTGATCCAGAAACCTCGCCTTTCTTGCTTTAAAGCTTTACTTCAATTTTATCCCGCAGATTTATCCTTGACAACTGGAATAAAACAGCTTTCAAACTCTAGCTTATCTCTGGATTTTAACTTGTTGATGAAAATAATGTAGTCAACCAATTAACTCCATCTTTAGCTCTTGCCAGCTAAGTCTTTTTTCATTTCTGAACTTCAGTTCTTTTTGGTGTTTAACTCCTTGTTAGCTCGGTCTTGACTTCAGTTGTCCTCGGGCATCTCTGTCCGTCAGGGTTGTCTGTCTGTCGGGTAACACTGTGGTTTTGCTCGTCAGTAATGCTTGCTCAGGTATCACTATGACTTTTCTCTCGGGGTTCTCTATCCGTCGGGGTGCACTGTCCGTCGGTGTTGTTGTCACTTAGTGTATACTGAACTTTTATGCATTACTGATAGCGTAACCTTTATCTCTTTGGTTCTTTAAAGTCTTTGACACTATGTATATAACCAATTAGATTATATCAAGTTGACATCAATGACAATACAATACATTAACTGATTTAATGTGTTACATTAAATTTCTGCAACTTGGTGATCATTCAATTAACATCTTCAAATATTCAATCAGTTATCGTTCATCAATCTCTCCCTTTGGCATTGATGACAACACACTACATTATAACCAATACAATATGAAATATATTAGTTTTATTTCATCAATCTACCAAACTTATTGTTCTATAACCAATACAAATACCTGGCTCTTGGTAAGCTCTTCTAGCTTAGATTTGTTTCCTGCAGAGTATTCTCTTCAATCTTTATTCCCTTCATTGGATAGATGTAGCAGCTTCTGATTTTATTTCTCCCTTTGATGTAGAATCTCTTCTTTGATGTTGTCTTTCCCTTTGACTGTTCCTCTCCTTGATCATCTATTTTTCCTTTGACAACAATAGATATACTCTCTCCCTTTGAGTCATCTCTCCTTTAGGAAAATCATGTTGGATATTTCATATGTAATCTCTCCCTTTGGATATTCTCTCCCTTACAAGTTACATCTCTCCCATCTAGATATTATCTCCCTTTGACAACAATGCCAAAGTTATATCTCTTTATTTAATATATTCCTTGAATTTCCCTATCCATCAGCATTAAAATGACTCTGGTGTTCGGTGTAGATAAGTACCTTTCTGTGTCCTGGTGTATCTTTGCAGTCCATCTCTTTGCTTGCATCAACATGAATGATCTTTTGATTATGTGTAGGCTGATGCAGCCTCCTGGTTATCTTAGTGACCAATAGACAAGGGTCAGACCCCTAGTCTCTTTCTCACGTACTCAAATATATCTTTAGGCAATGGCTTTGTGAATATGTCAGCTAATTGTTCCTTGGATTGAATATATTATAGTATCACCTCTTTCTCTTGCACTTGTTCTCTTAAGTAATGATACTTGATAGCAATATGCTTTGTCTTAGCATGCATGACTAGATTCTTTGAAATGTTTATTGCACTGGTATTATCACAATAGATAATCACTGGTGCAAGAATCTTCATATTCATATTGATCCATGCAATATTAGATAAATTTGCAACAACAACCAAATATTCTGCTTCTGCAGTAGATTGTGAGATGCATCCTTGCTTCTTACTAATCCATGTGACAAGTCTATCACCCATGAAGAATTCTCTTCCAATTGTGGTCTTTCTGTCATCTAAGTTTCCAGCCCAATCAGCATCTATATAGACTTTAAGCTCAAATTTTCCATCTCTTTTATACCATAACCCATAGTCTTTGGTATTCTTTAGATATCTCAGAATTCTCTTGACAGTAGTCATGTGTGATTCCTTTGGATTAGCAGAGAATCTTGCAACTATTCCAACTACATGTGCTATATCTGGTCTAGTATGAACAACATACATGAGTTTGCCAATCATTGATCTATATAGGATCTGATTTACCTCATTTGACTTATCTTCCTTTGTCATCTTACATCTGGTTTCCATAGGTGTTCCAACTAGTTTGGAATCTTCCATCTTGAATATCTTTAGCACTTCTTTGATGTATTTGGATTGTGTGATGTATATGATGTTAGTAATAACTGAGAGGAGGGGGGGTGAATTAGTGGCCTAAAAAATATTCCAATAATCAACCCTTAAAACTTAGTACCACAATATTAAGCCTCTAGTTATCTTTAGTCCTATAAGATGAATGTGTCCAAATACTTTTATCAATTTACCACTGCTTAGAATTCTTCATAAAATCTTCTATTGTAGATTTACCAAATAGCAGTCTGTCAATTTACTGAAAGGCAGTAAATTATATAGAGTATACCGATCAATCCAATTAAGTTAAGTGTAATGTAAAACACTAAAGTAATGACTCATAAACACATTGACACATGGATTTTTAACGTGAAAACCCTATTAAGGGAAAAACCACTTGGGACCGGTACCCAAAATTTTCACTCTCCTAAAGTGAGCTCAGTGAAGAGCCAACCCTGTTAAAGGTTACAAACACACTGTTAGGTGTGACCTTGTTAGAGGATTTAAAATTTTAGTCTGTCAATTGATATCAGACATCTCTATGCTACCATCTTTGATCAAACACTCACTTGGCCTGTCAATTGGTATCTGACATCTCATGCTATCTTCATGATCAAACTTTTTGATACTCCTTTGGATGTATCTCAATATAGAAAGGATCTTTAAATCCTGCTCGATTAAGAGACTTTCTGAATCAATGGTTAAAATTAAATAGTATGATATGTTCACATATACAACTTATACCTGTAGATTTTCATATCTATTGTAATATCACAAAACTATTCTGATCAATATAACTCTGTTTATACCTTTTCTCCACTTTGATTTTGCTCGGTGATGTTGTGCTCTATTGCTTGGTTTCCACAGAAAACTTTAGCTCTTTCCTCAGCTTGTTGATCAGTACTGTATGAAGTTGCTCTTCATCAGTTTCTCTTCAGCATCCTCTTTTCATTCTACTCCCCACACCAATTCGTAATGAATTGAGTTGTCTCTTTATAGACATGATATCACCATTGTTAGGTTCTAGATTTTCTTGATCTTGGCATGATCCACAATTCTCGCCAATTAGATTTAAAGCAAAAATCCTATTTTATCTCACAGATCTTCTTGCCAACTGGACAAAATAACTTTAAATCAATTACTTATCTCTGGCTTATCTTGTCGATGAAAACAATGATAACTACTAGTTAACTCTATATTTAGCTCTACTAGCTAGATATTTTGTCATTTATGAACTCAAGTTAATTTCAATGTTTAACTTTTTTATAGCGTTGGTCAACACTCCATTTCTCCTCGGGCTTCTCTGTCAGTTTGCACTATGTTTTTGGCTGTCGGATTTTCTTGTGATTCTACTCGTTAGTAATGCTTGTTGGTGTTCTTGCTCGGGCATCACAGTGACTTGATTGTTGTTGATCTCTATCCGTCGGGTTTCACTGACCGTCGGTGTTTGTAGTCACAATGTGAATGCTTATCTTTTATACATTACTGAAAGCATAATATTTTTCTCTTTGATTCTCTGAAGTCTTTGACACTTTGATTATAACTGATTAGATTATATCAGGTTGACATCAATGCAAATACAATCCATTAACTGATTTAATGTCTTGCATTATCCTTCAACTTAACATCTTCAAACATTTAATCAGTTACATGTCATCAATCTCTCCCTTTGGCATTAATGGCAACATACTACATTATCATACTATACTATCACTAATACAATATGAAATATACAATTTCATCAAGCTTTCCTAATGTAACTATTACAAATGTATGGCTCTCGGTAAACTCAAAAATAGCTTAGATTTGTTTCATGCAGAGTGGTTTTCTTCTATCTTTAATCCCTTCTCTGGATAGATGTATCATCTGATATCTCTATTTTGATATGTGCCCTGCCTTGAGTGTTCCTCTTCTTGATAATCTCTTTTTCCTTTGATAGCAATCTTTCTCTTTTTGTCTAAATTCTCTTCCTTTGTTACTTCTCTCCCTTAGATGGATATTTCATATGTAATCAATTTCTCTCCCTTAGAATATTGATTAACTCTTCCAAACTGATTCTTAGGAACTTATTTTCATGGATAATGATATAATATTTCCCTCTATCATATCTCTCCTTTATGTGATATGGAATCATCTCTCCCTTTGTATGATAAAGAAAATCCCCCTGATGATAATTCTCCCTTATGAAACTGAGATATTTCTCTCCCTTTTGTATGATAATAAGAACATCTCTCCCTTTGAAAAAAATGTCAAACAAACATACTTCTCCTTGTTTTATCATCTATATCATGTTCCATCCCTTTGCATAATATATTCCTTGAATTTCCCTATCCATCAGCAATACAATGTTCTAATATTTGATGTAGATATGTACCTTGCTATGTACAGATGTATTTGTTGTTTTCCATCTTAGTGTTTGCATCAACATGACTATTCTTCAGATTTGGTATAGGTTGATGCAACCTCCTAGTCAGATTACTGACCGATAGACAAGGGTTGAACCCCTAGTCTCTGTCTCAGGTACTCAAATGTATCCTTTGGTAATGGCTTGGTGAATATATCAACTAACTATTCCTTTGATTGAACATATTCTAGTGTCACTTCTTTTTCTTGCACTTGTTCTTTTAGATAGTGATACTTGATAACAATATGCTTAGTCTTAGCATGCATGACTAGATTATTAGAAATGTTTATTGCACTGGTATTATCACAATAGATAACTACTGGGTCAATAATCTTCATATGCATACCTTCCAGTAATTGTTTGATCCATGCAATATTAGAGCAATTTGCAGCAACAGCTACATATTCTTCTTCTGTAGTAGACCGAGAGATGCATCCTTGCTTCTTGCTGATCCATGTGACAAGTTTGTCACCCATAAAAAATGCTCCTCCAGTTGTGCTCTTTCGATCATCAATGTTTCCAGCCCAATCAACATCTGTGTAGACTTGTAGCTCAAATCTTCCTTCTCTTTTATACCATAAGCCATAGTCTTTGATGTTCTTCAGATATCTTAGAATTCTTTTGACAACAATCATGTGTGATTCTTTGGGATTAGCAGAGAATCTTGCAACTATCCCTACTGCATGTGTTATATCTGGTCTGGTGTGAACAACATACATCAGTTTTCCAATCATTGATCTATATAAGGTTTGGTTTACCTCATTTGACTTGTCTTCTTTTTTCAGCTTTCATCCAGTAACCATAGGTGTTCTAACTAATTTGGAATCTTCCATCTTGAATATCTTCAGCACTTCCTTGATGTATTTGGACTGAGTGATGAAAATGCTTGGATCTTGTTGAAGAATCTATAGAACAAGAAAGAATTTGATCTCTCCAAACATAGACATTTCAAATTCCTTGCCCATTTCATTAGCAAAGGATTTGTATAACAATTCATTTCCCCCAAAAATGATATCATCAACAAAAATTTCAGCAATCAGAATATTACCATCAGTATCTTCTTTTAAGTATAGATTGTTATTTTCACTTGTTCTAACAAATTTTATGCTAATGAGATAGGAGTGAAGTCTTTCATACTAGGCTCTCGGTGCTTGTTTCAATCCATTCAAGGCTTTATGTAGTCTACATACCATGTTTCTCGTGTCTGGATCAACAAACCCTTATGGTTGTTCAAAGTATACCTCTTCTTCAAGTATTCCATTTAGGAATGCAAATTTGACATCCATTTGGTATACCTTGAATCCTTTAAATGCAGCATAAACAAGTAAGATTCTAACTCCTTCTAGTCTAGCAATGGGTGCAAAGGTTTCTCCATAATCAATACCTTCTTCTTGTGCATATCCCTTGCATACTAATCTTGCTTTGTTTCTAGTGACTTCTCCATTCTCATTCAGCTTGTTTCTGAATATCCATTTGGTATTGATGACATTCTTGTCATCTGGTCTTAGTACTAGTGTCAATGTATTTTTCTTCTCAATTTTTTCTATCTCTTCATTCATAGCACTGACCCATTCTTCATTCTCAAGTGCATTGTTAACAGATTTAGGCTCAAAATCACAAAGTAAACATCTGGTGTTAAGTGACTTACTTCTTGTTCTTTTTCTAGCCTTCTTGTCTCCTGTGATTTGATTTTGTGGATGATGTCTTCTGACATACTTGGAAAGTTTTGGTTCAGCTCTCTGTTCATCATTCTAATCATCTTCTTCACCTTCATTTTCATCTCCATTTTTCTGAACATCATCTTGAGTATTATTCTGATCATCGGTAATTGCAGCCTGATGCTCGGGTGCAATGTTCTAATGCTTGAGAGCGATACACTATTGCTCAGATAGAGTGTCAGGTTCTGTATAAACAAACCTGTTGTATTCCTTTGGTTCCTTTTTGCTTTCCTTATCATTATTTTCTGCAAATTCATCTATTTTCACATTTGCACTTTTAATGGTTTTGTTAGATGACTTGTTAAGACATTTATAAGCCTTGCTTTTGGTTGAGTACCCTAGGAAGATACCTTTTTCACTTTTGCAGTCAATTTTTCCATTTCTATCATCCTTCAATATATAACATTGACTACCAAAGATTTTGAAGTTACTTACATTGGGTGTATGACCATACCAAAGCTCATAGGGTGTCTTCTTTGTGTCCTTCTTCAATTGTACTTTATTTAATGTATAGACAACAGTACTGATAGCTTCCCTCCAGAATGTTTGAGTGATGCTTTTCTCAATCATCAATGTTCTTGCACAGTCAACAATTGATCTGTTTCTCCTCTCAGCAATTACATTTTGTTGTGGTGTCCTTGGTGCAAAAACCTATCTTTTAAATCCATGCTCATTGCTATAGTCAGTGAATTCTTCTGAAGTAAATTACCCTCTTCTATCTGACCTTAAGCATTTCAATTTCTTTTCACTTTGTTTTTCTACCATTGCTTTATACCATTTAAACATCTTAAATACTTCTGATTTTTCTTTTAAAAACATGACTGTCGTCATTCTAGAAAAATCATCAACAAAAAGAATAAAATACCTATCTCCATAGTAGCTCTTTGTTCTCATGGGTCCACATAGGTCTGTATGGACTAATTCTAGAATTACAATAGATGTATGGGTTTTGCTCTTGAAACTAGACTTTGTCATCTTACCTTTTTGACAATTCTTGCACATGATATACTCGGGCTTAGTCATTGTCGATAAGACTATGCCATTCCTTTTCTTGCTTATCTTTATCATGTTGTCAAATTTCACATGAAACAATCTTTTGTGCCACAACCATATGTCTTCATTTCTAGCCATCAAACAAGTGGTGTTAGTGTCATAAAGATAGAAAAGGTTACCTTTTGTCTGCTCACCGGTACCAATCAACCTTCCTAATTCATTGAAGATATTTGCCTTCTTATTTTCAAATGCTACTCTGTGACCTGAATTGTTCAACTAAGAAACAATTAAAAATTTGTAATTCAGTCATTTACCCTAGTAAGCATTTTTACATTTTATCAGTTTATTCAACATTATGGTTCCCTTACCTTCAACTGGACAATGTATATCATTTCCCATTCTCACTGAGCCACCAATATAGTATTTAAAATTCTCAAAATTTTGTTTATCACTGCTCATATGATGAGTGTAGCCACTATCTATGATCCAGACATCATTTTTACTAACTTTAGATATGATTGAAGTTTCTACATACCTTTCTTCATCTTCATCTGAATCATCCTTCATGGCTACAAATACCATCTCAATGCCTTCTTTTGATTCAGTGTCGGTGTCATCAGCTCTGTTCTTAGCTAGGTAACAAGATTTCTTCCCTTTGTCCTTGTAGTCTCGTGTATCTCTCTTGTCAAATTGTTGGTTTCTTCAGTAATCCCTATTATCACCTTTATCAAAATTATTCTCAAATGATCTATCATTTCCTCTGTCATCTTTTCTTCGATTTGGACATCTTGCAGAAAAGTGTCCAACCTCTTTACAATTGAAACATACAAGTGGTAGTTTACCTTTGTATCTGCCTTTGCCTTTGTGCAATCTTATGGCCATAAGTGCTTCAATTTCATCAAGTCCTTGATCCTCATTATCACTGTCACTATCATTTCTAACAACATGTCTATGACTTGAGTTACTTATCTTTAGAGAATATTTGAATGTAGATTCTATAGATGGTAAGACACTATTGTCAAAGTTATTCATCTCAAACGAAATTAATCTACCAATCAGACTATCTAGAGTAACTGTATTGTTTGCTATTGCTCTCATTTCTTGAATAGAAAAAACTCTAATAGTATAAACAGGCAATAAGGGTCTTAATATTTTGCTTATCACTGTCTCCTCTTCAAGTACATCTCCAACTCCTTAGATAGTATTTACTACCTCTTTGATTTTGCAACTATACTGAGTAATGTTTTATCCTTCTTTCATCCTTAGGTCATCAAACCTCTCTCTGAGGCTCTCTGCCTTTGCTCTGAGTACATTGGCATCTCCTCCATGTACAAGCTTCAAATTATCCCACATTTTCTTTGCAGAGGTGCAGGTTTTGACATCTTCAAACTCAGCATTGAAGAGTGATGATGCAAGTTCTATCATCATGTAGTTATGCTCATGCTTGACTCTTAATTTCTCAAGAGTGTGAGGTCCTGTAGGAAACACATATTTAGTATCTAAGTATTGAACAATATCATTTCCAATACCTGATAAGTGGAGTCTTATTCTACTTTTCCATGATGCAAAGTTGTCTTTATTCAACTTGGGCACATCTTGTCTTTTCATCTTGTGATCTTTTGCTTGAGTTGTTAAACTCCCTTTCCAAGCACACAAGCTCTGATACCAATTGTTAGTAATAATTGAGAGGGGGGGGGGTGCGCGGGGGGTGAATTAGTGGCCTCAAAAATATTACAATAATCAACCCTTAAAACTTAGTACCACAATATTAAGCCTCTAGTTATCTTCAGTCCTATAAGATGAATGCCTCCAAATACTTTTATCAATTTACTACTACTCGGAATGCTTTTTAAAACCTTCTACTGTAGATTTACCAAATAGTAGTCTGTCAATTTACTGAAAGACATTAAATTATCTAGAGTATATCGATCAATCCAATTAAGTTAAGTGCAATGTAGAACACTAAAGTAATGACTCATAAACACATTGACACATAGTTTTTAACGTGGAAACCCTGTTAAGGGAAAAAACACTTGGGACCGGTAACCCAAATTTTTCACTCTTCTGAAGTGAGCTCGGTGAAGAGGCAACCCTGTTAAAGGTTACAAACACACTGTTAGGTTGACCTTGTTAGAGGATTTAAAATTTTAGTCTGTCACTTGATATTGGGCATCTCTATGCTACCATCGTTGATCAAAGACTCACTTGGCCTATCAATTGGTATCTAGCATCTCATGCTATCTTCATGATCAAAATTTTTGATACTCCTTTGGATGTATCTCAATATAGAAAGGATCTCTAAATCCCGCTCGGTTAAGAGACTTTCTGAATCAATGGTTAAACTAAAATAGTATGATTTGTTGACATATATAAATTATACTTGTAGATTTTCAGATCTATTGTAATATCACAAAACTATTCTGACCAATATAACTCTTTTTATACCTTTGCTCCACTTTGATTCTTCTCGGTGATGTTGTGCTCTGTTGCTTGGTGTCCGCAAAAAAATTTAGCTCTTTCCTCAGCTTGTTGATCAATACTGTATGAAGTTTCTCTTCAACATCCTCTTTTCATTTTACTCCCCACACGAATTCGTAATGAATTGAGTTGTCTCTTTATAGACATGATATCTATTGGAATTAATGGGAAGTAGTACTGAGAGGGGAGGGGTGAATCAGTACCTCTAAAATTTTTAGAACCTTACACAATTTATCATTAGTAATCATGCAATTTTGATTTATCAACCATTACTGTTATTCTTTCTTATGTATCTAATGTTTGTTCACAATCTTTAATAGTTTTCAAAAATTCATAGAAACATTCATGAAATTGAAAAACACATAACACAAGATATGGTATCACAGAAAACTCCTGTTAGGAAGTAAAAATTGGGGTGGGGATGGCACCCACAAAACTTCACTATCTGCAGAATGGAAGGGAGTCGGTTAAGGCTTACAATTTGATCACTTCTTATGATCTACCCTGTTAAGAGTATTAAGGTGGAAACTTGTTAAGATATACTCTATTAAGAGCTTTAGCAACACTGAGTTAAGTGCGCACTCAGTTATGAGATTTATATTAGGACGGTTAAGCCCACCTTTCTTGAAAGGATTTCATTACTGTACTACACTTATTAGAATGAGTACAAATGTTGACCTGACTATATGCAATTTGCTATTGTTGATTTATAGATCCATTAAAACCTTTACAATAATAATATCACCTTAAGTGATTAATGAATACCTTTTCTCTGCTTTTCGGTAGCCTCTGTTCTGTTCTTGAAAACTGATTTGAATCTGTTTGTGTTCTTCTGCATGAATTCTCTTTTTGGTCTTTAGTTTCTCTTCGTGGCTACTATCTTCATTGAACAACTTTTATTCTCAATGGATTGAACACCTATTTATACAAGTATTTGACCTATCTTGGAATTCATGTATTACAACGTTAACTCTCAAATACAAGGTTTACAACTTGACCTTGATCTTTAGTTTTCATGTTTTAAAGTAGTAAAACTAATTAAAACAATAACAATTACATTGCTTCCTCCGCACATAATGGATTTAAAATCAAATCAAGAAGTTATAAATGAAACTTCAGTGATTTATCTGACGTGGAAAGTTAGATCCACTTTTTGCGGGATGTAACTGACTGTCGGTTCTTGGTTGTCGGTTTGAACTTGCAGTCTGTCGACATTCCTTGACCGAACTATTTGTCAGGTTCCCTGTATCTGTCAAGTTCCTCTCTTTGTTGTACTGTCGGGTAGCACTGTTGTTACTCATCGGGTATCGTTTACCTTTTTGTCATCGAGTAACACTTAACAGTGTTTGTCGGGTAACCTTAGAATCAGATAGTGTTGTGCCCTGTCTATCGGTGTAGAGTAAACCGATGGTGCAGATCATTTTTTTCCTTTAAGTATACTAATGGAAAAATATAATACCTCCAATCTCCCCCTTTGACATTAGTATCAAAAATTTATATGTGCATAATACTAAAATTATTACACCATGTTTATATCCTTGTCATAATATGACTCCCCCTTTCTATGTGCATTGGTACAGTGTATGAATATGTACATGTATACTATTTGATTTCTTTATGTACATTATTTTCCGCTTTTGTTTACTATACATATAATTTCCTCCTTTTAACTGAGGTGATGTACATATCAAATTCCCCCTTTCTTTGATACTGATGACAAAAATGTACAACTTACAATATGTCAAAATTGTGACAAAAATGTGTAACTTACAATGTGTCAAATACGTTAGAATGGTTAATTTTGATATCTTCCATTAGTTTCTCCCAATGTTCTTTCAACTATTCTAGTGCCATGTGTTGCAGCTCTAGTCTGGTGTGGATATCATAAATACTGTCTAGGACAAACATTTCAGGGGTGGCAATTAGAGTACTTGCCTGTGTCATATTTTGTTACAGGAGTGTAAGTGTTAGTAAGAGCTTAACTTGGAGCTCATTGACCTCATCTCTGTATTTCATCTTTGCAAACTGAATGTCCTATCTCTGTTTCCTAGCCTGTATGATTTGTTGATTGTGCAATTTAAGTGCTTCTTCTGTGTTGGCTAGATTTTGTGCACTAGACTGAAGATCAACATCTATTTTTATTATTTTGTCGGTATACTCCTTAGTGAGTTGATCTAAAGTGCACAATTTCTTGATTAAGGTAACAACTTCTGATAAAATTGGGTCAATTGTACTTACTAATTTAGATAGCTTGACCTTTTTCAGTGTAACTTCCTGGCTTATCTTCTCTGCGAGCTTGAATTCATACTTTTGTTCAAGTCTCTCTTCCATTGTCTTCTCAGCATCGGTATTCTGGGATGTTATTGCATCTGTGAGTATGACCAGTTTATAAATAATTGGAGCTTGTTGATCGATATCTATGTCTGGTACAATTTGTTGAAGTATATCCCTTGCTACTTCTAGTACCTTGGCCTCTTTTGCTACTCTCTTCATCTTGTCTTGAATGGCTTTTCTCTCATAGAGATTTGCATATTTTGTCAATGCTGTCAGATCTAATGTTCTTGGATCACAGACTGGAATCTCAATGATTTCATCCAGAGTTACTGGATTTTTATTCTTTCCTTTCTTCTTCTTTGAGATTTGAGGGGATGCAGGTGTATGAAATGCCATATCTAGTTCATTTGTTTACTCTGAATTGCTTGGGGAAGGTTTTTTTGATGATGCATCTTGTGTTTTCTGCTTTGTGGGCACCTGTCGGTTAAGTGAAGATGTCTCTTCATTAACCTTGGGTGTTTCTGTAGAATGTGCTCTTGATTTCTTTTCAATCTCATCCTTCTTTCCTTCTTCACCTTTCTCTAAAGGCTTGTCCCCTATTTCCTTTTGAGTGTTTTCTTTATTCTGATCAGTAGATGCATTCTTCTGATCATCGGTTGCAACTTTCTCTGCAGTTGTTGTTGTTGTCCCTTTGGCTTCTTCATCACCCTTGTCTTTGGGTGTGCTTGTGTCCTTTTCATTTGATCACTCATTTCCCTCTAGTATGTTTATTTCCTTCATTAGGACAAGCATGTTACTTTGAGTTGGTGCTTGGGATTTTTCAGTATTGGTGTCCTGCTCATCGGTTAGTTCCTTGTCAACAGTGATATCCTCATCCTTTTGTATATCTTGTGTAGGGTCTTGCACTATTGGGTGCATGATTGATGTGTCCTACGGTTGTTCATCAGTAATATCAACTATCTTGTCATCTGATGTCTTTAGTACTTGATGGCTTTGTTGATCCTTAAGTGTGATAAATATCACATCATCTTTCTTCTTTGGATCATTATTGGAATCATAGTGAGTGATACCTTGGATATTATCATCCATGCCTGTATCTAAGTTAATAGGCTCATCATCACTTTCTTGATTGTCCAGAGCAATATGCTGAGGACTTGCATTATCTGTCTCCTCTCTGTGAGGTGTGTTTGTGAGAAGTAATTTCTTCTCAACACTTGTTGACTCTGCCAGTAGATCCAGGAGATGTCTCCATTTGGTTTCTATCATTTAATCTAGTTCTATAAACTTGTTCTCTAGTACTTTGTAAGCCCTTATTTTGGCTACAAATTTACTTGAGTGTTTCTTTAGTACTTCTTATATGTCTTCAAATTTGGATTCAGGAGGCATCAGTCTCACAAGAACTCTTTCTCTTGCTTCTCTTTCTGTTTGCAAGGCATATGACCACTGTTGGTATACCCTTTTACCTAGTTCTTTAGGTATTTGATTTAAAAATTTAGTAGGGGCATACTTGTTTTTAATCATTGATTTTATGACTGCTTCTTGTATTTTATTCTGATCCTCTGGATTCAATGTATCCCATTGCCTGATCTTTTTATCAGTCATTGTACCATGGGTAGAAATTGATTTGGCGGCTTCATCTACCATTTGGTTTCTGAATTTCTTCTTTACTACATCTATTTCATCATCTTTGGTGTCATCCAAGTCAACCTATGTTCTAAGAAACCTTTTTCTTTTCTTTGGTGGTGTGGTTTTGATAGGTTTTTGTTTTGTTCTTTTTGTTGGTTGCTTCCTTATATAGGTCCTTACTTGACCTTTCTTAAGTGGTGTGGTATCAGTAGCAGCAGTTTGACTTCATGTTATTTAATTCTTTGCAGGAGGTGGAGATGGAGGTGTATTTGATTTAGTAGCCTTTGTATCTGATTTCTTTTCTTCTATCTCTGTACCGATGGTGCCCTGTTCATCAGTTTCCTCTTGTTGATCCTGCTCTTCTTCTAAGACCGATAGAATATTCTTGAGATTCTTAATCATTTTATCTTTCTTGTTTATAGTCTTCTTGACTTCTAGGCCATGTTTTATCTTAGATTTGGCCTCCTCATATGTAGCAAACCTTGGTTGCTTCTTATCAACCGGCTCATTGATTAGTGCATCAATTGCACTTGTAGCTAGATCAATATTGATCTCATAGTCTAATGGTGATAAGAAAGTTGTTCTTGGTACAACCAGTTTGATATGTGTGAAGTTTGTGTCTGCCATGAAACATATCTCATCTTTGTGTTTTTCAACTAGTTGTTTAGGAATCCTAGCTCTTTCCATCATCTTTTCCTTGAACTCAAGGAAATATGCAGACATGACAGACTCAAAGTTGTCTCCTAGTGACTTAATCAGTTCACTAATCTGTTGGGTTACCGGTTTGGTAGAGTCCCATACAACTTTTCCTACTGAAGGAAAGTATTCTTGAAAATAGAAAAATATACACATGATAAGTGATCAAAACTTACATGTGTTGCTCTTTGTAGACCTTATTTTGATCATATTTTCATCAAGTTGTTTCAATAGGATCTTACATAGATCCATCTGAATTCCTTTTGTTACAATCTTGTAAGCTATGCTTATTGTTGTTGTAGAAATGCTGCTCATTCTGCTAGCCTGAAATTTTTTGTAACCAATAACACATGCAACAAATTTTAACCCTTTGTCGGTGATTGTGTTTACTTTGAGACCTCTGTTGTCTCCTTCTGCATTGGTGAGTTTTTTAACTTCTTTCATGGATGGATTTTTGTGTGCCCTAGGGTTTTTGGTTATGGGATAAACCAGTTACAGCATGGAGAACATCCTTTGTTATTTTCTTGGGTTGGTCTAGCCATAGTTTGTTGTCATGCATCATACTCAAGAATAACTTAATCCATTCTGTCTTGAATTCCTCAGGAAATGTAGGGCATTGGTTAACCCTTTGACCTCCAAGTTTTTGTGTTCTTCTTCAATTTTCCTTCAGCTTCACATAGCTTCTTAAAAGCTTCATCCATTTCTAGATCACCTCTTTGATGTCGCTTTGCTTTCTCTTCAAATCACAGGTGAAAAATGAAGTTGTCCCATCGACTATTTATAGACTTTTTGTCCTAAGTCTTTGCAATAAATTCTCAACAACTCATCAGGATGAGAAGACAGGTTTCATCAGGAGGATGTTTCCAATCATCGTCGGTGAAGACATGATGCTTAGGGCAGTTGTTTAACCACTTTGATTTTACCAACGGATATCGGTGTCCTGTCATGACCACTTCTGAACTTTGCCTTTTTACTGACGGTCGTCAGGTGACATTGGTAGTTTACCATATTTACTAGTGGATCGATAATTCCGTGTAAGCGTAAACAACTCAATATTGTGTTCACTGATGATTTTTGGTAAGTGCTTATCGATGGTGTAGCATTCTTAGATTAGTAACAAGTAAAGTAGTATGCATCTTTGGTTCATGCAGATTTTGATTATCTATCAATTTATATAATCGAACTGATGCAAAATATAACTTGGAATAGTGTAGTTCCATACTTACTTGTTTAGCTCAAGTGGGGTTGGTGGTGTCACCGAATCCATTGGATGGGGTGTCACCATTTGCATTTCTTGGTCTAGCTTCATCATTGCTTGAAGTTTTTATCCACATTTTGTTTCTTTCCCTCTGGATATCTTCAATGGTGTTACCATTGGAATATGTGCTTGTTTCTGTCAATCTGTCTTTGCAATCTTTCTTGAGTGACCAACTTTATGATAGTGTAAGCATGCCATTCTGGGGTTTGACCAGCCTCTTGACCTTTTGGTCCATGCTCTCATGCAGTTTGCAGTGATGTGACCATATCTACCAGATGATGTACAGTTTGTCCAAGTGTTATAATCCCATACATATTGACTACCGATTCTCTTTGGATGATAAGGAACTTCTTTATATTTTGGCTTCCATGCTTGCCTTTTCTTTTTTCAGCATTCTTCAGATGTGTGCCCCTTGATTTTTCATGTAGGACAGTATTTGTCCATCTAGGTTTCCTTCTTTGGATTTTCTGTCTTGCTCTTGCATTCATAAGCCTTATGTCCTTTCTTGTTACATTTATAAAAGAATCCTATGCATGAAGCTATAGGTGTAGATATAGGAGTACCTTTCATTTTACCTCTGCATGCATTTGATGTGTGCCCTCGCTTTCCATAGTGCTTGCATGTTAATTTTTTTGGTCTTGGATTTTTGTAAACATTCTTTGGATTTGATGATTCTCCATTTTCGGTAAAGCGTATACCACTGTTGTTGTTGACTCTTCGTTGTCCCTCAAGAAAGTCATCCATTCTTTTATTGCCTTCTTCAACTTTTCTGATAATCTCATTATGTTGTTGTTGAATTCTAACCTCATGTTTTAGCTTTTCATTTTCTTCTCTTAGTTTACCAATAATCTGTATTCTCTCAATGAGTTCCACATTTATCCTATTTACTTCTTGACTCATAAGGATAATCTGATTTGTGAGATCATGGTGATGCTCAGCATGTCTTTGAATTTCCATTTTCTTTTCTTGTAGTTTCTCTAAAATCTTCCTTCTATCATCAATAGCAAGTGTTCTCTTTGTTTCAGCTTGTCTAGTAGAACTCATTACATCAATCATTCTTACCATCTGGGTCTCTTAACCGATTTGTAGCATCTTTATTTTTTCTGTCAGATGTAGGTTGATCTCCTTTAGATTTGTGATGTCTTCTTCTGATGTATCTGATATATTACTTGCAGTTGATCCTGAAGATTTAAAGAAATTTGGAATCTCCTCTTCTTGATAGTCTATTTCATTATTCCTGGTAGCCATACCTTTTCTTTCATCCAACAACTATCTCATCTTGATTCTTGCTTCTTTATACTGTTCATAGAACATCTGTATCTCAAGCTTTTTGCTCTCAATATTCTTATCAAGTTTGTACTTCTCCATTGTATGATATTTTCTCTTAATCCTTTAAGCTTTTCAAGAAGATACTCAGCTCTGATACCAATTGTTGGAATTAATGGGAAGTAGTACTGAGAGGGGAGGGGCGAATCAGTACCTCTAAAACTTTTAGCACCTTACACAATTTATCATTAGTAATCATTCAATTCTAATTTACCAGCCATTACTGTTATTCTTTCTTATGTATCTAATGTTTGTTCACAATCTTTAATAGTTTTCAATCATTCATAGAAACATTCATGAAATTGACAAACACATAACACAAGATATAGTATCGCAGAAAACTCCTGTTAGGAAGTAAAAAATGCGGTGGGGATGGCACCCACAAAACTTCACTATCTACAGAATGGAAGGGAGTCGGTTAAGGCTTACAATTTGATCACTTATGATGATCTACCCTATTAAGAGTATTAAGGTGGAGACCTGTTAAGATCTACTCTGTTAAGATTTTTAGTAATGCTAATTTAAGTGTGCACTCAGTTATGAGATTTATATTAGGACGGTTAAGCCCACCTTTCTTGAAATGATTTCATTCGTGTACTACACTTGTTAGAATGAGAACAAATGTTGACCTGACTATATGCAATCTACTATTTCTAATTTACAAATCCATTAAAACCTTTACAATAATAATATCACCTTAAGTGATTGATGAATACCTTTTCTCTACTTGTCGGTAGCCTCTGTTCTGTTCTTGAAAACTGATTTGAATTTGTTTGTGTTCTTCTACATGAATTATCTATCTCGTCTTTAGTTGCTCTTCATGGCTACTATATTCATTGAACAACTTGTATTCTCAATGTATTGAGCACCTATTTATACAAGTATTTGACCTATCTTGGAATTCATGTATTACAATGTTAACGCTCAAATCCAAGGTTTACAACTTGACCTTGATCTTTAGTTTTCATGTTTTAAAATAGTAAAACTAATTAAAACAATAACAATTACATTGCTTCCTCTGCACATAATGGATTTAAAAGCAAATAAAAAAGTTATAAATGCAACTTCAGTGATTTATTTGATGTGGAAAGTCAGATCCACTTTTTGCGGGATGTAATTGACTTTCGGTTCTTGGTTGTCAGTTTGAACTTGCAATCTGTCGGCATTTCTTGACTGAACTATTCGTCAAGTTCCTTGTATCTGTTGGGTTCCTGTCTTTGTTGTACTGTCAGGTAGCACTGTTGTCACTCATCGAGTATTGTTTACCTTTTTGTCATCAGGAAACACTTAACAGTGTTTGTCGGGTAACCTTGGCATCGGATAGTGTTGTGCCCTTTCTGTTGGTGTAGAGTAAATCAATGGTGCAGATCATGTTTTTCCTTTAAGTATACTAATGGAAAAATATAATGCCTTCAGATATCACCGTTGTTAGGTTCTTGATTTTCTTGATATTGGTGTGATCCATAATTCTCGCCAATTAGATTTCAATTAAAAATCCTATTTTATCTCACTGAGATCTTTTTTCCAACTGGACAAAATAGATTTAAGTAAATTACTTATCTCTGGCTTATCTTGTTGATGAAAACAATGATAACTACTAGTTAACTCTATATTTAGCTCTACCAGCTAGATACTTTGTCATTTCAGAACTCAAGTTAATTTTGGTATTTAACTCTTTTATAGCGTCGGTCAACACTCCAATTCTCCTTGGGCTTCTCCATCGGTTTACACTATGTTTCTGGCCATCGGGTTTTCTTGTGATTCTACTGATCGGTAATGCTCGTTAGTGTTCTTGCTCAGGCATCACTGTGACTTGACTATCAGTGATCTTTATCCATCTGGTTTTACTGATTTTCGGTGTTTGTAGTCACAATGTGAATGCTTGTCTTTTACACATTACTGAAAGCATAATATTTTTCTCTTTGATTCTCTGAAGTCTTTGACACTTTGATTATAACCGATTAGATTATATCAATTTGACATCAGTGACAATACAATCCATTAACTGATTTAATGTCTTGCATTATCCTTCAACTTAACATCTTCAAACATTCAATCAGTTACATGTCATCATATGCCTGCATCTTGTTGAAGAATCTGTAGACCAAGAAAGAATTTGAAACATTGACATCTCAAACTCTTTGCTCATTTCCTTAGCAAAAGGTTTACATAACATATCATTACCCCCAAATATGATATCATCAACAAATATTTCAGCAATCAAAATGTTATCATCAGTATCTTCTTTTAAATACAGATTGCTATTTTCACTTGTTCTCACAAATCCAATTCTTATGAGATAGGAGTGAAGTCTTTCATACCAGGCTCGAGATTCTTGTTTGAATCCATACAAGGCTTTGTGTAGTCTACATACCATGTTTCTCTTTTCAGGATCAACAAACCCTTCTGGTTGTTGAATGCATACCTCTTCTTCTAGTATTCCATTTAGATCTGACATCCATTTGGTATACCTTGAATCCTTTGTATGCAACATAATAAAGTAGCATTCTGACTCCTAGTATTGCAACGGGTGTAGAGGTTTCTCCATAATCAATACCTTCTTCTTGTGCATACCCCTTGCATACTAACCTTGATTTGTTCCTTGTGACTTCTCCATTCTCATTCAGCTTGTTTATGAATATCCATTTGGTACCGATGACATTCTCATCATCTGGTCTAGGTACTAATGTCCATGTTCTATTCTTCTCAATCATTTCTATCTCTTCATTCATAGCACTGACCCATTCTTCATTTTCAAGTGTAGCATTAACATATTTGGGCTCAAAATCACAAATTAAACATCTAGTGTTCAGTGACTTACTTCTTGTTCTCATTCCAACCTTCTTGTCTCCTATGATCTATTTTTTTGGATGGTTTCTTCTGACATACTTGGAAAGTACCGGTTCAGCTCTTTTTTCATCATTCTGATCATCATCTTGACCTTCATTCTGATTTCCATCGCTCAAAACATCATTTTGAGCAATTTTCTTGATTTTCAGTGTTTGCATCCTAATGCTTAGGTGCATTTTTCTGTTTCCCAGGAGAGATATGTTGTTTCTTGGGCAGAGTGTTAGGTTCTTCATTGTAGAAAAACTTGTTGTAGTCTTCTAGTTCTTTTCTGCTTTGCTCATCATTTTTCTCTGCATATTCATCTATTCTGACATTTGCACTTGCAATGATTTTGGTAGAAGACTTGTTAAGAAATTTATAAGCCTTTCTCTTGGTGGAATATCCTAGAAAAATTCCTTCTTCACTTTTGGATTCAAGCTTTCCATTTCTATCATCTTTGAAAATATAACATTGACTTCCAAATTTTTTGAAGTAACTTACATTGGGTGTGTATCCATACCATAGCTCATAGGGTATCTTTTTGATGTCTTTCTTCAATTGAACTTTGTTCAATGTGTAGACAACAGTACTGACAGCTTCCCTCAAGAATGTTTGAGTGATGCCTTTTTCTATCATCAATGTTCTTGCACAATCAACAATGGATTTGTTTCTTCTTTCAGCAATCCCATTTTGTTGTGGTGTTATTGGTGCAGAAACTTGTCTTTTACTTCCATGGTCATTGCAAAAGTTAGTGAATTCATCATAAACAAATTCTCCTCCTCTATATGATCTTAAGAATTTTAGTTCCTTACCACTTTGTTTTTCCACAATTTCTTTATACCATTTAAACATCTTGAATGCTTCTGATTTTTCTTTTACGAACATAACTGCCATTATTCTAGAGTAATCATCAACAAAGAGAATGAAATATCTATCACCATAGTAACTCTTTGTTCTCATGGGCCAACATAGATAAGTATGGACTAATTCTAGGATAGCATTAGATGTATGGGTTATATCATCATAGGATTGTGCTCATGCTTTTATCGTAATTGATCAAGTGTGCAAGGTCCTGTAGGCAACACATATTCAGTATCCAATTATTGATTAACATCGTTTCCAATACCTGATAGGTGGAGTATTATCATGATTTGCCATGATGCAAAGTTGTCTTTGTTCAACTTGGGCACATCTCATTTTCTCATCTTGTGATCTTTTTCTTAGGTCTTAAAACCTTCCTTCTAAGCACACAAGCTCTGATACCAATTTTTAGAATAACTAAGAGGGGGGTTTGAATGAGTGGCCTCAAAAATATTCCAATAAATCAACCCAAAAACCTAGAGGCACAATTGTAATCTTGTAGTTATCTTCATTCCTAAAAGATGTATGCCTTGAAATAATCTTATCAAATAACTACTGCTGGGAGTTCACTGTTAAACCTTATTCTTACTATTTACCAAATAACAGTCTAGCATTTACTGAAATACAGTAAATAACTTAGTGTTTACCAATCAATCATGTTTTAGTAATTTGTAAAGCAAAACATTAAAGAAATGACTCATAAACACATTTGACACATGGATTTTTAATGTGGAAACCTTGTTAAGGGAAAAACCACTTGGGACTGGTAACCCAAAATTTTCACTCTTCTGAAGTGAGCTCGGTGAAGAGCCAACCATGTTAAAGGTTACAAACACATTGTTAAGTGCGACCTTGTTAGAGGATTTATCACTAACAGTTAATCACTTGATATCTGGCATTTCACTATGCTATCTTCATGAATTAACCTTTTGATACTCCTTGGGATGTATCTCAATATATAAAAGATTGTTAAATCCTTCTTGGTTAAGAGACTTTATGAATCAATGGTTAAACTGAAACAATATATGATCTGTTCATATAAAAAAATTAATCTTTTAGATGTTCATATCTATTTTAAGCTCATAATACCTTTCTGATCAATATTTCCTTTCAATACCTTTGCTCCACTTCTTTCTACTTGGTGATGTTGTGCTTCTCTGTTGCTCGGTGTCTGCAAAAACCTTTAGCTCTGTTCTTTAGCTTGTTTGATTAGGTCTGAATGAAGACTTTTTTCTTCATCAATTTCTCTTCAACATCTTCTTATCTATTCACTCCCCTAATTTATAATGAATTATCTTGTCTCTCTTATAGACATAATTTCACTATTTCTAGGTCTTTGTCTTTCTTTTTCTTGATGTGATCTAGAAATCTCGCCTTTCTTGCTTTAAAGATTTACTTTAGAATTATCCCACAGATTTCTCCTTGACAACTAGAATAAAACAACTTTAAAACTCTAGCTTTTCTCTAGCTTTTTACTTGTCGATGATAAAAATGTAATCAACCAGTTAACTCCATCTTTAGCTCTTGCCAGATAAGTCTTTTTTTTTTGTTTATGAACTTTTGTTATTTTTGGTGTTTAACTCCTTGTTAGCCTAGTATTGACTTCAGTTGTCCTTGGGCATCTCTGTCTGTTGGGGTTGTCTGTCCATCGGGGTTGTCTATCTGTTAGGTAACACTATGGTTCTGCTCGTCAATAATGTTTTCTTGGGTTTCTTACTCGTGTATCACTGTGACTTTTCTCTCAGGGTTCTCTATTTTTTGGGGTGCACTATCCGTCGGTGTTGTTGTCACTTAGTGTATACTAAACTTTTATGCATTACTGATAGCATAACTTTTATCTCTTTGGTTCTTTGAAGCTTTGACACTATGTATATAACAATTCAGATTATATCAAGTTGACATCAATGATAATATAATACATTAATTGATTTAATGTCTTGCATTAACTTTCTACAGCTTGGTGATCATCAACTTAACATGTTCAAACATTCAATCAGTTATGGTTCATCAATCAAGCACCCTTCAGCAAGAAGGATAACTATACATGTATGTTATGAATTCACACCCTTGAAAAAGATGGATAGCTATACATGAATGGTACAAATTTGTGCCCTTCAACAAGAAGCATGGCTATATATGTCTTTTACAATTTTGTGCCCTTCAACAAGAAGGATAGTTATACATGTTAAGAAGTATAGCTATACATGTATGTTAGATTTTTGTGTCAGTTGGCTATTTTTTTCACCATTATCCCATCATAGATAACTTATCTGAGACACATTCATTATGGGCTAAAATTTTGTCATACATGGGCCAACACGTTATGTTTTTCTTAATTAGTTTCCAACTCATCATGTTATCTAAAATTGGTTTCTAACATGACATGTTATCTTCCCTAAGGCTTAAGCCCTAACGTTTCACCTTTCATGGCTTAAGTATTTTTTTCATATTATGAAATTTGGTTGATTGGTCCAGCCAATCACCTTGCCACTTAAATTACTGGCTAAAGTCCCTTTGCGCCATCTATTCACTAACTCCACTTCTAAGATACATGTTGTTTTAGTTCCCATTTAAGTCTTCAATGTTTATGGCTCAAGAATCTCCGAACATACCAATGAATTATCTTTTCTCACGCTTGAACTATTATTTTCAACATGCTCACCCAGTTAAGCATGCATGGTCATGGTCAAAGGTCACCATTTATTCTTAAATCTTGAGAATCTATGTGATGATTGACGAGTCTGGTTTGTGTGTGCTTGCACAATTAATTTCAAGATGCTCACTTAGCTAAGTGCACATGCCCACGGTCAATCAGTCAATGAACCACCATACATCCACAATCGTTTTGAGGAAGAAAGTAGTGATGCTTCTTGTAGGTTTTGGGGTGATGATAATTTATCATGTTTTCCACACCCACCAAAATTTTACCAATGACTAGTTTTGAATCTTCCAATGATTGTTGATAGGATGAGTATTTGTCATTATTTTGATAACCTCTTGCTAAAGTCTAAGATAGTCTTTCATTCACTTTGTTTCATGTTCACTACACTTTGTTTTATATCCTCAAAATACTTGGTTACTATTTGGTTTAGATCAGTGGCATGTAGCCACATGGAATTTAGTCTCATGGTTTGGGTTTTCATAACTTTGGACAAATGTGGTTGAACAACAATTCCTTTTTAAATGCTATATACTTATATATGGTAAATTTGCAGTTGTGTTTTAATGAATAATTAGTCATATGGTGAATGAATCTTTGTTGCATGCTATGTTGGATATGCGTCAACTCGTTCCTATTAACATTTATGATGCATATCAATTCATCGAAGGAAGTATGATCGAGCATGTGTCCCTATATTTATCCATGAAGACCTAGTCTTGTAGCTAAAGGAACAATGAGGAAACTAGTTTGAGAATACATTTGGCATCAACCAGCAGAAGATTAAGTCAAGATGATGTTCGTAGTTTTGATAAAATATAAGAAGTAGTGGGAAGCTGGATTTGTTCTTCATGTTTGTTGACATAGTTCTTGTTCCTTTTTTTATGGATGTTTTTACTCCTACTTCTTAGGTGCAATAATTTATCCACTTGTTCTCTTGGTGTGATCAGTTAGTAGTTAGATTTCATGTTTTATAAATAAGCACCACTCTCCTACATGAGAGGGAGGGAAATAGTTAATTCTAGCGTGCAGTTAATTTTGAGATAGTGTACCATGTTCTATTTTCCAAATTTATGAGTACAATCATACTTACTTTTATATGAATACAATAATAAAGTTTTGAAAATCCATTTTGTGTAATTTAATTCTAGATACTCATCCAAGGGGGGCCACTTGGTGAGTAATCCTTGGTAATGTTAGTTTCATTTCTTCCAGCTCGTAGTTTTAATTCTAGCATTTGTCTATTCCTGCAGCCAAAGCAGGAAAAATAGTTAAAGTGTTGTGAAATGAGCATTAGCATTTTTACTCAGCATTAGCATTTCATTTCAGTTACTTTTCAAGAATTTGTTTCCTGCAACCATAGATTAGGTTTTCTTTCAGTTCTTTATTCCTGCAACTTTGTAGATAGCATGTCTTGAGCAGGCACTTAGGGAATATATCTTGCAAACCCATTTCAAGTAATACGTCCCTGGATTGATGATTAAATGAGCCTTCATAATGAGGAAGATAGCTACTCAGATAGGATGCCTAATCCATGAGTTGAGTCAAGAACCTAGTTATTGATCACTTTGTGAAGTCAAGCATTTTTGGCCTTGTTTTTGAGGATGGTGTCGAGCTAAGAGTCTACTCAACCATTTGTAGAATTTAATTCAGATCATGTTTTCATTCCTATTTTTGAGTATTTAGAATTTATTTTCAAAAATTTCACGCACAATTTTACTCTATCAACATGCATAGAACGAGAGATGATCTAGGAATATTCCTACCCAATTACCCCCACAATCAGTTAGGAGAAAAATTTGCACCAAAAGAAGAAGAAGGTCCTTTTTATGATGTTATTCCAAACCTTCCCACTTCTTCATCATCCTCAGAGGACAAATCCCTAGGCCTTCACATCGTTGAAGAATCCCTTGATCTAAACCCTTTTACTAAAATCTTAGCCAATCTACGTCTTTAATATCCTGACGAAGAAGAAGAGGATAATCAATTGGCCTTGATAGTATACCAACTAGGGAATCAACCAAGAGGTCCACCAAGGATGACATCTCCACCTACCTTTTCATTTCCCATCCCTGATCAACATGATAATAACAATCTCAAGAGTATCCCATCTTCAAACCTTCCCAAGTTTTAATGCCTAGCAATAAAGGATCCTGATATCTTTCTCTTTGATTTTGATATCCTTTGTCAAAGTTATGACTACACTACTGATGCCCATATTCTTAAATTATTTCTTTAAACTCTTAAGGAGTCAACATTGAGATGGTTTATGGGCCTAGGAAGTGATGTTGTCCATAACTGGGATGAGATGAAGTGGTGTTAGGGAACCTATGAAAACACCTAGGGTCACCATGAGACCTAATGAAGACATAGGATATACAACATCCCTAAATGTGAATTGGGATATTCTCAAGCCAATAATGGCCATATGTAATGGTCAATTTGATAAAAATGTAATAAGTCCTAGAAGTCTTGATAAAGGACTTAGGACCAAAATTGATGTAAGGGTGGCCAATAGTTCCAAAAGGGGTCTAATTTGATTAGGATAGGTCAATTAGGTCCTAGAAACAATTAGGAATTGACTCTATGAAGTTTGAATAAGTTTTAAGTAATTAAATCACCAAATACACAAGTTAATAATTTAATTTTTTGAATATTAACGACTAGTTGTGTTTTGGTGGGAAATTGAATTCAGGAGTTTTTAACAAGTTGTAATCATTCCCAACCACTTGTGATTGGTTGTGGAGTTAGGAACTACATTATAAATCTCCCTGAATGTTTGTAAAGGATGGAGTACATACTGGTGAGGGATTGTATGGGCTGTACACACAAATTCAATAAAATTCACAAGTTTCTTGCATATTTTGATCTCTTATTGTATTCCCTTTGTTGTTTCATCATTTAAATGTATTGAGGGATGTATTTGAAGTATTTTTTATCAAACCTAAGGGATTTTTACACTTAAGTTCCAATTTCATAGTCACATTGCTGGAGATGGTCCTCTTTCACATTGTTTCCTTAAGAAAAATATTGTAACCATCCCCTTTATGTTCTAACCGTGACTTGGGGATGGATTATTAACATGTATCATATGTAATTATGCATAAAAATACATGAATAAGTCAGAGAATGCATGTGATCATCCATTTGGGCAAGTTGGAGTGCTTGGCTACATGAAAATGCATTGAAAATGGTGGCTAAGGGGTAGCAGCAGGAGATCCATCCATTGGAGGACCCTATGTTATTCATAAAGTTGTTAGAGGACACCAAGTTGATAGTGCAACAACTCTTAGTAGTTGAAGAAATATTGGGAAGCATGACATTGCTCAGGCCTTAGTTTATAGGATTTTTAAGGGCAAATTTGGGGCTTTTACACTTGTTGGGGTCAAGGGACCAAATTGGTTGGACATTTTTTGGGTTGAGAACATTTCCTAAGACTTTTGAGGGTTTCATAGTCATTGGGTGTGTTTAGGTTATACTTCCTTTGTAAATGTACATAACTAGCCCTCTTGAAAAAAGAGTACATTAAGTTTTTGGGACTATTGGTCCAAAGTATCAACACTAGAGATTTTGATATATTGTGTAGCAAGGAAATGGGTATTTGAAAATCCCTTTGGTTAAGAAATTTGTTTGGAAAACTTGTGAGTGAAGTGTCATTTTAGGTCATTTTTGGGCTATAAGGAGCCTAGGCCTAATAGGTGTGTTTCAAGGTGAGAGTGTTGGGTGGGATTTATGACCAAATAACCTTTTGAATCATTTTATAATAGACCTAAATAAGTGCTTGGATACATTTTTGTCTTTGGGGTAAGGTCTTATTTGGATTTTGGGGCTCATGGAATCTTTGGTGTGTATAGGTCTCGTGGAGAGTTGGGAACCTTGTATTTCCCTTATAAATCTATCTTTCCTTTGCAACCTTGATCAAATCAATAACCACCCTACCACTCTACCTCAAGTGGTATCAGAGCCTAGGAGCATCCTAGGCGGAGATTTTGAAGAAGAATCTTTTGAGGTCTTTGTTGGATTGATCCTTTGTAGAAACCTTGGAGTGTTCATTCCTCTTAGAGTGTTCCAGAGTTGATCCATAATTCAAGGATGTCAGAAGGAAAACAAGATGATATCTCTCAGAGGGTCACAAATGTTGAACTTTCTAAGTTGGTAAGAGAGAAATGGCAGATAATAGAAGGCTAAGGTTAGAAGTGGAAAGGCTAACCAACCTTGTGGAAAAACAAGGAAATGGAGAAGACAATGAAGATGAAGAAATTGTAGCAGGAAGAGAGGAACCAATTGATCCTAAGGATGCAAGATTGGAAAGGATCTTGAAGGCTGTTAAACTTGGAGACTCAAAGGTAAAAGTTGAACTTCCTATGTATGATGAAAGGATGGATGATGAAATTTTATTGGATTGCTTTAGTGCTCTTGAAAATTTATTTGATTATGATGATGTTGAAGATAGGATGAAATTTAATATTGCTAAGTCTAGAATGAAAGGACATGCATTATTACGGTGGGATAAATTGTAGGCTGATAGGATGAAGAAGGGTTGGTCTAAGATCACATCATGGACAAGAATGATGGAGAGGATGAAAGAAAATTTCCTTCTTAAAGACTACAAAGTATAGTTGTACAAAAGGATGAAAGGACTAAGGAAAAATGACATGGATGTCTCAAAGTATACAGAGGAATTCCACAAGCTTGACATTAGGGCATCTCATGATGAAGATGTGGAAGAGAAGGTGGCTAGATATATTGGAGGGTTGAGATACAATATCCAGGATGAGATGATATTTTTTGGTTTGATATTTGTTGTTTTGAGATCATTTCCTAATACTGTTGAGGGTTTCATAGTCATTGGGTGTGTTTAGGGTATACTCCCTTTGTAAATGCACACAATTAGTCCTCTTGAGAACATAGTACAGTAAGTTTTTAGGACTGTTGGTCCAAAGTACCAATACTAGAGCTTTTGATATGTTGTGTAACAAGGTAATGGGTATCTAAAAACCCCTTTGGTTAAGAAATTTGTGTGGAAAACTTGTGAGTGAAGTGTCTTTTTAGGTCATTGTTGGGATACAAGGAGCCTATGCCTAATAGGTGTGTTTCAAGGTGAGAGTGTTGGGTGTGGTTACTGACCAAATAACCTTTTGAATCCTTTTACAGTAGACCTAAGTCAGTGCTTGGAACCATTTTTGGCTTTGGGGTAAGGTCTTGTTTGGATTTTGGGGCCCTTGGAGTCTTTGGTGTCTATAGGTCTCTTGGAGAGTTGGGAACCTTGTATTTCCCTTATAAATCTATCTTTCCTTTGCAACCTTGATCAAATCAATAACCACCCTACCACTCTGCATCATGAAGGCTTCCTTCTTGGAGAAGTATAAGGAATATTATATGGGAATTGACATGAGGGGACATCACGTCTTTAAAATGACTCAAAAAGAAGATGAATATATAGAGGAGTATGTGTCTCGATTCTTGTTTAGCTTGCAAAAGAACACTTAGCATCGGCTTAATTAAGAATCCCAAAAATTACTCTTTATTAGAGGTATCAATGAAGGATGCAATAAAGCTCTATACTTGATGGCAGGAGGAGATATAACTCAGTCCACATGGGATGGCATAAAGAAGATATGTCTTAATGACTCCAGAGTTGCTACCAAGAAAGGAAGAGGATATATGTCTACTACAAGAAGATCAAATGGTGATGGAGCCTCAAGGACAAAGATAACCCATCTTTTGTTAGATCTTAAGTAGGATATTATTAAAAATATGGAAACATAGTTGTCCCACCATGCACTTAAAGAAGAAACATGAGGATTTTGAGGCTATTTTAGCATAATTATGTCCTCATTATAGACAAAAGAAGAGAGACTAAAAATGCAAGATGGTTGCTAACCTAGAGGCTACACATTTGCCTACTAACTTCAAACCAATTGAAAGATATGATGAGAAAGTGTTCTTTGTTGTACAAAGGAGGCCATGGGCTCCAAGACAAGGTATGCCACAAGATCCTTTATCTTTTAGTGATCCTTTTTATAATAATCAATGGCAATCTCCTATGAATTATCAGTCTCAACCTTGGAATAATCCCCAACCTCAGTAGAAAAATTATCAAAATCCTTAGTGGAAAAATCCCCAAAGGGGTTGGCGGTAACCCCTAGGGGCATGGCAGCCACCATGGGGTAATTGGCAGTAGAATCCACAATGGAGAGGAGGCCAGCAATGGCCAAATCAACCCCCTGGATTCCTACAACCACCTCCTCAACCACAATAGAAAGAACTTATGCAACCTCCTACAACCAATTCTAATCCTCCAAAGCCAACTCAGATACCTGCTCAACCTCAGCCAAATTCTAATGATAGACCTCAGGTGCACCAACAACCTATCTACTCAATAGATCCTACTCAATACCCTACTTATGCTATTAATATAAATGATACTCATTTGAGGTCTAGGACTACATTGCATCCACCATCTTCCCCTATCATAAATGAGATGTCAATTGACAAGCCCAAACAAGCCAATATAACTCCTACTCCAATACAAACATGTCTATCTAATACAACTGAGCTACCCAAGTAAACAAGCCCACCTTTTCCACAAAGGCTACAAATTGAAATCCCTAAACCTATTGAAGAGACAAATTTTGACATACTTGATCTATTTAAACACATTTGTGTCTAAATTCCACTATTTCAAGAAATCAAGGACGTCCCTACCTATGGGAAGGTTATCAAAGAAGCTTGTTTCAAAAATTCTAGAAGAAAAAGGAAGGATCCCTAGACTGTCCATGTCTTAGGAAAGCTAGCATCAATTATTCTTGGAAGAGTAGTTGTTCCCAAATATTATAACCTTGGAAGTCCTATTGTAGAGGTCATTATTAATGTAATGTCAATAAATAATGTCATCATTAACCTAGGTGTATCTATTAATGTCATGACCAAATATATAATGCAAAAAATTAACATTTCAAACCTTCAGACTACACCTACTATCCTGCAACTTGTAGACAGTTTCATATTTAAACCTGATGGATTGGTGATAGACATAGTTGTAACATTATATTCTTGGTCATACCCTATAGATTTCATTATCCTTTCACATAAAGAAACAATTGGGGGCTATCCCATTATTCTAGGCCGACCATGGTTAGCTACTCTAGATGCCTATATTAGTTTTCTTTTAGGAGATATGACCATTTTTTATGGTCTAACTAAAAATAAACTAGCCTTGTATCCACGTGCTCAACCCTGGTCTAATTTAAACACATCTGTATGGCAAGCTATAGGGGAAGAATCTGATGAAGTTAATTCAGTGGTTCATTTCATGATGCTAAGAAGAGATCCTTTTATGAAACTTTAGGAAGAGGATGCATTGGTCACTAACATCATGCATAATAATTATTGCATGAGGTAACAAACCTTTGGATGTTCCTGTTCCCATCAATGCTCCATGTAGACTTTGTATCTTGAGCCAGAGTCATCCTACCTTCCTTCAGCCAAATAACTTTACCATAGCCTACTCCCCCATGAAATACAAGTGTCTTCACTCACTGCACCTTCCATGGTTGAGCTAACCAAGAAGATTGAGGTTCTGATTAAGTAAAAATAGGTTTTACAAGGACTTGAAACCTTTAAATGGAATTATACAAATATTCATAGAAAGTACAACAACAACTGTGCCTAGGCACCAAAAAAGGACAACCGACAAAACAAAAAGCCAACAGATAGACTAGCTAGCAACATTCCCAAAGATAAACAAAATAAATAGGGACAACACAAAAAAGGGAGGGGCCTAGGAAGAGACAACTACATGCCACCAACCATATCCTGGGCTTGAATCACCAAGAAGATTGAGGTTACTCCAGGGCATTGCTTAAACATAAACAATAAAATAAATCATCAAGAACAACTCTCCTTAGCCAAGTTTCTCTGGGATCATAAATAAGTATTTGTAGGGGATTATGGAGATAAAAAAGGATTAGATCCCAATTTGTGTACCCATAGGATATATCTCAAGGAGGATAAACTTTCTATTAGACAATTTCAAATAAGAGTCAATCCTTCTCTATGAGAGATAGTTAAGGTTGAATTACAAAAATTACTCAATGTTGGTTTCATATACCCCATATCAAATTGCCACTGGGTTTCTCACTTATTTGACTGTAGGGAACTCAATAATGCCACCAAGAAAGACCACTTTCATTTTCCCTTTATTGATCAAATTCTGGACTCTCTAGCAGGCAAGAAGTAATTTTCATTCCTAGATGGGTATAATGGGTATAACCAGATCTAGATTCTCCCTGAAGATCAAGAGAAGACTACATTTACCTATCCTTGGGGAACCTATACATACTCTGTATTGCCCTTTGGGCTTTGTAATGAAAAAACAACATTTCAAAGAGAAGTTATTAGAATATTTGCAGATATTTCTCATGACTGCATGGAGCTCTACATGGATGGTTTCACAACATATGGTGTAAATTATGAAGAAGCACTGACCAATCTTGGAAAATTTCTAAAATATGTGAAGAGAATAACCTATCTTTGAACAATGAGAAGTGTTTCATGATGATACAAGAGGGAGTAGTCCTATGCCATTATATATCCGAAGTTGGCATACAAGTTGACCTTGCCAAAATTAAAGTTATCCTTAACCTACCCATACCAACCACACATAAGGATGTTAGAAATTTCTTAGGGCATGCTAGTTACTATAGGATATTTATCAAGGACTTCAGAAAGATGGTTGTTCTAATTTATTCTCTTCTTATAATAGACTCTGACTTCCAATGGACCACATCCTGTGATGAATCCTTCCTGCAACAAAAGTTTATTCTCACTCAACTAGAACCTATTTTAAGAGCTCCCAATGTTAGCAATAATATTTTACTAGAACAAATGAGAGGGGGGGTGAATCATTTGTATTGAAATAACTTAAACTTTAACCTTTAACAATCAAAATATAAATGCAATTATGAACACATTAACAACATCATAACACAACCATTTGTTGTTGAGGAAACCCTACTAAGAGAAAAAAATCCCATGGGAATTAGTACGCACAAATAATGCACTGAAAGTATAGTATCCTTTTTAGGAGATTTAGCCATGTTAGGAGTTGATTATTACATATAGTACACAATCCCTGTTAAAGGACAAACCCTATTAGGAGTCAAGAGAAACAATAGGCTCACTGCCTAAAGAAGGTTAAATCCACCTTCAGGACTCACTATGTGAGATACCAATAAAAAAAAGATATAATATCCAGTGAACTGAATGATATAATTTTTTTTCTTAAACATTTCTAATGAAGTTCTTTAATCACAACCTCTTCTCTACATCTAGCAGAATTAGAAAATACAAGCTCTTAGCTTCCACACTTCTAACCAATCCACACTCCTAACCAAGAAAACAAATTTCCTTTATACTAGATTACAATAAATAATTAGGTTAGCCAATTAAGACTTCCTTAGTGCACAAATAAGTACATAAAAATTTTCTAAGATACACACAGTACCTATAAGAAGTAAACATCAATTACAATTCATCAAATATAATCTTGCGAACACACGCCACGACCAACTTCTCCATAAAACATGTCACAAATGATGTCACCAAGAATCATAAAAAAAATTCCAAAAAATATCTTTATACATTCCCCAAGCTTGTATAACGTGAATCATGCTCGCACTCAAGTTATCCACAAAACTCAGAGACTAGCTCTGTCACAATTCTCTTCCATTTTTCAACAAATAGTCTTCACCAAAATCATTGTAACTTAAACAAATAGAAACATAAACTCAAGCGACCATACATATAGGATAAAGGCTCATCCCTATACACATTCCCATCTTTGTATACTCTAAAACATCTATACAGTGTCTGTACACTTCTGTTAGTCACCCATGCACCAATGATAACCAATTTGTCTATTTTCATCTGAAACATTTGTTGACATCAATGAAAAAGCATGAATGCCAACAACTCCAACAAAATCCAATCCCAAAAATCTCCCCCTTTTTTATTGATGACAACACATGAGAAAATCCATCAATCCAAAAGTACCACTCTTAATACAATCTTCTCAATATCCTATTCACATCTTTCCCCAAAACAGTAGGGATTTTCTACAGACTCTCTTCACTAAATCTCTCCCCCTTTGACATCAATGGAAAAGGGTGCCATACCTCTATCTCTGACCATATTTCCTTTTCAAGGTGTATCTTTTTCAAATCTTCATGCTTGCAAAAACCAGGTGCTCAATCACCCAAATGTGTTCTATTGTGTTCTTGTGATTACTCCCCCTAAGGAGTGGATCCATACGTCAAGTACAAGAGATGATATAGCTCTAAAATCCTCTGGACTCATGCATTCCTACATCAATTAATTCTTTCAAGGAGGGGCTCTCACCCCAAGCATACCTTTGAGATACTCAAAGGCTTCCTCGGTCAAAGGTTTTGTAAATATATCTGTTATTTGTTCCTTTTTTCTTATATACTCCAATCTAATCTCCTTCTCTACAACCTTGTCTCTCAAGAAATGATACTCAATTTAAATATGTTTAGTCTTTGAATTCATTACTAGATTCTTTGACATATTCGCTGTCCTAGTGTTATCACAATGAATAACCACTGGGTCATCAAAAGTTATCCCAATATCCTTCAACATTTTCTTCATCCAAAGAATCTATGTGTAATTTATAGTAGTAGAAACATACTCTGATTCAGTAGTAGTCTATGCTATACAATCCTACTTCTTACTTAACTGAGAAACCAATCTTTTCCCAAGAAAAAATGCACCACCACTGGTAATCTTTCCGTCATCAACATTTCTTGCCCAATCAACATCAATATAAGCATGCAAAACAAATCATCATATTTTTTATACCATAAGACATATTCCAGTGTTCCTTTTAGATATCTAAATATTCTCTTTACAATAGCAAGGTGAGTCTCTTTAGGATCTTCTTGATTATATATTTCCACAATTCCAACTGGATTAGCAATATTTGGTCTAGTGTGAGTTATATATTGTAAGCCTCAAATCATAGATTTGTACTTTGTCTTAAAAATACTTTGAGATTCATCAGTAGTAGTAATCTTGTAACTAGTAACCATAGGTGTTCCAATAGGTTTACACTCTTCCACTCCAAAAAATTTCTACATTTTCTTAAGATACTTGGTTTAAGATATAAAATTACCATTCTTGTTCTGATTAAATTGTAACCCAAGAAAAAAATTCATTTCACCAATCATCGACATCTCAAATTCATTTTCTATTTTCTTAGAGAAATTTTTACTCATTTCATCATTACCTCCAAAAATGATATAATCTAAAAAAACTTCAACTATTAAGACTCCATCTTCACTAGTTCTTAAGTACAAATTACTGTCTGCATTACCTTTTCTAAAACCAAGATGAAGTAAATACCTCTCCAATCTAGCATACCATCCTCTAAGTGCTTGTTTCAGTCCATACAAAGCCTTCTTCAATTTGTAGACCATGTCCTCATCATCTGTCAGAAGAAATCCATCAGGTTGCTCAATATATACTTCCTCATCTAGCTCCATTCATAAATGCGGATTTCACATCCACTTGATTTATTTTAAAGTCTTTGTGTGCAACATAAGAAAGAAATATTCTCACTACCTCAAGCCTAGCAATAGGAGAAAATATTTTTTCAAAGTCTATGCCTTCTTTTTGCGAGCAACCTTTACAAACTAGTCTTTCCCTATTCCTGACAACCATTCCTTCTTCATTCATTTTGTTTCTAAAAACCCATTTAGTCCCTATAAAATTCTTATCTTTGGGTCTAGGAACCAATTCCCAAGTGTTATTTTTCTTTATCTGTTCCAATTCTTCCTGCATAGCTTTAGTCTGAGATTCATCTCTACATTCCTCATCAGTAGTTTTTGGTTCAACTTGAGAAATCAAACAAATTTCATTCCTTAATCTCAATCTTGTCATCATGCCTTTGCTTGCATTGCCAATATTTGATTTCCAGGATGATTTTTCTTAACATACCTTGGTGTATTTGGAATTTCAATAGAATCATTTGTATCATTCAGGCATACCTCAATCTCATGATCAACCTCAAAAGGTTATTTTTTATTTACAATAACCTCCTTGTTATTTGAAGTTTGACTACAACCATATATTCTTTCCTGAATCTGAAACTTCTCATCAATCCTCACATTAGCACTTTCAATCATCTTCCTTAATATCAGATTGAAACATTTATAATCTTTTCTCTTAGTGGAATAAACAAGGAAGATCTCTTCATCACTTCTCGCATCAAACTTTCCTATCTCATAATCTCTTTTAATATAGCATTTACTACCAAATATTCTAAAATACTTCAAAATAGGGGCATGATTAAATCATAGTTCATAACTAGTCTTATTAGTACCTTCTTTGATATGAATTTTTTTCAAAGTTTAAATAGCAGTACCAACATCTTCTCTCCAATGAACATGCGACACATTTCCTTCAAGCAACACAGTTCTGGAAGCATCTAATATAGTTATGTTTCTTTGCTCTGCAATCCCATTCTGTTGTGGTGTCCTAGGAGCATATGTTTGTCAGTATATTCCATGCTCTTTTCAGTAGTTGTTGAAAAAATCTAAAGTAAACTCTCCACCTCTATCTAATCTTAAACATTTTATCTTCAAACTTGATTCATTCTCAAATTTTTCTTTGAATATCTTGAATTTACCAAAAGCCTCAGATTTTTCTCTAAGATATGTAACCACATCATCCTAGAAAAGTCATCAACAAAAAGTATAAAATACATTTCACCATAGTATGATTTTGTTCTTATAGGACCACACAAATTTGTATGCACCAGATCCAACTTCCCTTTTGCTGAGTAAGATTTTCTTTTAAAACTGCTTCTAGTTTATTTCCCCATCACACATTCTCTAAACATAGTGTTAGAAGGTTTCACAATCTTCGGTAGATCTCTAACAACATTTTTCATACTTTCTTTCACAAGGTTATCAAAATTTATAGGAAATAATCTTCTATGCCATAATCAACTATCATCAACCTTCACAACAAAATAAGAAACTTTTTTAGTACTCAACTCAAATACATTACCTCTTGACTTAGTACCAGATGCGATCAAATCTCCTATCTTACCTTTGATAGAATATTTCCCATCATCGAATTTTAAATGATAGCCCTTGTCTACAAGCTGTCCAACACTCAACAAATTATGCTTAAGTCTATCAACAATCAATACATAATCAATATTAGTATTACCATCAAGAGAAATCGATCCTACTCCAATGATAAACTTAGGAGTATTGTCACCAAAACTGAATACACCACCATCATATTTAGTTAGCTGAATAAACTTGTTTCTATCACCAGTCATACGACATAAAAAAACACTGTCTATGATCCATTCATTTTTATTTTCAACATGTAAAACTTGGGCTTTCTCTTTATGAATAGGTTCATCATCTTTAATAGCAGTAAATCCAATTTCATCATAATTCATAACATCATCATCAAATACACCTTCACTAGCATAGTAACATTCCTTATCCTTGGAGTAATTAGGTCTATGAAACTTAGATTTATGTTTAGGAACCCTTGTGGGATATCTAGATACAAAATGACCTATCTTATTGCATGAAAAACATTCTAGAGGTAACTTTGCTTCAAACTTACCCTTATCTCTCTTTTCTCTTCTAGCAATCAAGGCCGCAATTTTATCCAACCTCCTTTATTCTTCATGTATCTTTTCCCAATCATCAACATATTCACCAAGATCTTGTCTCAAGTCACTCCGGTTGGTACTTGCAATACCTTATAAAGTCTTTTTGTTATTATGCATAGTCGCCTTGAATGTTGTTTCAACCTTAGGTAGTGAATCTCTCATATTTGTGACCTCAAAAGGTAGCTAATTTTGCAATCAAAATCTATCTTTTGAAGTTTGTTGTCAAAGGTACGATCTCCTCTATAGCTTATATTTTAGTTTTGTAAACAAGTTTCAAAGATCTAAGAATCTTTGTGATCACTTCTTCTTCACTGTAGGCACCTCCTGAATTTATAATGCCTATAGCAACCTCAGTAACCCTCTATACATATGCTCTAACATTCTCATCATCTTTCAGTTTCAAAATTTCTATCTTTGTCTTCCAGTTATGTAACTTTGGCTTCTTAGTAAACTTATCTCCTTCATACAGTGCTTCTAATCTTGACCAAATTTTATGTGTAGAATCCAAATCTTTAACCTCCATGAATTCACCTTCAGAGAGTGCATTAATAAATGCTTCTCTTGCAACCATGTTACAAGAAAATAACTTCTTCTCTTCATCAGTAGCTGTATCCAATTCATATTCAGTCTTGATCTACTCATATTTCTTTGTAATCATCCAGTAGTTAATTCCCAAAAAAAGCAAGTGAGTTCTCATCTTTTTCTTCCAACTATCAAAGTTTTTAGGATCAAACTTCAGACTCCTTCCTATAAAATTCCATCTTTAGGATCACCTCAAGCTGTTAATATTTCTCTCAAAGGAATAGAAGCTTTGATACCAATTTTTAGCAATAATAGTTCACGAGAACAACTAAGAGGGGGGGTGAATTAGTTGTATGCCAATAACTCAAAATTTAACCTTTAACAATTAAAAGATAAATGCAATTTTGAACACATTAAAAACAACATCATAACACAACCATTTGTTGTCGAGGAAACCTTGTTAAGGGAAAAACCCCGGTGAGAATCAGTACCCACAATAATGCACTGAAGGTATAGTATCTCCATTAGGAGATTTATCCCTGTTAGGAGATTATTATTACATACAATACACAATCTCTATTAAAGGACAGACCTTGTTAGGAGTCAAGAGAAACAACAGGCCCAGTGCCCAGGCTCACTTCCTAAAGAAGGTTAAATCCACCTCCAGGACTCACTGTTGGAGATACAGATATACAAAGATATAATATCCAGGGAGATGACTTATAAAAAAACTTTTCTTAAATAATTCCAATGAAGTTATTTAATAACAACCTCTTCTCTACATCCAACAGGCTTCACAAATACAAGCTTGCAGCTTCCACACTTCACAACCACACTCTTAACCAAGAAAACAACTTTTCTTTATACAAGTTTACATAAATAATTAGGTCGGCCAATTAAGACTTCCCCAATGCAAAAATAATTACATAACCCCTTGCTAAGATACACATAGTACCTATAACAAGTAAACATCAATTATAATTCATCAAATATAATCCAAGATCCGAAATCCATGCTTGCTATCCATAATACACGACACATCTCTGAAGTTGGCCACAAATAGGTCTTCTCCAGAACACACACCACAAATGACATCACCAAGAGTCTTGAGACACAAGAATTATAAAAATAAATATTCCAAAACATGTCTCAAAACATTCCCCAAGCTCGCATAACGTGAATCATGCTCGCACTCAAGTTATCCACAAAACTCAGAGACTAGCTCTGTCATAATTCTCTGCCACTGTTCAGAAAACAGTCTTCACCAAAATCATTGTAACTCAAATAAAAAGAAACATAAACTCAAGAAACCTTAGATATAAGATAAAGGTTAATCCCTATACACATCCCCATCTTTGCATACTCTGAAACATTTGTACAGTGTCCATACACTTTTTTCAGTCACCCATGCACTAGTGATAACCAACCTGGTTGTTTTCATCTAAAATATATGTTGACATCAATGACAAAAAATGAATGTCAACAACTCAAAGAGAAGCCAATTCCAACAATTTTGTCATTACCATTTCATATACACACTGATGTTTGGGTGTGTACACCAAGTTGTGGACTGAAAAAGTGGAAACATGGTTTTAAAAAATTCAAATTTCATATAACCCGATCGGGTTATTGAAATTTCAAAATTGTACTAGGCTTGGTAACCAAGCCTAGACAATAATATTAAAAAACTTTACCTTTCTCAGAACCCGATCAGGTTCTGAGATGTTTCTAGTAACCCAATCGGGTTATTAGACATTATATTTTCTAATAACCCGATCGGGTTCTAAGATGTTTCTAATAACCCAATCTGGTTATTAGAAACATATATTATTTTGCAAAGCCCGCGGCTGAGGCCATTTCAAATGCCTAAACCATAGATTAGCAGACTAGAGGAGAGAAAAAACACTAAAGAACCTGACTGAGTTATGAAGAAAAACAAGGTTCTTCAACAATTTGCACATTTTGAAGAAATGACACCCCGTAAGAAAGGTATGTGTTATTATTTTTGTTGTTTTGTTGTGTTTTTTTCATTTTTTATCAAATTAGGTTATGATAATGTTTTTTAATTTATTTTATATCAGATTCATCAAACAATGCAAGAAGAGAAAAAGGAAATGAAAGACCACCCCCCAATAAACCCTCCTCATCCACCATCATCACCAATCATAAACCATCCTCAAAATTCTCCTCGTCCACCACCATCGCCACCCGTAAACCCTCTTCAAAATTCTCCCCATCCACAACCACTGCCACCCATAGAACCTCCACATGTGCCATTAGATCATGTAAATGCAACACATGAGGACCTCATGCAACGCCTTAACCATAATAGTCAACAAATTAATATATTAGTCAATATGTTGAAGGCTTCTGGTCTTCAACATCACTCTACCCTTGCCACTAAATTAGAAAAAAATGTCCAATAGTGCAAATGAGGTGTCTCAAGAGGTGACAAAATGGGGTTCATGGAGGGATAGGTGTCATACATATTATGCTGATGGTTTATCATATAAGGATGTGAAAAGAAAAGGCATAGAAAAACATGACATATGTGCCCTTTTTACTGATCCTAATACTAACAATTCCCTAGAAGTTAATACAAAATGGTTTCCTATACATTGGTGTGCTCATAGGGGGATGAAATCAGATTTTTGAGATAGGTGGTACATGGTATTTACACAACCACCTTATAATAATAATGAGGTGCCTTTATGTTTTTTGAGGAAGCTATATTGTGATTTTATCCTTGGCGAGACGCCGAATTACTTTGACTTTCATGAGTTCTAGGGTAGAGGGGGAGGCTCTACGCAGGATAGACCTAGGGCACATAGAATTAACCGACCACAAGAGAGGAGGCCTATTGTGAGAAAACCCCTCATTCATGTTGTAGTCCCAGTAGTGGTGAAGGATTCTATGGATATAAAAGCTTTTTATGCAACTGCATCATTGACTGATGTCATTATCCAGCATGGAACTCAGTTAGTTGGAGAGGATGGATCAATGCCCATGCCACCTCTAGCTTCATTAGATGCACCATTAGGATCATCCCATGCCATACCAGCTCCATCATCATCAGATGCACCATTAGGATCATCTCATCCTGTGTGAGCTCCATTATCATCAGATACACTTGTAGGGTGAGCCTAGCCCATTGAGCATATCTGCATCAATTGTAATGGTATATGTGATGGGGTAGATAGTCAGGCAAGTGTGGATGGTTCAACATCCCATACATTATGGGAGAAGATGTCAGGCATCCACTATTGAGGATGTGGCACTCACAGATGATCTATTTTCAATGGTGTATGGTACAGGGCCAACACATGTTTGTTTAAATTTGTGTTTTGACATGTTATTTTAATTAATTACCTAAATCTATTAAAAGTAAATAAATTTTTATGTATAGATGAATCTAAATTGATACATGAATAATATGCATTGCAAGGTGTAGCTGGTGGTACAAGCACACCAAGGAGTGCTCATTCTAGTAGACATAGATGGGTAGCTCAAACACCTGAGGTAATGTTTTATAAATATTCATAAAATAGAATAGTACGTTGTTTTCAAAATATCATATCTTAATAATTATTATGGTGGTAACTTAGTGTATGTTTGTTTTCTATTGCTTTATGGTCAAAGAAATTTTTATAATGTAATTCAACTCAAGAAATTCACTTCCTTGTCTAGTCATCTTGAGTCAAATTATTTTGAACTCCCGCCCTCCATCCTTGGACTCAATTCAACTAATACTAAACTCATACATAGACTCATACCCCAACCAATCACTTATTGGCTTCTAAATCAACCTTGAACATCGTTCAGAACATCCAACCATCATTATTTTACTCTTATTTCTTGTTCAAATTCATGAATACAATCTCTGACTGTTCACTGATTGTGAATATCCTTAATCCTTCAATAAAACTCCATGGCCTTTTGAAGAATCCCAACATATAACTTCTTAGACAGCCCAAGAACCCCTCAACTTATCACAAGGTCCTTATCATATCGCTCAAAGCACATGTTCAGTTGCTAGTTCAGTAAACTTTACTCTCTGGCATTTCACTATTATACTAGGACATTCCCCATATACTACTCTATATCTTCACCATAGACAAGAACCAATCTACACCCTAGGTTCATAAGCACCCCAAATATTTTCATCACTTCCCATACCACCTACTCTGATGCAAGTGCTAGAAAATGGAAGTGTTTCCTTCTGAAACCAATTGGAACACTTAGGTATTCACAAAAAAACATCAAATCCACAATTAGGGCCTTTGGTGCTCGGTTCTCTAGAAGTTATACACTACTGTGTATATTCAGATTTGGTGCATACATTGATATATACACTTAGGGCTCGATCATATGGCCATCTCCCTGCATCAACACATAAACAACTTGCAAAATCTTTTAAATCATATTACAAAGAATATTTCCACCATATATTATCGAATTCCCATGGTGGAAACACTTCAAACTTGAAAAACAATGTGAAACTCTTAGAAATGAACAAAAACCAGAGTTGCAGAGACAAAAATCATGATAACTGGAGTTATAGGTAAGATCTCTTCACCAAATTAGTTGCATTTGAAGGCTAAGACATAGGGGAATCTAGCCATGTTAGTTTTATGTAGAGTTGAATCCCATGACCATAGTACATATCCCATGACCATAGTGTACCAAGTGAATTATAAGTGCCCAAACTTGGAACTAGGTCTCACAATTGGATCTTAATGATAGACTAATTCTAAATCCTTGAACTAAAAGATCTCTTGGGTCCCTTTGGGCCAAGAGGGCACTGAGAACATCAAGGGTCTGCAATCTTCATGAGACTCCATGTGCTAGGAGGTGCTCCTGCACCATACTCTCAACCTAAAAGCACTCTAAATCCCTCCATGCTAAGGGTAAACAAACTAAAACTTACTCACTGCCAGGCTACAACAGTCCTATTACCTACTGCAAAAGTGGTCATAACCTCTGACCCCCACAAATACAGTCCAGACCATTCTTCTCTAACTGTGACTACAAATTTTTTAAATAATAGTCTTGTGTGTGAAAGAAGAGAAATTTTTTATATGGTAATAATGGTTCATAAAATTTGTTTATAAACTTGTGATATAATAGAGTTGTGGAGCATAAACATTTGTGGAAGTCAAGTGAATCATAATCTTCATTATAAACTATTGCTTATATATTTATTTGGTGTTTTATAGGGCTTGTTAGGGGCTCAGATTTCTGAGATTGAGGATGTCACCCTTTCTGCCATTGACTTTGGCTTACAAAGCTATGTGGTATCATATTTTGCACACCTCTTGTTTATATTTTTAATTGAACCCATGCGGTATCATATTATTTCTCTTATGTTAATTTTTTTTTTTAGCCTACCCCACCAAGATCGAGGTCATTAGGAAAGATGAAGAAATCATCGGTGACATTGAAATAAAAAAAGGTAATTAAGTCCAATTTAAGTATATTTGTTGAAATGTATTATGAACATTTCAATGTAGTCTATATTGATGAATGCACTTGACTTGTGTATTACATAAATGTAGAATCAATTGGGTTTCACTAAACTAATGAATGCCCTAGACACTGCTGATGTTTAGGAGAGGGAGGAGGTAACATGTTTTCATATTTAATTTCAATTGCATTCTTGTTTGTTCAAAATATTTTAGAAATCATGTTCCTCTATTAGTATGTCCTTTGCTATGACTTTTCATACAGGAATTGGTCATAGCTGCCTCAGATGAGGTGAACCCTTCTCCACTTCCTAGGGATCCCTTGCCTAGCATAGGAGATCCATCTGCGGTATGCATTTTCTTTTTAGTCCATGCATTTTTTATTTTTTAGTATTTCTTGTTTATAACATGTATTTTGTATTATTTTTTCTGTTATAGGACCCTTCACCACTTTCCATCCTTCCTCTACCTTGAAATTTTTCTAGGATTCCCTCTCACCCATGAAAGAGCCCATTTCGTTTATCATTCAGCCCAAGCATAAGAGATCTAGCTGAGGCTTCAGTATGCAAATTAGTATTATCTAGTGTATACATTTTTTGCATTATCTAGTATTTCTCAGTCCTATAACATCTTTTCTATTTTACCATACATGAAAAGGTCCAAACTGATTCATCAGTGGTTTTGGCTCCCTCCTGCATAGGAGTTCCAACTCATGTTGTGGTATGCATTTTCTTTGTAGTCTAAGCATTTTTTATTTTTTAGTATTTCTTGTTTATAACATGTATTTTGTATTATTTATTTTTTCTGTTATAGGACCCTTCACCACTTCCCGTCCATCCTTCCTCTACCTCTCCATTTTTCTAAGAGTCCCTCTCACCCACAACAAAGCCCATTTCATTTATCGTTCAGCCCAAGCATAGGAGAAAGAGATGAGGTAATCAATAATTGAACTGTCAGAAAATTACAGCCCAATATTTATTTATTTTGATACTATTTTGAGATAATATATATGGCTTAGCATTTGAATTGTTCTTGTGTAGAGACTTAGTGACCCAAGTGTTGCTGCAAAGAAGCTCAATTTTGATGATCCACCACAGTCATAGATATATCGAGAGATTGTACAGATCTAGTTGTGGTCATTGAATGACCAAATTTTGTATATATATATATATATATATATATATATATATATATATATATATATATATATATGACATTTGTACATTGTATATATCAACCTGGACATAGTTGATGTCATTTTTTGTAACTCTATTATGGATTTGGCATGTACGCCATGTATTGATATGTACGCTATTATTGTTCATTTTTTTATATATGAAACTTCAAATTTGATCCTTGAATTTGTTGGTTGGATGTTTATGCCTTAAGTGTATTCTTGTTTCACATGACTTGTGTATATGCATGTGTGTTTCGATACATTAATGTACTTGTGTCTGTACTTCATGTATATTCATGTATATGACTCATAACCTAAATTAATGTGTACGAGCTACGCAAATGACTTAAGTGAAGTCATATCTATGATTCATAATGTATGTACTACATGTTTGCTCTAGGACATAAGAAATTTTATGATTTAAGTGAATTAATGCTTGATGTTCTACATTGTATTTAGGTGTATCTTTCATGCTCTATATGTATGCACTCCATGAATTAAGTGAATTTATGTTTGTAGGTCTATCTTGTTGGAAAGTAATCAATCTGGGTAATGTGATTGAATTTTTGGTTGTCATTTATGGCAACACATCTGGGTTTAAGATTGATTGTTTTGAAGTTAAGTTTTGGTATGTCCAAAATTGATTAAGTACAGAAACAAAGATACAATATTGTTTTGGATGTCGAAGACAAAGATCGATGAATTGAGGCATGCGAGCTTAGTGGAAGATAGTATGGAGTATTTTTGGCATACACCTAAGATCTATTTGGTTTTGGATAACAGTACGGAGAGTTATGAGGATTTGAAGACTGACAGACAACAAAGAACAGTGATACAGAGTAGTTGGACAGTAGCGAAGAAAAAAAGGAGCAAGACTTAGACCCAAGGAAATCAAAGACATATTTTTATTGTTGATAGTCTACACTTTGACTATGCAAGAGTGCTGACTATACATTTAATGTTTACTATATTAAATGTGTTTTGTATTGAAGGTCAACTTAGTACTTTTTGTAATATTTATTCTGAGAGCCGACTTTGTAAAGTTAAAAAGATATATATGCAAGATATTTTTGGTAAAGATTGGGTGTTGTGAGAAAGTGAAGGATATGCAAAGTAGACATGCGAATGGTAGAGCAGAGAATGGCAAAGCTATAAAGGAACTATCAAAGCATTTGTGATGCTTGTTTTTGTTCATCACTAAGAACCTTTTGTAACAGAATTACATTGTAAGAGTTGTAAGCTCATTGGCCCCTAACAGGGTGTTGTGAACCTTTAATAGGGTTGTTATTCCTCTAACAGGGAAATGTACTATGTAATATTCAGCTCCTAACAGGGCTAGGTCTCCTTACAGGGACATTATACTTTAGTACATGCTTGTGGGTATCATCCCCACCAGGGTTTTCCCTTGGCCAGGGTTTCCTCGTAAACAAATCATGGTGTTATGAGTTTTGTGTTATTTATTTATGTTCTTTCCTTTACTGCAATTGTATGGTTAATATTCAAGTGGTTGAAGAATTTAATTAAATTTTATAATACTGATTCACCCCCCCCCTCTCAGTATTATCCAATCCTAACCATTGGTATCAGAGATTTTGGCCCTTGGAGAGAAAGCCTAACAGCTTGAGGGAGATCAGAATGGATTTGAATGGTTTGCAAGATAAATTTGAAGTTGCACTTGAAGATCTTGACAATGCTAAAGTAGAAAATGGAGAATTGAAGTTCAACCTCCGAAGAGCTGAGAAATTCATAAAGAAATTGAAAGAACAGCTTGAACTTTCCAAAAGTCAGAGAGAAGATCTTGTGGTTCAGATAAAAGAAGACTCAGATGAGGACAATTCAGATGAAGTGATGCAATTGAAAGAAGAGATTGAGACTCTGAAGCTTGAGAACAAGAATATGGCTAAAGAAATGCAGATGCAGGAGGATGCTAAGAAGAAAGTTGAAGAAACCTTGAAAAATGTATTGAATCAAATGAAATATGAAGCTGGCAACTACAAGAACAAATACTTAGAACTGGAGAAATACAATCAGATTGTGAAAGGTGAACTTACTGAAGAAAAGAAACATATTGAGAAACTTCACACTAGAAGTGACTTGATTTATGAACAGTTAGACAAGCAAAAAGCTAAAGGTGACATTACTTGTATTGGCTTCAATGAAGATGAATGTTCAAAGAATCAGGAAGATAAATCAGTAGAGAAGATTGATGCTGAGAAACCATCTATTGAAGAACCTAAAGAGAAGATCAGACCTTTTAGAGGTAGATGCTTTGGTTGCAACAGATTTGGACACATGAAGATAGAGTGCAGAGGTAATGCCCCTTTTAGAACTTTTTCTGGTTATTGTTTTAACTATAATGGATATGGGCACAAGAAGACTGAACGCAGAAGACCTAATGAATCTGGATATAGAAAAGACAATGGAAGAGAACCTACAATGAAACCTACATGCTACAAATGTAATTGGGCACATTGTGAAGTACTGTAAGTTACAAGTTAATCAAGAAAGAAGACCTCCTATATGTTACAAATGCAATAATCCAGGACATATAACAAAGTTTTGTAGGTATAATGGAGTAGATAACAGAAGAACACCACCTTCTATGAATTCATAGAAGAATGGAAATGATACTGGCAAGAGTATTGCAGATGTGAAGAATGATTTTGAAAAAAATTTTAAGAAAGAAAAAGACAAAAACAGTGGCAAGATATGGAAGGTTAAAGAAACTAGTGAGACATTAGTTTAGGGAGAGTCAGTAGATGCTACTAGATCTTCACATGAAGGTAGCAAGACAGAATCGACCCAATCAGCCGATCATGGCCTTAGGGGAGCATTAAATGCAACACATCAAAATTTATCCTGCCCCGCAAATCATGTAGTGAGCTCATGCGAGCTTGGGAATATGTTGAGCCAACATTATGGATCATATATCTAAGAGTGCATCATCAGCCGACTTGTATATTTTGATTGCGAGATTCAGCAGCCGACTAGACAGTTTGTAGTGAAAAAGAAAAGTCATAACCTAACTTGTATAAAACACCATGTTATGATCTATTTTTTTATCATTTGACAAGGAGTGAGCCGAGGAGATCAGAGAGCAGAAGTATTCATACATTTCTACACCTGTCGTACGTGATCGATCGAAGCATAAACTCAGATTTTTACGTGTGAAAGGTATTCTACATTATCTAAGCTATGGATGCACTTGTGATTTTTGATGTTGTTGATCATCCAAGATATAAATTCAAGAAACATCCTTATATGTCGTGTGAAGAGGATCCAGAAGGAGCATTTTCACAGACCCCACATGACGTACTTCATGTTGAAGATATTAGGGCTTACATTCACTATAAGTATGACACATTGGAAGACAAAGATATATATATACAGAAATTGAAAACATGTTTGAAAATACAATCATGAAGGAAGAATGGAAACACATTAGTTAGTTGAGTATAATGAAGATTATGGACATGTGCGACTTCAATGAAAATTAATGGTTTAAAATACTTACGAGAAGGGTTCATGACCAATTCATATGGATTGGTAGCCAACCTGTGAAGATATGTAGTGACCTAATTCATGAGATTACTGGTCTTGATAACACCAGAATTGTTCTCATTGTTGAGAAACATGTTAAGAAGGAAGTTGAAACCCTAACACACTCGAAGTGGGACAGAAGGGAAATGACAGTAAATGATATTTTTCAAAAATATATAAGGTTTATTGCAATGATACTTGGTTAAAAATTTTTCTATAGTAGCAGACCTAATTCAGTATTAGCTAGAGTTATTATGATGGCATGGAGAATGGTAAAAGAAAACACATAGTACAACCTATGCGAGGTATTGGTACAACAATTCCTTGAGAATGTAAAGCTTGTGAAGAAAGACAGAACAAAAAACTTCAGATTTGGATCATTATTGGTACACATGTTCATTCATATTGAACATGAGTTTCCTGGTCTACACCCTAGTGGCTAGAAAACTAGAGTTCCTACTGGTATACTAATCTCACAGAGTTACAAGAGATAGAACACTACTTGGGTAGATGGAGAACTATTTGCAATGATTAAAATTCTACAAAGACAAATGAAGAGTAGATACAAACTACATGAGGACATTGTTGTGAAGTACAAGGACACAATTTATTTTATGGTTGAAATAGACTGTGTATGTTTTGAGGCAGTGACCCCTAGAAAGAAATGGTGTTACCCTATGGGTTATGAAGTGAGTTCTGAATTAATCTGTTAATGTAGCTTCAGTCATATGATCATTAGAATATATATAATACATGTTGATTAATAATAATATATTATATATGAAATTTAATATTCAATATTAAATTATTATATTATTCTTAATTAATAATTGATTGATGAAACATCATAAGATTGATTAAATTATGATTAATAGGAAGAGGCATGTCCTTTCTTATAAATAATAATGAATAGACATGTCCCA